>VXAD01008715.1:113575-298879 GCA_013399195.1 Dicrurus megarhynchus
AAGTGTGACCACTCTTCTGGTACAGGAACTTAAATAAGAGGTCTAAAATGGAGAGGTACAAAAAAACCCTCATAACTTTTTTAGGGTAATAGATAGATATATATATTTTTTTTTAAATTANCACACAACTCCAAGGCAAAAATTTAATCACTTTGAAGTGCTCCATTCAATCTCAACAAAGATATCAACATAATGCATAGAAAAATATATTAAGCAGCATAGTTCCTTTTTCACTGCAGTTTTCATTTAAGCAATCATATTTCTGAAAATAGGATCTGGAATGAGAAGAAAACAAAAGGACTTATTGAAGAGGTCTGGTTCTCTGGAATGTGCAGGATTATATAACAATCTTGTATGTGATGTGATCAGTGTGTAATTCCTACCATAATGAGAGTCCCTGTGTATAGTGGAATACATATTCCTCTAAAAATTCCAAACTAAGTAAAATGAATGAATTTTTTATGACTTTTCCAGATGAATACTGTGGTTGGTATCATGCAGGAGGTGCGTATACGGAAAAATGTAAATTTGATTGCAAAAAAAAAAGTGGAAATCAAATCAGAGCAGAAGGCATGCTTTGACATTTATTAACATGCAAATTAAAGATATCATTGCACAGAAGGGATCGTGCCAGAATGCCAAGTGGCAATTTCGCAATATATGTTAAGGGATAGCAGTAATAATTATCTGCTTGTTCAGTGGGAACCAACCAGTCTGGACCCGCACAGATTTGTAGCTCTTTGGGAAATATGTGTGCATTACTAAAAAGTGCATTACCCTAGCTATGCCCTTTGGTAGGTATTGAAAGACAGGCTTCATTTCCTAATTTCTCTTGTTTGATTTTGCATATTTAATATCTATGTAAGTCTTTCGTTGTAGTTTCAAAGGTTTTTAAAAGGTTACAAAGGAGGGAGGGATGAGAGGGTAAAGCAAGCAGTATGAGCACCCTACATAAGTCACTGGCAGGCCTTAAAGTTTAGGTTACTGTGTCACCTTGAACCCCACAGGAGTAAAATGCTAATCGGTGGGTGGTTTTTTTTAAGTGTACCTGCCACTAGAGGGGAATGGAAGCACGTGTTTTGCCCCTAGAAAAGTGACGTCCCGATTGCAGCCTTGGGTCTTGGAAGTGCCTGTTCTCTCACAGTTCTCTCTGTTCCTTCTCTTTCCAGGCCATGTATTCTCCCCAGCTTTGGTCTCCACTTCTGTCCCAAAGTCTCTCCTATTCTTCTATTGCTCCTTCCCACAAACTGTCCTCTTAAGTAATCTGTGATACCCTTAATTTTGTGTCAATTTGATTTTCCTTCCATTTCTGCCCTTCTGTCCTCAAAGCCTGGTTCTGCACTCTTCCCTGNAATGACTTGTGTCTGATATTTCACCATGAGGCGGATAGATATCCAAAACTTTCAGCCCAGTGACTCATGTTTGCTAAACTGATAAGCAAGACCTTAATTTCTGTAGTTCTGTAAACAGGAGTTAGAATTTTCACAACCTAACACATGCTGTTCACTGTTTGTGGGAAAGAAGTTGCTGGATGATTAATGAAGACAAGTAAGTAAGGCTGAAAAGGTTTTTGTTAAAGTTTCCTTTGAGTTATGAAGTTCAACATTTGTTAAGACAGAAATGATGTTAAAGAGAGCGACAGGATCAGCAGTTATTAATCACCTAATGCAGGAATGGTGCCACTATTTACAAATATTTAAATGAGTTTTCAGGACACACCTGTCAGGCTGAGATTACCATCTGGTCAACTTGCACGAACTTAGAAACTGAAACAAGCCTTGTGTTGTATGTGTGTGCTTGATGATTAACAAGTGAGTGATGCTGAGCTGTGTGCTACCCTGAGCATATGCCAGAAAACCCAGGGAAATCAATATTACAATCCAACCATTCATCTCCTCCATAGAATTTCTCCCAGTGATGCAGTGAGGGGTGAGGAATGAAAGGCTTTTATTATAATGACTGTCTGTAAAAAACATTAATTACCTCTATCACGTATAAATAGACCTGTATTTTTCATAAATTTTCGTGACCAAAGTGATTGACCTAAAACCACTTGATCCCAATTAAGAGTGACGAGAAGGAAGTGAGTAATATTTTTCTGTGGCTGACACGGTCTACTGTGCTTTATCCTGAAAAAAATGCAACACTCCAAATAAACCTCAGAGATTCTCACACCACAGCTATAAAATAGCTGGTTAAGAGTGATTAATCCCACTGATACCCCACAATGATAAAAGAACATATTTTATAGTTGCTGAGACCTTACTGAAGTCATTTCTCCAAAGAATAAAATGATGGACTGTATAGATACATCGCAGTTAAAAAGAATAACTTTTGCCAAAGTCCTAAGTGAAATGAAAGGAAAAAGTATCAGAATGCTTTTGTGCATTTAAAATGTTGAAAAATATTTCTTAGAGATTAAAATGAAAAAATATTCTAAATGTCCACGATGTGTAAATACCTTGAAAAATAAAAATGTGACAAGGACTTTAAGTTAATCAGAGCCATCTTTTAAAATGGTCTTTAAAGTAGGGCAGACATATTTATTTTTTATATGATTGTTTTCTCTTTAACAAGTTAAAATATAAAGAAGGATGAATGCTTCCTAGTACTATGTCCATAAAAGGTTAGGTAACATGCATTAATTAGAAATTGCCATCTGTTTTGTCCAAAATGTAGATTTGCAGGGCTGACATGAGCAGGATTTTGTAACTTAACACTAGTGAGAAAGGCACCAGGTATGAAATGAGGTTTCAAATGTTTTATATGTGCCTTAATAGATGGACCATCGTTAAAGCAAATTACGTAGGGCGGCAGGTTCAATGCTTCCATAGACTTTTGTCTGCAAAAAATTCAATTTTACCTGCCCTCAGAAATGTGTAATGCTTTTAGGTGCCAAAGCTTTCTAGGAAAGTCCCAGTAGTACCTCTGTTTTTGTTCCTAGACACGCTCTCAGCCACCTAGGTTGAAGGCAGCTGCCTCTAATTCCTGCCTAAGTCGTACGGGCCTCTCAGTTTGGTACTTCACACACCTCACCTTCAGGAGTTCATCTGGCAGGCACGCACAGAGCATGACTGAATTGCACACAAAGTTTGTATTTTGGCATTTTGGAACAGCTGCATGGAAGGAGGAGACCCCTGTTACAGCTCCCAGCTGAAATCTGATCTCTCCCCTTCTAGGAGGGTGCTATAACCATTACAGTATGTGTGTTCTAAGACTGCACTCAATTAGAGTCCTCTACCTAAAAAATGAACGTGCAGTGAGAAGCAGTGTGAATTTGCAGTATCCTTGTTACCCCAAGCCAGCTTCCCACATGAGAATTAATTTGCACATTTCATTTTCGGTAAGGTGCCTTTTACAGAGGCGCTTGCATTGCACACTCTTGCTACACAGAGCCTCTGCTGGCATCTGATCTTGAGCTGTAATTTACTGACCAACACAGTTAGCTCTGCTTCCCCTTATGTCGCCCCTGGAGCCAGAGGAAAGCCAGCTAGCAGTGATGAACTTGTGTCCTTCAGGTTAGGCAGTAGTAGATGAAAAAATTGTAAACATACAGAAACATGGGTGTGGAAGTTGGTAATTGAGAGGAAGAGAGGTAACAGCTTGTAAAGCTGCCTTTTTGTTTGAAGTGGTCACCTGTGGTTTAAGCAGACTGTTTTGACTTCGCACAGAAAAAGACTGAGAGTTTGCTGAGAGACATTTTCCAAAGCCAGAACTGTACAGTGGGGATGAAGTGTGTGAGCTCTTCTACCCTCTTTCACTGCAAGGTCAAGTAGGATAATCTGAGCGCATTAAAACATAATATTTGAATCTTGTGGAATGATTTTATTTTTCCTGAGTGAAAATGGAAAAATCAACATTTTTCCATGATATAGCCAATATGGAAATTTCAATAGAAAAAAAAATATCTGATCATGTTGTGCAAAATCTAAGGCTTGGTTATTTTGCAAGTCATTCATTTATGAATGTAGATAAAGGAGCCATCTGTTAAGCATTCAGCCTTCTGATACATTTTGACTTTAAAGAGTTGTATGCTGCTGTGAGAAATTAAAATATTTTAATTATCCCCTTGTGCCTAATCATTGTGCTTTCAGTGAAGCTCCTAAGAATTCTAGCATCTTTTAGGACAAGTAAGTACCGATCTACACTCCCACTCAGGCATAATCAATATCCTTAATCAATATCATGAAATTATAATGAAGATATAGAATATAATTGCAACACGGTGTGCAGTTTTGGGACCATTGCCATGAATAGTTTTTAATTTTGCTCAGGTAGTTTGCTTGCCTGTTATTTAACCAGTCACAGTTTTACAGTCTCTTGCCTTTCCTCTCTTTCTTTTCACACACACACATATTTTTCTTATAAATGCATCTGAAGAAGAATGGATGTGTAGAGTCCCACCTGTCTCAGTGGGAGCCCAGCATAATTCAAGGAATTAGCAGTCAAGGCTGCCATACTTAATGTAGAAACTATGAGCAGCTTCCTGTTTTACTCAGGCCTGAACACATTAGGCCCACTGTAACATGGCAGCAAACCCTGCTGATCTCTGCTGTGTTCAACAAGGTTAAGGTCTAATATCTGTTTAAATCTCATGTTTTATGACAGAGAGGATATGTGCTCGTCTTCTCATCTGTTTTTCATGTGTCTGCCCTTGGAGGGGGGGGGTAACCATGGAGAAGTCAGAAATCTCTTTCTTAGAACCAATACTGCAGTCACTGGTGAGGCCACACCTCGAGTGCTGTGCTCAGTTTTGGGCCCCTCGCTTCCAAGAGGACACTGAGGTGCTGGAGCCTGTCCTGTGAAGGGTCTAGAAAACACATCTGATGAGCAGCTGAGGGAGCTGTGGGTGTTCATCTGGAGAAAAGGAACCTTGGGGAGACCTTGTGGCTCTCTACCTCAAAGGAGGATCTAGCCAGGTGAGGCTCGGTCTCGTTTGCCGAGTCTCAAGTGAAAGGATGAGTGCTCAGGGCCAGCCCTCAGAAGGAATCCAGAAAGGACCTGGTGGGGTTTGGCAGAAGGTACAGAGACCTGTGAGTGTTTATTTGTAAAGGGACCCTCCTGAGGAGTTGTCCTCGTGTGCTTAAATTGGACTGAAGGGTTTGGATATTTCCCAGTCTGGGTTACAGAGGAGGGGAAAGGAGTCCTTTATTTGTATTATCTCATAGTCTGTGGAAAATACATGGTTAAGTAAGAACTGTGGCCTTCTGTTTACATTCAGCTATTTCAGTGCCCTTGTCATCCTTTCTTCTATTGTCAGAACTAATGTGGGATGTGATGATTTAGGAAATGGCAGCAAACACTGTGGTTAAAATGTTTCTAGACTTCAGTACAGGCTCTGCAACAGATCATAAATATCATGATCGCATATCGAGTATTCTGAAATAGCAGATTATTTTAGGAAATAATATCAGATCATGCATTTGGAGATCAGTGCTTGCCCAGAAGAAAAAAACCCCACAGTTATGGCTGACCCTCCAAATTCTCATATGTAAATGTCATATGGGTAATGTTCTTCACATGGATAATCTCAAGAATGACTCCTCCATTGTAATTGGCTGCCACACAGTAATGACAAAATTTATAGTTTAAACTGGGACTCTTTTTGCAGTTAGGCTGAGTTAGTCTCTAGCTCTGCATTGCCCCATCTGGCTCCTGATAGGACTTGTGCCTTGACATCCCCCAGAACTGGAGATCTCCAGGGACCCCTGGGGAGGAGGCTGGGCCCAGCAGGGTCACGTTGCCCCACACAGGCTCCTGAAATTCTGATGAATGTGGCCAACAAAGGCAAATTAAGGGAGAGGAGAATTTTGCCCACAGCTATGGAAGAGGAGAATTAGGTCTTGTTGATTTAGCTCTGTGGGAAGCCACAGTGGTACATACAACATGTTAATGTTAGGGTGTTTTATTGTATCACTCCCTCATGCTGTGTTCATTTGCAGGGACAACATGACTTCCCTAACATTTATTTTAGGGTCATTTTATTACTTTAATAATGCAGATTTAGATTGTAATTAAAGCCTGTATGATTTGTTTTAATAGCTTGCAGCTTTGTTCAGCATATGTTTAGATATTATAAAACTGCTTCAATAGACAATGAATTCATTTGTCCCTTTCACTTATTAACATGCATGTGCACTTCATCAGGTTTATTCTTTGTGAATTTTGAGTGTGGAATTTAATAATAAAGTCACATAGAGACACACGCCAAATTTGGGATTTGATGGATTAGGACTGCCCTTGTGAAAGAAAGAACTAAGAAAACAAGAAATCGTAATTGTATTTAATATTAAAATAATAAAATTTTGTCTATTTAGCCACATCTTAGCAATTATCCTACTACTCACTTACATGGCATTGTTAAATATGTTTCTGACTAGAATAAATTTATATGTTATTATGGATTTCACACTTTTTTTCTTACTAGTCTAATAGATGAAATCTTTCCTTTAAAACTGCACCTTTCAATAAAATTTGATTCTTCCTTTTTTTTTTTGTTCATTATTTGGCATTCTTTGTCTTCTGACATAATCCTTAGCACACTTTATACAAAGAAGCAGTTTTGGTTCCCTTTTGTTAATTTCCAGTATTTTCTGACAATGGGCTTATGTTGTCCACATCATCTGCTACAAAGATTATTTTCACTTCCAGTTCCTTTAAACTGTTTCTCTTGTAACAGGACCCAGGCCCATGAGGTGTTGAACATTTCTGATGAGGAATCAGGTACCTTCAACATTATGTGACTGCAGAGTGTATTCCAAAGCAGCTGAAACAATATTTGGTGAGGATTTAATAGACTTTTTTTGTGACACCTAAATGTCATACACTGACCCAAAGCCCCCTTCATCAGTTTTGTTTTCCATCTATATATTACAAGGAACAGAACTGGAAAAACATTGAACCAATGGGTTTTTCTTTTCCTCTTCCTCTCTATTCCTACTTCCCATCTTTTGGATTGTTTTTAATTGGTTGGTTAGGGTTTTTTTTTGTTTGTTGGGGTGGTTTGATTTTAATTTTCATTTTTTTCATCAGAGAAAGAATAAGGGAATCATATCTCATTCCTATTTTGTTTTAGTAATAATCATTCTACCACACACTTTGTATTCCAGTATGAACAGCATGAAAAACATGAACAGCCACCAATTACTTTTCTTGCTCTGGAACATCTTACATACCAAAATGTCTTATGAGATAAACAGGTAATTACCATGACCTTCAAAATTGAGAGTGTAGATATTTGGAAACGGTATCTGCTTATTGGTTGAAAATCCTAGACCAAATTATCTGGAGTTTTGGGAGTGGTAAAATCAGAATCCTAGTTTGAATCTTATACAGTCAGTACTTTTATCTGTTGCTTATGCTGCCTCCTAAATTTCTTTTTATAGTAAGAAACTAAGAAACTAAAAGGCTTTCTATGGCATTTAGTTTAAATGTCATGGTAGAGAAATTGAGACATTTTTAAATGTGTTTGTACTGAGTATATAAAAAAAAGGATAATTAACAGTTTAACCTCCAAATATTCCACTGCAGTCTTCTGAGAATAATCAGATACAAATCAGATTTATTCTTCAAGTTATTCTCAAAATGGTCTTAAATATACTGTCCTTGTTTGCCAATCCATGCATGTGCTGTTCTAACAATAGGTACCAGGTCTGAAGAACCTTAAAAAAGGTTTAAAGTTAATATGTTCATTATTAATAATTATATTAATAATATGTTCATCATATATTTAGCCAGGGCCTAAACTGTTACTTCTCAGAGATTCTCAGTGCTGTTCATCTGTATAACTTTAGATAGCATAAGAGTTGGAGGGAAAAACAAACTCCCAAATCCAGAGACTTGTGTGGCATAACTAATCAGAAAAAACAGCGAGGAGGTGGAGTGTTTCATAGTTGGTGACCATGAATTTTTAGCCTTCCACAGAGGTCTGGCAATAGAAGTCTTCAATGGAGGAAGTTCTGTGCTCCCTGGGAAGCGTGGGATTCACTACTGTCATTGGTAAGGTAACATTTTCCTCCACTTACTTTTTAAGATGGGTTAGAAATACATTTGTATTGGTTTGGCACGGCCTGGTTTTGGGTAGCAGGGGCGCCACAGAGGCGGCTCCTGTGAGGAAGCCGCTGGAAGCTTCCACCGTGTCCGGCAGAGCCCATGGCCGATGGCTCTGAAGATGGACACGCTGCTGGCCAGAACCGGGCCAGTGAGAGAGGCTGGTGACGCCTCTGCGGTGATCTAGTTAAGAAGAAAATCAGAACAAAGTCACAAGATTTTGGGATTCTAGTCAGAGAAGAGGAGGAGGTGAGAACATATGAGGGGAAACAACGTGGCGACTCCAAGGTCAGTGGAGAAGGAGGGGGAGGAGGCGCTCCAGGCGCCGGGGCCGAGATTCCCCTGCAGGCTGTGGTGCAGACCATGGTGAAGCAGCTGTGCCCCTGCAGCCCATGGGGATCCACGGGGGATGCAGAGATCCACCCGCAGCCCGTGGGGGAGGTGCCCGTGCCGGAGCGGGTGGATGCCTGGAGGAGGCTGTGATCCAGTGGGAGTCCTGGTGGAGAGAGGGGGCCCTGCTTCCAGGCTGGAGCAGCCTGTCCTTGGAGGACTGCAGCCCGTGGAAAGAGAGAGCCACGGCACAGCAGTTTTGGGAGGGCTGTGTGCCCGTGGGAGGGGCTCACGCTGCAGCAGGGGCGGTGTGGCTGCTGCTCCTGAGATTGGAGCCTTGCTGGGGAAGTTCATGGAGAACTGTCTCCCGTGGGAGGGACCCCACGGCCTCCCAGGGGAAGAATCCTCTCCCGGAGCAGCAGAAGGAAACCTCAGTGATGAACTGACCAAACCCCCGTGCCCTGTCTCCCTGTGCTGTCGGTGGGAAGGAGGGAGGGGCTGGGGCGGGAAGGTGTTCTAAGGGCTTATTTTACTTCTCATTATCCTCCTCTGATTCTGGAAGCAATAAATTCATTTCACAGCTTAAGTTGAGCCTGTTTCGCCCTTGGAAGTGTTTCTCCCGGTCCTTATCTCACTCATGAAGTGTTCGTTAATTTATTTTTTCCTCTTCCCTCCTCTGCCCAGCTGTGGCAGGGGAGGGTGAGCGAGCAGCTCTCGTGGGTGCCTGGTGCTGGGCCAGTGTCAAACCACGACAACATTATGAAAAGTATTTTATGACATGGCTGCCTGTGACAACAAGTGACTGGATTCAGTAGTCCCAAGTCCTTTCTGATTTCTGTGTTTCTAATGAGGAAATACGTTGCAGAGACAAACATTGTGCATCCTCCTCATGCTGCTCTTCACTAGGTTTCACTTGGATTAAAAAAAAAAAGAACTGAGTAGGAGTCTTTAATTGTCTTGCCACTGGATTTGTGGAAATCTGGGAAAAGATGGTAGAGTTAAATCTCTCATGGCCTCATTGGAGGTAAATGGCTACTGTTGGGGCATGTCTTTTTGAGGAAAGGGTTTGTCTCTAAGGCAGTCTTTTCCAAAATCTGAGTTAGAACCTGTACTTCTGGGTTGGACACATTTCAGCTCTAACTGTAACACTTGTAGATGTTTCACTATCTAGAGTGTCATATTGATATAAAATAAACCTGTCTGGTTGTTTTAAAAATTTTTTTCTTTTTTTTTTTCTTCGTTCAGGAGGAAGACTGAGGAAAGTTTGAGGCACTGGATATCAGGCAGCATGGTTGCTGTACTAATGAAAATTTGGAACACCGTTTCAAACTGGAGTGTTTGGCAGAAGCAGGAATTTCTCTGTGCTGTTTATGAGGTATATAAAAAGGTCAGTGTTATTTTATAGATTTTTAGCCTTAGCAGTATTTTTTTTTTTATGATTTACTTTTTCTTGTTTTGAAACAGGCACAATTTTTTGTTCTGGATATGGAATGTAACTTTTTTGATTGCCTGGCGTGTTGTGGGAAAATAAATTGTGTTTCTAAATTCCAGACACACTTTGACGGTATTATTAAGAAAACTTGCTGCTGGAATAATAAATGGTGGGGTTATTTTAAGCAGTTGTGTTACATTTTCTAAATCTGCAAAAGAATCAGAACAATAAAAGAATGATCAAGGCTGGGTTTCTTTTGTTTTAACAGGCAGGTCATCAGTTGGCCTATTGGCAAAACTCCATTCATTTTAATGGACTTACATGAATTTCCAGAAGTTGCAGATTTGGGCAACAGCTTCTAAAGTGTTTCAAAATCACTGTCTTTCATCTGGCACTGCCAACAGTACCAATTACAAGATTATTTTTGTGATGCTAATCTGCTTCTCCACAGATAAGGGGCAATAAGTGCTCTTTTAGGCCACTGCACAAATGGCATTGGCCAAGATGAGCCAACATAAGACACTGAAGTGAGACTCTGAATGTGCTAGAAATACACTGAGCCCTAAATCAAATCCAGGTAGTTTGTTTCTCAACTGAAATACAGATGTTTTAAGTGCAATATTCAGTTGTGAAGGGCATGATGTCTCGCATTTGGAAAAAGTTGAAGTCTCAGAGTTTGGATTCCTCTGTTTCTTCTTCATCTTCTTAGTGATACTTCAGAAGGGAAAAAAATAATTCCTGACGTTCCATTTTGCCCTGCCAGGAGCTTAGATTTTTGGGAGGCATTGGTACATTCTGAAATGCAGAGGCATGTATACACTGTCAAGTATGGACGAAGCGCTGCAAAGTGTTAGTGGTTTCATAAGATTGTATTCTTTTCTGCTCTGACACCCCCAAAGAAATCTAACTACTCTCCTTTTGCTAGCAACATTTTATTTTTCTAGGTAGAGGATGAATATTAACCTACACAATGAAAACCTATTGATTTAAGCAGCATCTTATTGTTTTGATAATCGAGAGACGGTGCTCCCCCTGTGTGGCCTGCAGTCCACAGGTATAACATGGTTCTAGCAGCTGTGAAAACACTCTGCCTTCCCTGTGTTTAGATACCTATCAGTGGCTAGGGAGCAACAGAGGAAGTCAAAACTCCAAGAATATAATGAGGGTAGAGAATGTACAGTCGGTGCATTTCTCCCCAATCTTGCTAAGTAAAGCAAGTTTGAAGACTTGTCCTTTTGTCCTGCCAAGTTTATCAATCTGGGCTTGCTCAAACACTGTGTGTGCTTAATTTCATTCTTCTAAAGACAGGCCCCTCCAGTCCTGTGAGACTGTGGCTCGGGGCTTAAATCTTCCTCCCACAGAGGCTGGTGTGATTTAGCCCATACAGAGGCATAGGTCACAGGGTTAAATACAAAGAACACTGCTGGTTCCTCAAGAAATATATTGAGTTCTAATATCTGGTTTTGAGTTCACTCGAAATGCGCAGTGGGTACAGAAAACAGTTTTCAGACTTAAGTTAGGAGTTAGGCTGAAGTTACCTACCTGATTCAGTAGATGTTAGGGAGTTTCATAGCAGGTGATTAAGTTAATCAAGATTTGAGAAACATAAAATGTAAATTCTCTTTACCATGATAACGTACCCTTTCTGGAAGAACAGTTTCTGGAAAAAGGCTTTCCTTTTGTTTTCCCTCAATGATATATTTTTGGCTTTTTGAGGTAAGTGATCAGTCTGGAAAAACTGCAAAGCTGAGCACAACTTCGGTAACTGAATTTAGAGATGTATTTGAAAGGGCATCCCCTCTTTCTTCTCTGTTTTTGCTGCCTTTTGTAAATCAGGTATTGGAGAAATGCCTTAAAATCATCCTCTGATCTTCAGGCTAAAAAATCTGTGGCATGGAAATCCTGGTGGGATTTCAGTCATCTGATATGGATGTCAGCACAATATGCAGCCTCCCCTTTGGAGAGGAGCTGTTGTCAGTACCTGCCTGGGGATGAATGAACAGATCATCCGGACATTTTGGCATCTGTCAACCCCTGGGGCTGTTACAGCCTGTGTGCATTTGCTATTCTAGCCTTTGAAAGCAGCTACTGCTGTTCTGTAATTCACAGCCTATTTATTGCTAGGGGACTTTTTTCTTTTCATTTATTTTAATTTGTTTTCTTTGTGTCATTAAAAGCAGTAGTGAGGTCTATAAAACAAGCAAAAGCTTAGATAAACACCACAGCAGGCTGGTGACCTCTTTTAGGGACCCAGTTTTCATCCATAAATTATAAGTAGCTACTCAAACTACAGGATTTGGTGTGATCTGTATTATTTTCTCTCTCCGGCTGCAGATGTCTTCAAATCACTATCACCTTTGCAGCTGGACCTATCCCATATGCAGTTGGTCATTGTAGGTCCTTTCCTACTGAAGTATTCTATTCTATCTTCTGTCCATGGAGGTAGAATTTCTTCTCTGGACTCTGACTTTTCTACTTTCAGGTCATGGATTTGATTGTCAGTCACTTTAGTCCCTTTTAGTATCCCTTTACCAAATACTTTCTTGGTCGCCTTTTTAACATATTTCCAAATTCTCATTGCAACTTTATATTTTGTCAATATTATTTCACAGATTTTCCAGGCTCTGTGGGCTTGGTTTAAAAAGAAACACAGGCAAAACACATAGAAGATAACCCAAGCCCTCTTGCTTCAACAAATAAACCTGTTGAGGGAAGTATTTTTTGCCTATGTCAGGCAGAGAATGAATAGACAGAAGCTCTTCTGTGTTATGTTACTGATGAGTTAATTAAAACAAGTTTTTTTCAGACCATAGGGATTGGATTCCTATTATGCCAGTCTCACCTGAATTTTTTGGTGCTTGTTCACTGACCTTTTGAGTTTAGGTACTACTTTTCAACATCTATGTATTTCTCGAGTCCTTACCATCATAAGGGGATATGGATGTAATTTAAAAGGTGGCCACCTAATATCTTGAGAACACGGTGAAATGGATAATCTGATGAAATTTTCTTCATGCAGTAAAAATTACAGCAACATGGTGTCTTGGAGAACACGAGCTAAGTAACTGCAGGATGGCCTCAATGTTTAATGAGTAGCCTGAGCTGGTACTTGGAGGGGTAGCACAACCCAGAAAGGATCATCTTAGCCAAAAATAGCAGAGTGCCTGCACCATTCTAGAAAAGGTGCTAGGGGCTGAAGCAATTATTTTGTCACCGGGTCTTAAAAATCTCTCTGTTCAGGGGTATGGAATGGCCTGAGTTGTTACGGGCATAAATTGTGAAATTGTTTATCTGTATAGCAGAAAAGGCTGCTTCAGTTGTGTTGAACACAGAGGTCTGCAGAGGTTTGGAAGACTTCCCATCCCTTCAATGTCTTCCCTTCAGTGTGCACCTTGTTCTTGTCCTTGTGTGCTACCACGAGCACTGCTCTCTTAGCACGGAGCACAACAAATGCATGGCACGTAACGCACACGCTCGGCAGATGAAGCAATCAGCAACATCTCTACTCGCTGCAGCTCTGCTAGCCAAGGCTCCACTTGGCTTGTTGTGTCCAAGTCAGTATTCCCTCATCCGCTTGGAATTCTTGTTTTAAAAACACAGGAGCTGATTTTAGAAACACTAAAGCCAATGAGAACTGTGAGAGCGCCGCACCTCTGGGAATCCAGCCCACATCCCTTTTGTTTTGAGTGTAGGATCGATCCTAAATGAGAAACCTTTTGTATTTTGGAAAGTAAGAAGGAGCTGAAGCAAACTTCTTCATACTTGGCAAAAACAGAATTGCTCTTGATGGAGACCAAGCATGGAAAATTCTGGTCTGAGAGGATTATGTTTGTCAAAGTTATGACAAGTCTGAACAGAGAGTTTTGCATAGAAATCCCTCTCATTTTATGGTCTACAGTGACAGTAGAATACATTTATGCAAAAAAATATAATATGAGAAGTTAGATTTATACTCACCAAACAATTACTAGTAAGCAAAAACCAAAACCAGATCAGCATAATGATGTTTTTGTCAAGCGTAACAATTTTGGTTTGGCCCAAATACACAGATACAGATTTGGACTTTCTGTCACAAGTTGCCAAACATTTGTTTTCATTTATATCTTTGTATTTGTGCGTGTGCATATTGACAAAGGGGATTTGACTCCAAGAAGAACAGAGTTATTATCCAAATCCCAACACAAATCCTCCTATTGACTTCACTGGGAGTTGGATCAGCACCTTGGTGAGAATGTTCAAAAGAGAGTGTCCAGAGTTAAACTATCAGTTCTTCATCCAGCTCTCATTGAAAACAATTAAATCTTTCCATTAACTTCAATTACTCTTGGATCTAGCTTTAAAACACAAATTTTGTCTAATAGGACATATGGAGGCTATCCTATTAAGCATGTTTCAATCACAAGAGGGCACAAGAATTTAAGGACAGAGGGCTGAAAGCCTATATTAGCTAAATATTGCGGGTTAGAAAAATGCAAAATTAGTAACTTTTAAAAGGGCATGGTTGCTGCAATAAATCAGAAGACTTCATTCTCTTTAAACCATTTTTAGTATTTAAAGATGACTAAACTGTGGCTGCCTCTTCGTTGGTTCTGGTTCAGAAAAGCATTCAGACAGCACTTAAAGCAATGCAACTTAAGTGTGAGTTTAACTCCTCTCTTAAGGAGGGGAGGAATTAAACACATGCTTTAGTGATTTCCTGACCTGGGGCTTTTATTTTCCTTCTGTGAATATTAGTGAAAGTACCTTTTTGTTCATAAGAACCCTCATGAAAAGCACATTTTGAGCCCCTGGCTCAGATTTGCTTAATCTAATCAAGGAAGAAAAAGTCACATGATATATATTAGGTAAGCAGTTGCACAATTTGTGGGTGACCATTAAATCATTTCAGATAGTAAAAATTGTAATAACTTGCAGTGTGCTCTCAGATAATTCATAAACATAATACAGAGCTGTTCTCCAGTTCTGGATGTTCTCTCAGAGAGGATTACTGGAAGACAAATACAAACTCCTGAAAGAAACTTAAGATGGACTGTTTTCTTGTAAGGTAAAAGCCACCATAATTTCCTCCAAATGTGGAAAGAGCTTCTATGATGTGCATTGCTCTGAAGTTTTTTTGATTGAGTACAATTACATCCAGGCTAAACAGACCTGCAAACAGTTGTGCCTTAACTACACCTGTAGAAATTGCAAAAGTACCAACAACCCTCACTGATACTTTCAGGTACCTTTCAAACAATATTACCAATTTATTTATGCAAGCGCAGATGAGTATGGCATTTGTGTGAAAAACAAAATGCATATTTGTGAAACACCTTTGAGAACATATGGGAAAGTGTTTTTTTATGTTTTATATGTTTATGTGCGTATTCCATATGTTCTACTTAGGCATACTTTTAAGCAAAGATTTCTGGGTCAAATGACCTCATTTATCGTTTGTAAACTAAGCTATCTAATCTGGCTCAGTGTCTTTTCATCATATGGTGTAAGTCAAATAAACTCATCTGTTGCTCAGGCTTACAATTACAGGGCGTTTTCAACAGTTAAACACGAGCTCTGGTCAGGACAGGGCCAAAACAGAGCAGAGACCCTATGGAAGAGCGCTTTGGGCCCCCGAACTCATTGCCATGAGATTACTCATTTTTCATTCTTCTAGAGGAAATTCTTAGCACAGTTTACTTCAACTGGCTATAGCTGATGCCAACCTGCCATCCAGAATCCATAAACACCCTGAAAATGGGGTAACTCCAGGAGTTGCTAGCTGGCCCAAGCATCTCTGTGCATGTGTCACAGAAAGGTTCTCTTTATCAGTGCAGAAAAGCACCCCGTAGGGTGCTTGTGTTATGGCAGTAGGTAGAATAGACTGAGGACAGAGAGGAGCGTAAAGATGTTGATTTCCTTTTTCCTTTTGTTTCTACCTAGAAATAGCCAAACTGCTTCAGCCTCCTTCCACCCACATGTGAACAGAGGAAAATACTTTCTTATTCCCTGTTCAGCAGAAGCCAGTACGTCCAGTGTTTTGGAAAGGGAATTTTGTAGGTTACTTGAATCAACAGGTAGGGTACATCCTTTTACGGTGAGGCAGTCTCGAGTGTACGTGACAAACTTAATTTCTTCACCAGTGGGATGGCAGCTCCTGGAACTGGACTGACTGTGGTTACAGAATCAAGTATGTTTATTGAAGAGCCTGGCTAGGTGTAAACCCCATCCTACACAGGATCTACTGAAGAGCATTCTGTACTTTTTCTTCTACTCAGCTGAGTATTTTTTTTTTTTTCCCAAGGTCTGCAGTTCCATGTTAGTCTGTTACAGCTATGGGGGATATTATTCAGTATTTCTCTGAAGTTGTCTCAGGTCAGAAAGACTAATCTCCAATTAATCCCTGTCAAGTGCGAGGTGTTTTTTGAAGACTTACAGCCAGCCTGTGGAAAATGGCAGGCATTGGGATGTAGTGGACTTCAGGTTTCTGATCCTGGGCCTTTCCTTTCAACTGCTGAGAAACCAGAGATTTACATCCTTGCCTGTTTGGGGAACAGAGCTGCATATGGAGGCCACACGTTTTACTTTACATTTCTCTTTGGACCTTTTAACATGTACCCTCTTAAACAGTGTCAATGGGTTTGATGCCATAGTCTGTATGGCGTCTGGAATGAGGCACAGCTATGTTTGGCCCTTTGCCACAGAAGTCTGGTACTGCATAAATGCATAAAAATTACTTGCATGCAAGTCTGGCCTTGGGCTAGACTCCCTCAGGAGCAAAGGAGATTGCAAATCTCAGCACACTGTGGACACTGTGAGGATTTCTTCAGCCTTCTGCAGCATGCTTCTCCCTCTGGATGGAGTGTGAGGGAGAGGGCCTGCACTGGGACAGCATGGTCACATTCTAGAGGGTGTAGGGAGAGACCACGAGGGATGAAATAGCTGGAAAATGGTAGTGAAATGAGCCCAGTGGAGGGAAATTTCATCTGTGTTAATTCTTGAAGGTTTACAATCGGAGCCTGTTGCTTTAAAGTGCGAGAGAGGCAGTGGTGATTTGAGACTGGAGACAAGAGGAAACATGGTGTGTTGTGGTATACCTTCACTAAAGTGCCTCAATCTGACCCTAAAAGTGCAGAATGGTTTTACCCAGTGGGTAGAATAAGAACCAGGTTGAACTAACTCATTCTAGACTTGAAAACTGAAACAGATTCCATCCAAAAATAACCATCTGGGGCAAAAATAAAAGTTATTCCTGGGAAAGACAGTTTTATGGCAAGAATTATGTGCTTTTTTAGCTAAAGACACAATGTTTCACAATTACAGTCACTTAGTGAAGGTCATCTACAGTAGACTGCATCATCATCCTCCTAATTACAGAGGATGACTAATCGTGTATCCTCCCTTTTCAATTTGGAAGTTTGCTTTTGAGCCAGCGCGGGTTCAATGCCAGATTTCCCCGAAGCTGCAGAGTTCAGTGAACCAGCATTTAGCTCATTTCTTTGTACATCTCACGGTGTAACCTCAGTATAATTTAGCAGCAACGTCATGATACAGTTGTCTGAAAGAAACTAAAATATGTGGCACCTTGTGTGTTTGGTGTAGCAGGCCATGATAGATTTGACATTCTCTCTCTTTATTCTATATTATATACAATTATGTAATTATCTTTACTGAGATAATGAGGTTTTGCTAGATTCAGTATGCTAAGTGTGCAGTACTCTGTGCAGAGGAAAATTCTTTTCCTTGAACCATGAAGGGAGCACTAGAAATTACCTCTGTTCATTTACATGCTTATGAAATAATACGAAGGAAAAGCAAGTTTCTCCTTCATTTAGGAGAGGAAGCTGCACTTTTGACTCCATCTTCAGTCTTCTGGAGAATTTGTCTTTTTGGGGAATGCACCACTGTTTGTGATTTGTATTTCCAGTTGTCATTAGTATGCACGAATGTTGCCTTTTCTTTAGTAAAATACAGAGGTGTTTGTATAATTGTTTTATTTTAATCACACATTTGGCCTTGGACTTAAGGAAAACTGAAGAAAAAAGGAAAAACTGAAAAATTCTGCAGTTCCAGCTCTATTTATTTTTCTGTCAACATATTGAAAGCAGGAAAAAGTGAAACATCAGGAGCTGAAGCTATGCAAAGAAGAGGCCCAGGTCCTTGCAGATATGGGACAGGTAAATCTCCTGGATTTTGTTAAGAGCTTGGCTTATCCTCATTTAAACAAGAAAGCTGAAGACATGGATGGAAGTTGTGCAATTCATTTGACATTCTTTTGTATTGCTTTTTTCCATTCTCTGCATTCCATGGGGTCTAACTAGGGTTGGTATTTTCAATGGGAAATGTCGCAATTATGACCATGCATATTTAAACTTTGTTTTAATTCTTTTGAATGTAGCTACTGTAAATACATGGATTTTCTTCCCCTACTGATTGTATGTGATGACACTGATTTGAAATCTAAGATTCCACCAACTCCCTAAGATCTGAATGCTGTTAAGGGAAAACACTCCCATACAGAAGGTCAACAATTACGAGAGTTTTAATGAAAGTGGTAATATTCAACAAGAGAAAAAAAACCCCAAATCTTTGCTTTACTTTAAAAAGCGAACAATGTAAAATAGAGTTAACGAAGCAGAAGGCAGAATACAATGAGCAAGATTCAGAAGTTTTCTTGAAAGTCTTCATGTAGCCACACAGATACACATACATGTGACTAGTTATTGAGATTGACATAAATAGCTGATGTGATTGTGGTGATGAAAGCGATGGAGATCAATAACAAGTCACAATCCCATTATGGAAGTAATGCATTCTGCATAATGTTCAAGCACATCTGTCACCCCAAAGAATGAAAGCTGGTTTAAATCATTAGGCAGAAGCTAGCATCTTGATAATGGCAGCCCTACTTTGCTTCCCAGGATAATTATTAAACTGACCAAAGCATTTTGTGCATTTGATGGTCTGCTGAAGATATAAACACGCAAGGGTTTCTGCAAATCATCAGTGAAGTGTTATCCAGCTTCTGCAGTACTCAGCCACCAACACTGCCAGGAACGCTCATATCAAATTAATTACGAGAATTGTGAAAGCACCACCAGCAGGGACCACACGAATGGCTCTCCCTGCGACAGGGGACTCCAGCGTGGTGCTTCCACACAGCTGAACTCAGTGCAATCCTTTGAACAGCGCTATGAATTCTTGTGGGTTTCCCTTCTTGTTTCTTGTAAAATTGTATACTGATCAGTGTCAGCTCTCCATACATTTTCCATAATGAATTTCTGTCCTTAAAAATACTATTAGCTTTGAACTTTTCAAATTGCTAAGATGTGCTGGTTGTCCTTCTCTTTGAGGCCTCTCAGAGGCAGCTGATCATTCCTGGAGCTGTTGCAGATGACTTCTGTGTGTTGCTGTGTTGTCAGTCAAACACGTTTTGCCGGGTAGGGAATACACAGCTCACGGTGAGGGCTGTGTGCGTTTTCCTTGAACATAGTAAGAGTGCTTAAAAGTGTGTGGAGGACAGATAGGCAAACAGCAAAGCTACTCTGTGATCAAGAAGTGCACTGTGAAAGTCCAGCATGCTTCCTTAGGTTTCCCTGCAATGTGAGATCATTGGCAATGAAGCAGTTTTGAAGAAATCACTGGTTATGGTGTTAACAGACCAAGTTTTGCCTTCCCAAAGCAAATGCATGTTTTCTGAGGACAGGAGAACAAAGGAAGAGGGAAAAGCTACACTTTTAGAACTGTCTCACATATTCCTTAACCATATTATAAAGATCTGTTCAATACATCTCCACTTGCTTAAAGAGTTGTGGCATGTGTTGGAGATGGAGCTGAAGAACTGAGAATGCTGGCAAGCCAGGTGCTGATCCTTGAGCAATGTTGTCTGTAGTGACAGGTAAAAAAAAGCATTTCTCTTTTAATGTGAAATACTACAGTGTAGACAGAAAGTTTAAGAAAAGCAACTCTCCCTGACAATGAGGACATGGATCTTGACCCCTTTTTCCCCTCAGTGCTTCCTGATCCTGGTTTAGTATTATGAGTCTTTTTCTCTGAAGATGATAACTCTGTGAGGAAGAAATAACACAAACCACTAGGACTTCTAGCAGGGGGAGAAAAGTGCATAATGACGTGTCTTGCATTGTGGTCTGTCATTGATGGTTTCATTGGAAGTTTTTATTGGAAAAGCTGTGTAGGGGAAATAAACACTCCAGCAAACATCTTGCCTGATACTTTAACTGTAAAGCATACAGAGAACAAATCTCTGACCGGTGAAAAGTGTTTCTGAACTCTCACAAGATGTGTTTTGTTTGTAATCTTAGGGTCTAGAAATACCAAATCTTCAAATCTGGTACTTAACACTCTCCATGCCAACAAAATAGGCTTTTAGTCTGGGATGGATTTTGTTATGAACAGTTTATAATCCATATCAAAATAAGGATTTATAAAGGAAGTGCTGACACAAATTTAGAACAGGATCCAATAAAAACCTATGACTTCTGGTGTGCAGAAAAGTGCAGAAGGTCACAGCCCTTGTCTAAAGCCCCCCACCCCCAAAAGAACAAACAAAAAAAAAGGTCTTATTGGAATGTACATAGATTTTTGTGGTGCCAAAGCCAAGCAAAAGAGGGAATAATCGAACTTGGCCCCTAATAACAGCAATGCAAATGTGTTCCTCTGTGTGTTTTACAACCTTTTTTTGTATAGTAAGTGACATGATATTACGTTCTGGAGTGTAAGAAATGGTTTTTGGATACACAATGTTAAGGAGAGAAATAAATCTTATGAGTTAAATCAGAGTGAATGACAGATGGGGGAGAAAAAACTATTTATTTAATGTTATCTGCACTCAAAAAAACCCAGAAATTGGGATGTATTCCTTGCTGGTTTTTCAACCAAACACAATCTGTAGCAATGGTGCTGTGTGGCAGGAAATTATCTGAAATAATGAACTGGTCAAGTAGGCTAAAACTGATACTCTTCTCATCAGTATCCAAAATACAAAACCTGCCAAAAAATTCTAATTGCACTATACTCTGTCCAAATTATTTTATTACTTGCCAAGAAGGGCTTTGAAATATTTGGCAGAGTCTTCTACCAGGAGAAAAATGAAACAAAAGGGAATGAAGTGGAACACAATAACAAAATACCCCTGCCCCCTTGAAAAATAGCAGGTTTGGGGAGTTTCATGAAGAGCTGATAACTCTATAACCCAAACTAAATAACAAATCAGAAATAATTTATCAGGGATAAACAAACTGGAGACAGCTAAAAGGCCTTCCAAACTTAAAGGTGTTTCTTGTTAGAGCAGCTGCTTTAATGCTGTGATAGTCACAAGGTGTGTTGATATTAAACATCAAATAAAGAACCGTGCCATACATTTACCTTGGTTCACGGCTATGATCCATGAAGTAATGTACAGAAATGTTGCTGACTAAGCCAAATCTGAATTAAGCAATCATGACATGACTAAAGAAGAGTTTCAAGAGAGTTCCATGAACTTGCATTGCAGCTCCAGGCAACAAAGATCACAGTCCTTGTCTCTTTGTAAGAACAGTGAGTTAAATTGTATTTTCATCTGGGACTAGCCCACAAAGAAGAAAATCCAATTTTTAATTTATTTCTTTTTTTCATTTCAAGGATTCAAGGCTCTATTTGCTGTAATTGTTCTTTTTGATTTAATAACGTATGCTAAAGATAATGTTCAGGCTTCCATACCTGTTAAGCCCTTGATGTTGTATTTAGGGGGTACCTTTGACCATAGCGTGACAGGTTGAAGGTGTTCTTTCGATAAGGTGATTTTGACGTCATTATCACTTGTGATTCTTGCTTACCAAAGAAATTCACGGCAGGTTTGAGCTGTGCAGATACATTCCAGTCCTCCAAGGGGATCCCCTGCCCTACTGTGTCTTCCATTTCCTCCAACACCTCTTCCTCTGTCAGGGCTGACAGTGGGAAGCACAGCGTGTTTCTGGATCTGGCACTCGTGTGCCAGTGAGGGCACGCCTGCAAGAGCAGGGAGCAATGCTGGCCACAGCCAGCTACCTCCACCTTTGCAGCTCCCAAGGGAGGCAAGAGGGCCAGAAACTGATTAGAGGATCCAGGTCAGAGATTTTGGAACCGTGAATTTGGCAGGCAAATGGAGGAGGAATGGGTTTTGCAGTATTGTGTTTTAAGATGCATTTATTCGTAACTACGAAAGCTGCAGACATATTGTGTTACTGCGTCAGGATCTTGAGCAGATGTTTAGATTTTACAGAGAAGGGTGTATGGAGACATTTTCAGTTTTGCTTTAATTTTAAGAAAGGTCACTGTTACCTTTGGTTTTACATACTAACACCTACAGGGAGACAATCTGCTTCATTATGTCATATTGCTTGAATATGAAGAGTTTTTTTAATTAAGTTTTTTTTTCCTGAATAGGCTAAGTAAATCGAGGTAAATGTGTTGTCTCCTGCTATGACACTGGAGCTAATGTGTGTTGTTTGCTAGGAAGATTGGAAGGAAATGGTAGAGGAAACACTTAGTGTAAGATTTCTCAGACTTTTCCATGATGTGATCATAACTTAACAGAAGGATTATGTAACGGATCAGTTTATTTGTTTCATAGTTGCTTGGCTATCTCTAGTTTTCATATACATTTACATAGCAGGCTCGATGAAGCCAGACAAATTGGTATGTGAAAAAAATGTGTTGCAGGGAAGGAATAGTGTTACCTTAGTTTTCTAGTCATATGATTTATTAGTTTTCTTTTAAATTGGAAGGCCGTATCAGTGATGGCATTGTCCCTGTGAAACACTGTGGGTCAGTGATCTCTGCCGGTCTCCGCACTGCAAAGCATATGCACAGGGGACATCTACCTGTACCTGAGCTGTACGTTTTAGTCCAGCTCAGAACTTTTGAAAAGAATCTACCAGTTGTCCACACTTACCTTGTTTTGATATGCGTTGGCAAAAGGTCTTGGAGCAGGTGAACAGAATTCCTTTCTGATGAAACTGTGCTGGAAGATACACTCCGGCATTGCAGCTAATGCACTCCAGCTGCTAGAGGGCTTTCAGGCCGTGGAACCTGACTGGTCCAAAGTTTAACAAATAACCAGCTGGGCAAAAAAATCTGCAAGACCCATAGTCCTGCCCCTCAAGTGCTTAATGTGTGGACTTTGGGTCCTCAACAGCAAATTTTTACCTTGAGAAGTCTTTCTGTTTGTTGTATGTGCTTATCCTTAGTAAAGACTGCTTTTAGAGAGTTCTAGTTTCAGCTTTGAGATTGCATATTTCTACTCAGAGTTTGGGGTCTCTGTTGCCTTCTTTTCTTATGTGATTTTGGGTGATTAAGAAGCTTGAAGCTGTCTTGGAGAGGAAAATCAATCCAGCAAAATCCTTCAGTTTTATCTATCTCTATTTTTGCCACTGGTTTGCAAGACACAAGAAAGAAACCTGTAGAAAAATATAAAATCAAAGTTACTCTGTTCTCCAGTAAATATTTAAGTGATATTTTTTGGTAGAATCTGATTTGAGGCGTATATGTCCACCTAGATTAGATACTGTTCAGAGATAAAAACTCTAGACACTGGAAAAGTGTTTCCACATATTGGAACAATGCATACTCCCATTGAACTTAATGAGATGCCACACAGGAACGGGAGTCTGCACAGGCAGATCCTGCTGTAAGGTCTGGTCTTAAAACACTGAAGATGCTGATTCAGAGGGTGGGGGTGAGCATCCAGGCAAAAATATGTGTCCTTCCACCTCGGCCTATGTCACAGACTGTAATCTCTGCTACTCATGTCACAATGCAAAAGAATCACTTTTCTGTGGTTGTGATGGTTGTTATTCTCTCTGAAATAAAATATGGTGCCTGTTTCCATGCTTCCGTGAGCCTTCTCTTGCTGGAGTCAAGTAATGAGAAAATATTCAGGATTGTAAATTAAATGGCTTGAGAGCTGGGATCCCTTTAAATATTTTTTAAATTTCTTCCCATTCTGGCACAAGGCAGATGGGTAGGTGAGTCCAACAAAAACATGGAATATACAAATATTATTTAACATAAGTCATGCAGGTCCCAAATTCCCAACAAGATGCATCAGACATAATAGTTAGCACTTTATATCCTTACAATAGAAAATAGCAAGAGCTCTAAAACTGAGATTATCCTAAGTGATGATTATTCAAGCTCTTTAGATCTCTATCTGCAGAGGAACTTGTAGAGTCTCGTTGCTTTTGAAGGTAAGTACATTGTATTTTAGTAGTATAAACATGGAATTAGGATTCTCATAGCAGGTACCTGAGACTAACAAGTTTTGGTTTTTTCTCTAAAATTTGCCCGTTATGATTTTGGAATGGTGCTATGACTTCTTTTGTTCAAATTCTGTTCAACTACATTTAAAAATCTGCACTTCTAGTCATGGGAATAATTTGGTTTTAGCGAGCATTTGGCTTGAGTTGTTACTGATGGAGTTTTATATATGAAAATATAAAGCATCTAGTTTATTATAAATGTAAAGTCCAAATGATTTATAGCCAGTGTCTAAAACATGATTTAAGACCTTTTGATTCCTTACCAATTCTGGGATGGTTTGGCAGGTAGTCAAGTCTCTGATTAAAATTTGAGCAATCCGTGTTTTAGCCTATACCTCTCTGTCTGTGTCCTAGGGAGAATGGAAAAACCACTAAAGGTAAGAAACTGTCAGTAGAGGTCTTGTCCTCAGCCCTCCTGAAGGAAGCAAATGGAATAAAAGAAGGCATCCCTGGTTGCTTTTTGCAAGCTTTTTAAGCTGTAAAGTAAGAGCCCGGTCTTGACCCAGCTGCTTCTCCTGGGATAGCTCCTGGAATTCCTTGCAACACCTTCTCTGTCCATTTGTCTGGGTCTCTTAAAGGGAGCTCATCCTAGGATCCCTGGTGCTGTCTCCCTGTGTGGGAGATCAGCTCTCCCAGACAAGAGATCTCAGATTTGTGTCTCAGCAAGAGCATTAGGTTCAGTGAACAGGACAAAAGAAATGGGTGTGATGATGAACAGTGAGTACTACATAACCAGATGTCTGGGCCATGGGTTGTAGTTGTAAGTATATTCCACATGGATGTCTTTTAGTATGTATTTATGTATATACAGCTGTAGCAGTATATATATATTTATGTATTTCTGGTGTATTACAGGCACTTAACCTGTTCTGTTATCTTTGTTAATTGTCTTTTCTGTGCAGTGGGTTTATTCATGTTTGTCTAACATGAGTTTTTTTGCAATTAGTACTGGATATTGTGAGAGACAGCACCTTAACATGGGATTTGGTCCATTGTAACACTTCGGGTAGACCTGAGAAGCGAAGAAACATCACACGAAAACAGGTGCCACAAACGTTACTCATATATTTGGGCTGATAGGGAACTGCCAAGTTTCTTGTATTCTCTTGTCAAGCTCCCTGTACCAGTGAGGGTTTTAAATGGCAGAATTTTAGGACTCACTTTGTGTATGTGAATCTTTCATATACTGAAGAGAAATTTGGTGTAACTGCAGAATGCATCCCTACATCAATGAAAATATGCGGTTTGGGTCTAAAATGACAGATGAACTTGAATCTAGCTTTAGGCAAAACAAAGTGATGTTTCAAGAAAGACAAAGGAAAAAGAAAGGATACAATGGACATGCCAGTTTCTTGTGAAACCAATAAAAATAATTCATTCTTAGATAGCATTTAAAATACTTCTGTTAAGTAAATGGGTCCTTGCCTTTATACTAGCTGGGACCAGTCTAGATAGATGCATTTGAACACCTTATGAATCTAATCACCCAATTTTGAGAAGGCAGTATTTATTCTATTTTTAGATTTTTGTTTGCATAACATCTCTGAAGAGATGATCGTGTAATACTGGTTGCACTGTATGCCAGAGGTGTGGAATCACTCCCAGTCCTTTCCTTACATGTTTTTCTGATGCCTAGATTCCTATTTGGAAGGAAAATGTCCCAACATATTATAAATATATAGCCCTAAAAATGATTAGTGACTCTATGTAGTCTCCATTTTTATCCTGCAAGGGGTAAGCGGAAATCCTTTGGATGTGTGTTGTGTACGTGAATGCTTTGGACTATTGCTTAGCACTTCAGAATAGTTCCTTGCACATTTTCTCTAGCCAACTACTTGTAGATCTTTGCAGATTTTAGAGCTAAAAAAAGCCTGCAAAACTGTAAACATGTTCAGTCATGTGGGAATCTATCAATCTAGTACATCTTGGAAATGCAAACCATATTTTGAAGGAAAATGATAAATGAGAAGACAGTATGAAGCTAAACCTAAGATTGCACTTGAGGTTTGCTTAGTCCTTTCTTGGCAGGCACTTAGATCTTTTCTTCTGCTGTTCCACATCCATGGTGCCAGCTGTGTGAATCCTTCTTTTCCATGTTGCATATTCCTCCTGTAGGTTGGCATTCTTTGTTGAGAAAATCAGTAGAATTAAAAGGGACAAGGGGGAGTTACTGACTTGTCTTCTGATGGCAAGATAGAATTTTTATGTGTGTCTGCCCAGTTTGAGAAATGCCTGCTTGGAAATAGAAAGGTGGGTAAGAAGTGCTAAAGAAAAGTTCACACATCATGGGGAACATTTTAGGCCATTTCCCCTGGAAAACACAAGTTACACCATCTATCATGTATGTAATCTCTCCTTCTCACTTACTCTTTCTTTCTTCCTGAATCTCTCTACTTCACTTTAGATTCTTTGCTCAATTTATTATTAGGCACTTTTACAGGAAACAGGATTTATGGTCTCCTTTTGCTAATAAATGTTAAGGAATATGACTTAAACTGGAGAATACACAGCAGGAGATGATGAGCTCTTAATAAACAAATATCCTGTTTTCATGCAAATATTCTTAGTAACGCAAACAAAACAAAGCAGAGGAGGAAAGGCAGCCAAAGTGTTATACAAGCTGTGTTGTAATTAAATAGGAGGGATTTCAGAATTTTCCAGAGGGCAGGAAGAGTTTCAGGTTGTCCTTCAGACTTTTCCAATTCATTCCTTCTGATGGTTTTGACCCATAATGTTGGATAGAGGGTTGGAAAAGGAGAATTGGAATATTGACAAAGCAACCTGAGAACTTCACAAAATTCTCAGTGCCTTGTCTTGTTCTGTATCTTGTCCTCAGTGAGAGACTGACCTTAGAACTTGGCAGACTATACTGCTTGAGGATTTTAGAGTTTTTAAGAAGTTTCTAAGGTCATGTTGTTGTCCTCATTCTGGTGAAAATACTGTCTTCCTCCACAGCTGTAAACAGGATCGGATCTGCAAAAGGTATTGACTTACTTAACATTGTGTTCAACATTGATCCATATTAACCTGCTGGAATGAAACTTAAAAGCTTTACTGATGGTGTAATAGTGGCATGAAGTCTGGGGAGTGATTAATGAGAAAGGAAAATCTAGATCATCCGGTCATCTGGATGCAGCAAATAGTGTGAATATGGCCAAATACCTCTTACATCCGCTAGCCAAGGGGACAGCTCTAGTTACAGGAGAAGGGTCTCCAACTTGGAAAGAGTAAACAAAGAATTGGGAATCAAAATGGATACCTGATTGCTACCTTCTGGACTACTGCTGTGGCCAAAAGAGCTGATATGATCCATATACAAATAAGCAAAGAAATCCAGGGTCTTGATGCAGTGTCTGTTGGGTTTTGGTGTGCCCCAACATCACTAATTCAAGTTGGATGGTCAAAAGCTGATCAGAAAACAAATGTCAGGACCAAGGAGGGGTTAGGAAACATGTGTGTTTTATATTTATATTGTTTTTTCTGAGTATGAGAAGCTTAATGTGTATTTCAGTCTGTGCTGATGCACACTTCTAAGGTGAGTAAAACTTGAAAATTGGGGTCACCAGTCTAGCAAAGAAAGCTGTCAGAAGATCCAATGACTGCAGGTTGATACCTGGATAAATTTAGGTTAGAAAGGAAATGCACAATTTTAGTTACCATTGGAGAAATTTTCTAAAGGCTGTTGTGGAGTCTGCCATACTGCTAATTTTTACATCACTATTGTGCACTTTTACAAAAGAGAACCAAAATATTCACATTCATCCAAAGTATATTTTTTGTTCTTTGGATTAGCTGCACCAAAGACAAAAATTAGTGTTAGTTTTTGCACACTTTGGATCCAGAAAGCTTTGACCCAGAGTTCAGGCCCAAATTAATTTCTGAACTTTTGTGGCTTGTCCATATCTTGCTCATGGCTCGAACCAAAGCTTAGCTCATGAACACGCTTGAATTTCAGAAACAGTCATTTATATAGCCAAAATTTGCAGCTGGCTCCAAACTTTCTATTGTGTTGAAACAATATCTGGCTTCAGCTATCTTTAAATTTGGGCAAAGTCTGGATTTGAACTTCACAGCTTCAAAGCTTCTGTTTTTTCTACCTCATGTGCTACCCTCGTGGGATTGCAGGCATATACCATGAGTACTAATTTATAAATGCCACATAGTTACTGACTTTGGCAAGGGGAATAAGGTCTTCTATTTGCTGAAATGATGCAATACATTTATCAGTTTATTTCCAAAATCTGTACCATCTTTGGAAAGAGCATAGGACAGATATAACTCACTGAAGTTGTTATATCATTACAACACCATCTTCTTTCTTTTACTAGCTTTCATGTATACTCAGAGAAGGAACTATCTTTAAAAATAATGATTTCTCAGAAGTTTATGTTTGCAACTAAACTAAATTTGTTTCAGTCAATAGTGTGATGAGAACAACACCTAGAAGAGCTCAGTGGTGTGGTCCAGGTAGTTGTAAGTGTATCAGGACTGTTCAGAGGCTTGAAGCTGATGTACAAACTCAACTAACCTGGAGCATGGACAGTGGATGAACAGCCATCCTGAAAGACACATGCACAGATTCTTCTGCCTCGTTTGGGCACCACTTCCTCTGAAATTTGTCATATTTCTAATACTAAGAAAAAAATCATTGCTTGACTATTCTTCATCTCAAGAAAATAGCTGAGACTAATAGAGGCTGGGCCAACAAGTCCAGGTCCCTAAAACTGAGGGCCAAGTAGATATGGAGATGTTTAGTTTAGATGGCTCTCAAATACCATCTACTGTGTAGGCCCCTTGGCTGTGGGTGCCATGGCCTCAACGAGCTTCAGACCTCATGGTAGAAGACAGAATGTCCCCACTACACAGTCTCTTCTGTTTCTCTGGTGTCCTCTTTGCATTTAAGTGACACTTAGGCAATGTTTGCCTTTTGATGGGCATTTTAACCTGAGTTCTTGAAGTGAAGATTTATACTTGAAAAAAAGTTTCTTACATCATCAGGTACTAATTGCTATTAAAAAAACTGCTTGGAAACATTATTTTGGAAGTTTTGAATTTATCAAAGTACACTGACCTCTAAAGTTTCAAGACGTGGTGACTTGGGTAAAGGTTCCTTTTTGCAATCTAGGCCATAATCATTTGCTACATTTCCTTTAAATTCTGATTAAGAATCCTCATGCTAACATCTTACTTGCTTTCACTTTTTAAAGCTATAAAATCTATTTAATTCCTCTTATCCCATTTAATTTCTTTTCTTGCAGAAAAGAAATACAAATATATTCTATATTTCATTATATAGTCCTCATGATTTTATTTTCTTATGATCTGTTACTGATGTATATTTATATGTATGTTATAATCCTGCTTGAAGGATCAATATTGTTTCCTCTGTGGCATGACAAAACACTGAATTTTGCTTGCTAGATACCCCAGTATGTCCAGTAGAAAAATGTTGCCATATAGCACATTCAACTTTGCTCTCTTCCCCGTTGGACTGGAAAATATTTTAATGACTTCAGTATTTTAAATACTGCTAGGACAACTATGGGCATCGCATCCTTTCAAAAATTCAAATAAAACACGTAATTTCAAGTTTACCCAAATTTTAGTCATATAAACATTTGATTAGGAATGAGTAAAACCTTAAACAAGAATGAAAAAATGAATATAAAGCATCTGTTACACAGTTCATGTAACTTGATCTGTGGTAGATTTAAGTTCTACGCTGAGGTTTATATAAAATTGCATGTCTGATTTAAAGGGACATTATGCACTTTAAAATTTCTGTATTAATAGAGTTGGTAAGTGCCAGGTGCTAGGGATTGTTAATTTTTCACTTCAGTGTGTTCCCTCAGTTCTCCTGGATATTAGTATTTGACTTGCTCTGGTGGAGGAAGATCGCTGCCCGTGGCTTGTATGTCCTGCTTTGCACTGTTGTAAGTCATTCCCCAAATGCTGGCCTTTGCAGTAAAAGCAACAGCTGAAATACTACATCCATGTTCTTTCATCCACTTTTCTTCCTAAAAGATTTAAAATAAGGGGTTTTTTTTTAAATTTCAGTTCAGCGGATTAAGCAGACTGAAATTTCTTAAAGCTTCTAAACTCCATGAACCCTTGGATTTTTTCCACAGATACTTATACCAGAAAAGATGCATTTGGTATTTGTTTTCTGTCCTTTTGAAAATGTATTTCTCTTCCGGTAGAACTTGGAAATATAGTCCAGAATTCTTTGTCCAAATATAAGATGTTGGCCCTCAAGAGTATGCATTCCAGTGTAATTTTTGTGTGACAGCTTTTGTCATTTGGTTTAATGGCTTCTGGACCTACTCTTGGAACCCAAGACTGATCTCGGTGTCAGTGATGGAAAATGTACGTAACTCTCTTGAAAACAGATGAAGATCTAAACTGGCCCTTTGGTGAAAAGCTGCCTGTTTTGGCGATCATTATTTTTTCAGGGCTGTGAGGTATTCTGCTAACGTTTAATTTCTGCTTAGGGAATCTGTAATAATCTTGTTGTTTTGCTTGATCTGCTTTCTCTAAGAATTTTTGTACTGACTCCCTGGAGCCCATTCAAATGCTTTTAGCACTACTTTTTCAAGATTTTTCTTGTTAAGATGATGGTCCTGCGTGATTGCAAGGGTGATGTGAGGGCTGGTGTTCAGGAATGCAGAACAGTTTGAGTATGTTTTGATTCAACGTGTCTAATACCTCCCTCTTTCTTCATCTTGCTTTTTGAATATGTCAGAAACTCCCCTATTATTTTATATCTCATTATATGATGTTGCTGTTTGCTGGATGGTTTGTTACTCTCAAGGTCACCCCAGTGTGCTTTTGCCCCACATCTTGGTTGAAGATAAATATGTTTGAAGAAAGAGAAGGAAACACACCTGCAGACACAAATTTCTTAAATTTTTGGAGTCTTATATTCTATTTTTTAACATTAATTCTTGTGCCCTCAAACACACCAAAGCTTTTCTACAATGCACTCTTTATTTATTATCCTGTTAGCTCCCCTGCTATCCCTGACTCCATTTCACCTCCAGAATGAACACAGTTGTTAAGCTTTGAGTAATTGTCCTTCCCTCCTCATTGATATTCTGAGTGAGTTTTCTGGAACTAAATTAAAATTTCTTATTCTCCCCTTTGGAGGCTCCATCTGCTTGTTTGTTTCTCTTTTCAAAGCAACCTCTTCCTTTGCTCCCTCACTGTGTGGACCAGGGCAATACATTTATTATCGTCTCTTACTAGAGCATTTCCAGAAGGATACTTGTCTTCCCTTCCCTTAGAAATATTTCTTTTTGAAAATTCATCTCTAATACCCATATGAAGACGTTAAATATTGGGCACAGATGACAGCAGCCAACGTTTTCTTACTCATTGAATGTTATTCTTAAAAAATAAAAATCTTGATGTCGTATCTGTGCATTGTATCTACATTTATATAATTGTTTTTTAATATCGATGGATGTCCTTATCTGTTGTGTCTGATAAAGAGGATGTGGAAGAGAAAGAGGGAAAGGCAATAAGGAGTCATTTTTTGTATGAGAATGATCAAATGTATACAGCTCTGCTGATGATGCAGGAAACAGAAGGGTAAAGGCCTGTAAACTGACAAATGTGATGGAGAAGGGAGCAGAAGAGGCAAAGATTGCCTGTTGTCTCTTCTAATATAAGAAAGAGGGCTTTAAATGAAATGGCCAGCAGCAGGCTCAAAACCATCCACAGGGAGTACCTTCACATAAAGGAGTACTCTGCCTTGGGACACTGGGTGCTTAAAATTGACTTGTCTTTGACAGGTAATCAGGTAAACTCATTGAAGAAAAAGAAGGATTGCTCTGATTGGATTCTGGTCAGGAAGATACTGTTTCTCACTACAGAAATTGTGAGTGCTTTGGGGAAAACAGTGCTTCATGCTTACTTAGATAACTGCTCGTGGCTACAGGAGGACACAAGATGCTGGATTGGAAAGGAGAATTAGTCTCACCCAATTTATGCATTACCCAGAGAAATTTACTTCTCTCACTACTTCTGTTGCTGAATTTTAAAATATTCAAGTAGCCTAAGACAAATTTTGCCAGAATGCTCTAACTTAACATACGTAATTCCTGTTTTCTGCAAGATCTTATACCACCTTGTGGTTTATGCTGCTTATATTGGTTGTCCCTGAAGGAGCATATCAACATTTTTTTGCCTTCCCTTCCCTGCTCCCACATGTTTCCATTGGGCAGTTTCTCCTGCCTGTTGTATCTGTTTCCATCCTTGGTATCTGGCCAAGGAGGCCCAGTTGCACTCCTGGTTACAAAATGTCTTCACTCGCAGTCTCTAGCTGGTCTCTATCCTCGCACTTCCAAACTGTGCATCCACTCACATCTTTCCTCCTTCAGACTTCAGCCAAAGTGTCATGGAAGATAAAAAGTGTCATTACAGCTTCTCTTCTTTAATTGCAGGAAATGTTTTGCTCAGCTGCATGTTCCAGTGAGCTGAGGAGTCTTTAGGGAAATTAGCAGTTCAATTCCAACTTCCAGTTCGTGTTGGGCTTGCTTAAATAGACTTTTTTATTTTTTTAAGGATTCTGGGTGGGCCAAGTTTAGGCAAATTTTTACAGGTGTAGTTGAAAGGCTATCCTTGACACAGAAAAACTTTCTTGTCTAATGCAAACCTTTGTTTCACAACCAATTTAATAAGCAAAGCTTATTAATTTTTTTTTTTTCAGCAGGAGCAAAAATCCTGTGTTTTCCCTTCTCTGTTCCTTAGAAACAGGTAAATGTTTTTGGCTGAATCTTCCAGAAGTCTTGTGAAGCAAGCCCTCTGCTTTGGGAATCATCAGTGCTTAAAAGTCACATTTGGCAGTCATGTGAGAAACGTTGTCGTAGGAAGTACTGAGCTTCTTTAATATTCAGCAGAGCTTCAAATCTCACAAGTGTCAGTAGTAGTGTGTTTCCCAGAGCAATGTAATGTCTGGAGCATTTCTGAAATTCTGGGTGTAGCTTTGAAATTAGAAGACCTCTGGTAAACTGATTCTCTAGAAAACTTTTTTTTTTGGTAGAGTCTGCCTTGAAAATATTAATGACATGAAGGTGTCAGGCATTTGTATTTCTGGACAGTTTGTCAGCAGGGTGCTTGAAACCCCAAGTCCCAACATGGGTTGCATGCAGAGATTACTCAGGAGGGCTAATCAGTAGACCAAAATAAAGTTGCTAGATTTTTTCTTATATTCTGCTATGAATCATGTCCTTGTGTCAATTAAAAACATCTGTCTGTGCATGTCCATTTTCAAATGATTTATAGATTTGCATCCTCTTCTCAAACATTCCAAGGAATCTTAACCTGGTATGTAGATGTTCTTTATTTCTCCATAACTGGAAAAAAGTACTGAATTAACTAAGTATGGCACATTCATCCCAAAGATTTTATGTGCTAGAAGATAATGAGAGCCAGTTGTGAAATCATGTGATACTGTGGTTTAGAATTATAGATGGAACAGTGGCAAGGCCTTTAGCTGAGGTTGCCTGAGTGTGATACAAGAGTGGTGGGAGCTTATCAAGCCTTCTACAGAAATCCCTATTTTTCCTGAAGAACTGATACAAAGCTATTTTCTTGAACGTTAGCATTTGTGAAACAAGAAACTTCTTGAAAAAAAGAGTTCAATCCATCAATTCTTAGAGCTTGTTTCTGTTCTGTGTAGAAGGGAACTGATATCCTTGACACAAGGTTGGCAGTGGCTTTAAGAATGTGTCTGTTTTGAGCAGGAGAACGTATTAGGTTTGCCGGGCAAGGTTTTGGGGTGGCTTCTGTGGAGAGCTGCTGGAGGCTTTCCCTCTATCTGCTGGAGACAATTCCAGCTGGCTCCAAGACAGACCGGCCTCAGGCCTAGGCCGAGCCCACCAGAAGAGCTGGTAGCACCTCTGGGATAACAGATTTAAAAAAGCGGGAATAAACATCGCAACAACTTCAGTCCGGGAGAGGAGCGGGGAATATGTGAGAGGAGCAATGCCGTGCTGACCGATTCCTTGCCCGAGCCTGGCCGGCGGCAATGATCCTATGCCCGCAGAGCTGACAGTGGGCTCTGGGGCTTTGAGTTCCCGGATCCACAGGGGCTGAGTGGAAGCTCCACAGGGAGCTGTGTGGCAAACGGCTTCTTACAGCAAGCGAAGTCAGGAGTTGTTACGGAGCGACGGCAGAGGTGAGAAGGAGAGAGTCAGACTGCTTGTGGCTATAAACCCAGGCTTTATTTCTTGTCCCTCAAGGGACAGAGGAAACGCGGCACGGGCGGGAGCCGACAAGACAGCCCGCGTTAAGGGTGGAACAAAGGTTTTTAAGGGCAGACAAACAAGGGAAGGAACAGAGGAGATAACCAACCAGGGAATGACAAGGGATGACAGCCGACCACTCAGGGAACAAGGGAGGAGGAACAAACTTGGAACATCGAATCCAAAACAGAACCCTTAAGATCTTTCTAGAAACTAATTGCATAGTAGATGAACTTATTATAAAACATGAACCAGAGAAACCAATCATGAACCAAGGAAGGGAGAAAGGTCTGGAAACAGGGTGGAGATGAGGTGTGAGTGGCATCCCGTGGGCGGGGATTATCAAACCTCTGCATCTCCCTCAGGTTCCTCCTCAAGAGTGGAGTCCTGAGCAGAGAAGTTCACCCACTGGGTGTCACTCACCTTAAATGAAAAGGGCTGGACCACTGCCACAGAGCAACTCTGCAGACACCACGGTGGGTGCAGAAGGAGGGGCAGGAGGTGCTGAGATTGCCCTGCAGCCCGTGGTGAGGCAGCTGTGCCCCTGCAGCCCATGGAATTCCCACAGCGGCACAAAGATCCACCTGTGGCCTGTGGAGGACTCCAAACAGGAGCAGGTGGATGCCTGAAAGAGGCTGTGGCCCCATGAGAAGCCCGTGCTGCAGCAGGCTCCTGGCAGGACCCGTGACCCTGTAGAGGAAGAGCCCACACTGCAGCAGGTTTGCTGGCAGGACTTGTGACCCCATGGGGGACCCGTGCTGGAGCAGCCTGTTCCTGAAGGACTGCGCCCCATGGGAGGGACTCCCTCCGGAGCAGTTTGTGAAGAGCTGCAGCCTGTGGGAAGGACTCACACTGGAGAAGTTCGTGGAGAACTGTCTTCTGTGGGAGACACGCTGGAGCGGGTGAAGAGTGTGAGGAGCCCTGACCCTGAGGAACAAGGAGTGGAGGAGACAACGTGTAGCATGACAGCAATCAGTGAGTGATCTCCCCCTGCCCTTATCCTGACCCATGAACCTTTCCTTATATATTCTCTCCCCCATCCTGCTGAGATGGGGAGTGATCGAGTGGTTTTAGTGGGCACCTGGTGTCCAACCCACCACAGGGAGGAAAGTCAAACTTTTTCATGGGTACACCACCCATTCATTTTTGTTTTTTTTAAATAAAATATTTGTTGCAGTGTGAAGAATCCAAAAAGAGGGATTTCCTAATGGAAGCTATGTTTACAATTTTGTTCTGGGAAGTTAATTTGTCGTAAAATCTCCACCTGTTTTGTTTGGTGGGATTTCTTTGTGCTTTTTTTTTTAATACATCCTCTGTAACCTATAGAGACAATAATACATGGTTGACTCACAAATCAGCAGCTGGTATTTCAGTTACTGTCACTGATGCAGTAACAACTTGTGTCAAGTATGACAAATTCTTCACTAAGTAAGACATAAATAATAATCAGAGCAGCAATAAGACAGGAGCTGTTTCTTTCCTTCGATCCTCTGCATTTCACTGTGTTGAAGAGGAAAATTCTGGGTGTCTTTCAACCTTCTGATCTTTTGTTATCTTTCTGAGGACAGGTTCTGTTGGAATCTGATAATGTAAGAGTCCTTCGTTTCAATTTAGAAGAGGGGAACAGAATGTGACTCTCTTTTTTGGTGCAAGAATTTTATGTGTTTTGGTAGTTTTTTTGGTCACCAGATCAGGACAATCATATGGATCATAAATAAAAAAATAAAGTAAAAATTTAGGCCTGGAGTTTGGCCCTTATAGTAATTAGTAAAGTTTTCCAGCAGAACCGTGTACCTAAACTTATCCATTTAAGTGGAAGTTTACATGCCTCTGAAAAACTTCCTAATGATTGTTAACAACCTTTTTGAGGTTTTTAAAAAATATTTATTCTTGCATTTTTCCTTTTTTAATGTTTCACTTATCTTCATTAAGCATCCCCTGGGTGTCTTTTGTCAATATATGCATTCTGCAACAAGAATTTATTCCTAGGAATTTGTCCAGATTCACAATCACACTTAAGTCAGTGCTTTTATCCTTAATTTCTTGAGTCATATGGTAGGGAACCTTACATTTGACATCATGGAGCTTAGTGAAACTTGGCCATTGAAACACTGGTTCCATTGAAAAACATCTGGAGGGAAACCAATAGCCCAGTATATCCTGTTAGGCTACACTCAGCATTATCCAGCCTCCTGGTCTTTCTCTTTGAGTTCTGCCTTGCAAAAACTTGGCCGTGCTTACAGAAATGTACAAACATGAGAACAAAATGGATGCACTCCGTGTTCCTAAAAATGTCATGTCTTGGCTGTGCTGAAAGTGTGTGTATGTGTGCTCGCTTGGCTGTAGCAGTGACAGGTTTTTATGTTGCTGTTTATCATACTGATGCTGAAGTTAAAGATTGAAAAGACCTACAAAGACATCTGGTTCTTTTGCCATTACCTCTGCACACTTTTTCCATACAGTGTATTTCTCATGTTTTACTTAAATAGTTCAAATGGTCAAGTTTTTTGTAATTTCTTTTGGATCTCTCCAATAATGTATGAAATGGCTTGCTTAAAACTAACAAATATTATCAAATTAGAGTTTCCTTTTCCGTTCACCATGTTCCAAGTTAATGATCTTTATTTAAAAATATTAAACATTAAATACATTCTTTATTTTAAAACAAATCAAGGAGTTGATTGTGGTTGTAGGGTTGTTTTTTTTTTAATTACTTTTTAAGAACAAGAAGAAAATGGGAAATAAAATTGTTCAACAGAGTTTCTGTGTTTAGATTTGTAGCTGGTTAAAAACCTTGTTTTGTCACTGGTTCTGAGAAACATATATCTGCCTTTAAAAGTACTTTGTACAGCTTTTGAGTCATACAATGTGAAAACAGGGCAGGACACAAGACTAAACAGTAGTCCATCACTTTTTTATAACTGTGTGGCACATCATAACTGGAACTCTTTGGAGATAAATTTCTTTGCTCATTCACAAAAGCTGGCAATTACTTAAAGTTCTGTTTTGGGATGGAGAAAACCCCACTAATTTAATGTTTTTCTTTTTCACGTTAAGTTAATATTTATGTTAACATGTCTCTTATTTATTTGGTTACGTGTAAATACCCAACCAGGATTAAAGAGGTTTCCTTATTCTGTGTGTGATATTTACCCCATCTCCTCTGTCTGACAAATGTGGATTTGAGCTCTTCCATTCTCTGTTAACAGCTCTCAGCATGTTGGTATCTTCCTTTTAAGAAAGAAAAAAGAGAGACTTTAACAAAAGTTTTAAAACCATTGATATCGACTTTAGACATTTTCCTTAACTCTACACGATCTACAGAAAAATTAGCTAAATGCTCCTGATTTATCCGTGTGGGATTCAGTCCAGATCCATCAGGTGTCTCTGACAGAAAAAAGGCTAAAACCAGACATCTTGACTTTGAAGCCAAAAGCAGCTGATGTCTTTTCACATGAGCGAGACAAACATTTCTATTCATCAGTGGCACTACAGTCATGCATATGCATGTGCACGTATTTGGGATTACAGGCACTAGTTCTCATGTAGTGAGTGTTGGTGGGGAGCTGGCAGCAGCCAGCTTTCACTTTCCTGTTTTTTGTGGTCCTGCTTCATCTGATGCTCCTCAGGCTTCTCTCCTTTCCACTGGGAATAAATAGAGGGAAAGCACCAACATGTGCTTAGTTTTTTTTAACCAAACAGCAAAGTCAAAAGCTTCATGAAGCTCTCAAGAGCAGCTGGAAACCTCAGGACAAAATTCAGTGACATTGAAATACCAAAACTGAAAAATAACAGTATTTAATAGAAATTTGAAGGAAGAATTGTTGCTCTTCCCTCTGAAGCAGTGACAGTTGTGTAGGTGCACTGTGGGCCAGAATTTGTCCTCTGTACTTGGTCAGGTTATCAATTATATCTGTGTTCACAGGTCCAAACATTCAGGTTATTTACTGCTGACTGAAGAGTTCAATCAGCAGTAAATTTTGTGTACAGTAATATGTTAGCATTGCATCCACCTTAATGTTTTTCAGCTTTATCCAGGATGTTCTGTAATTAGTTGTTAGTAAGCTGGAGACACGGTTAGCGCAACATGCACAGAATTGCATCCATTGTCTTCCAAAAGTGAAATTAACTCAAAATGTTAGGGGGGCTCCTACTTTTATCTGTGGTCTGCCTTGAAAAGTCAGGAGAGACAGTGCACAAAACAGAATAGACAAAAATCTATTGGGGTGGAAATCTGTTAGTTCAATTTATCGATAATTGGGAAGAATGGAAAACTGAGAGAGAGGCAACATGATGAATGCAGCTTGCTCAACGCAAAGTGAGACTTTAATCAAAGATAGTTAAACTATTGTCTGCCCTTCACATTCCTCATCAGTATTCTGCCTTATGCAGTGGGAACATCCATTAATTACAATGGAATCATTACTAGGTAAAAATTGTAACCATGGCTATGGATGATGCACGACAACTTGCAATGCTGCTCGCGCGGCGAAACCGCACAAAGAGGACCTACCGCCACTTATGCATGTCATCACCACATTCAGAGCCTGATTCCTGAACTCTGTGATTAAATGCTGCTGAATATCTTCCCCCACTGTTCTCTCTCTCTCTTGCCTGCTTTTATTTCCTGTGAAGATTTGGACCTCTGTTCTTTGCATCTCCTGCCATGGCTCAAAATCCTGCTTCTTGGTTCTTTCAACCTGCCACGTCCAATAATCACGCACAGAAAATGCTTATGCAAGCCAGTTGGCTTAGATTTCTGTCTTAAGGGAAGAGTGCATCTGTTTTTTGGATTAAATCATGCTTATAAAGTCGTGCTTATTCAGTTGACAGAAAAAAAATGCATAATTTAAAGCTTTCATTTGCTCTTGTGCTAAAAGATTTCAGAGCCTCAATTCACCCTCATTTTATCCTTCTAGAGCAATACAAAATTAGAGTTCATTATGGTGATCCAATCTCTCCTTTTGTCTTGATTGCAGACACATTAAGCTCTTTGCCAGAGATGTCGACTTTCCTGAACAAGCCTTTCAAGTCTTGCAAACTATCTGTTGTTTTCCCAGTAGGCTAATTAGGGTGGATTAGAGCCCATCAGATATGCCCTAGGGATGAGCCAAAAGCTGAAGGGGAAGGTAAATTGCAGTGCCAAAAACTTCCACCTCTGTAAGGCCTGAGACACAAGGTAAGAAGCTGGAGGAGAGCAGGGTACAGTTGCAAAAGAGATTGTGTTCCCCGGCAGGACAACACCCTAAATGTGGAACATGATCTTGTGACTAGAGCTGTTGATTTTTTGCTTGGCTCACTCCAATAGCATTTGTTTTGTGATTTAAATGCAGGCAAATTTCAAAATAAAGTGTGGCTTTGAAGACAAAAGGTTTAGTTAGAAAAACATCAAATTGGAAATGTCCTCTTCAGAGAATAACAGAAAAAGATTTTATTTTCCTGACCAAAAGAATTAATAGAAATCATAATTGTTTTGTGATTGATTGTTTATATTCACAGACCAGAGTCTGTGGTTTCTTTCAGGACAAGTTTGGCTGAAAACAGTTTCACTCAGGTCTCTTCTTCTCAAGGAGACTAAAAGGAAGACTTAATGAAGAGACCATCACACAATTCTTGGAAGATATCTGTAGGGATCCTGCTCTTTTAAATGGTGGGTTAACCATGATTTCTCTGTCATTTTAACAGTCTTCATGGTCAGCACAGGAAAAAAGAGCATCTAGCACACAACTAGTCTCTGCTTAAATTAAAATAGGTCAGATCTGGAAGCATTTACTCCCCTTTTGGCTAAAGGGGGCACTTCCGATGACTGGCTCGTAACAGACATGTATACAGTAACATTTGAAATTATATAAGAAGAATCCTGCTTTTAGATACTTTTGAGGCTTTCTCAGTTTCAGAAACAAGCCAAGTCATCAAAGGCAAGGTATTAGTATAGACTGGTCCCACACTCAGGAAAAGGCAGTGCTGTTTGGTGGCAAGGGTGTGGGAAATGCCGGTGTTCTGTAAGTAGAGACTGACAGGATCTGCGTTGCATTTCTGTGCATTAGCTCCAGCAACAAGTTTGGTACCCTGATTCTCAGAAATAAGAGTGAAAGCTACATTGTACATAACTGGAGAAAGTATTCAGGGTTCTAGACTACATTTCAAATAGAATTAGTAGAATTATTCACTAATTCCTGAGAATTGGCCAGATTTACTACTATTATGTTTAATAAACAGCAGCTAGAAAAAGAGTTGAAGAAAGTTTTCTCCACGTTTCCCTCAGATGCCTGTAATGCATTGAACTACCCAAGAGAGTAAGGAAGGTTTTGACAGGACAAAAGGGAAATTTTCTCAGCTCTGTTCAGTATATTTGTGTTCAGGAAGTAGCATAAAGATTGACAGCATCTTGGTTTGTGCATGCTTTTGATAGGTTTGACTGAAACATGGTGACAGGTAGGTGTGCTCTGGGATTTACAAAATAGTTGGTATAACACAGATGCATGGAGGTAAATCTTCCAGACCGTTGCAGGATCTTGCACACTGAGCCTTTGCCACTGTGGATTCTCTGAACTTTTCCTCTGACAGCCTGGCTCCCACCCCAGTCCCGAGGTCTGTACCTGTCATGGGAAAAGATTCATTAGCCCGTGATGTGCAGTAGCTGTGGGATCCCTTTGTACGGCCTCAGCATCCTGCCTTGAAGCGTGAGCACTGCAGCAGTTAAAAGTTGTAAGCTGGGCCTCTGCTATTGTGAGTGTTTTATGAAGAGAAGAGTGTCTGTTATGTTTTTTGGGTTTGTTTTGGAATCTCAAGGACCTCTTAATTTGGAAATTCCCTCAGTGGCTGTATCTTTTTTTTTTTCCCCTCTCTCCTAGTGATTTCAAATGGTGGTTGTTAAAAGGAAATAAGAAAAGTGTTCATTGTTTATAAGGTGTATAGAGCCAATCATCATGTTAATTACATGTCACAGGGTAATGAATAACCCCTCACTTTTATCATGTGGGGAACAACCTGGGGTTCGTCAGATGGGGCTTTGTGCTTTCAATGAACACCCCCAAACAAAACTTTGCGCCACTCCAATTATGTGAGGACAGACTCTGGTTCAATGCGTTCTTAAGTCTTAAAGCTTTACAGCTGTGGGAACAGCAGTTAGACACACACTGTTCTGCAAACACCAGAAGTCTAAGCTAAAATGCAAAGCATATATTTTGTATTGCTGATTGGCTTTGTAGCACTCATCCATATGCGCCGAGAGCCTAGCAATGGTGAGAAAATAAGTAAAAAAAAAAAATCTTCAGAACTGAAAAACTGTTATGATTATAAGATATTATTGTATAATTGCCTAATTTTGCAACTTTGGAGAGTGTTTATGTTCTCAAAATTAATTAGTGTGGGGTGTAACTGCTTTTAAAAATGTCATTCCTCTCAAAACTATGTGGTTAGAAATGCATGCCTCAGTAAACGTACACTTCATTATTATTGAATATAAAAGTTTATAGTTCATTACACAGAAAATTGAGGTTGAGGCATTTCACAGCTTCAAGAACAATTATTATCCCTGCTTGAATTATGGAATGATTTTTTTGTGGGTAAATAAATTGAAATAATTTTTATTTGAAATGCATTCAGAGAAATATTTATGCAAAAGATAAGTGAAGTCAGTGATTTAGGGGGAAAAACATCAGATGAGAATTTATAGAAAAGCAGCACACAAAAGAATTTAAAATTACATTTCTGGAAAATACGTCTTACCGCAGCGGGGAAAAAAATGTGTCCCCCATACTCTGGACCTGATAAGATTAGTTTTGTATCCTTCTGAGGGGCCTGATAATAGTGGGGATTGGTGTTAACCCTTTGCCTTTATGCTAACCTGTGCAAGTGAGATTGTGGTTTCAGATGCACGTGGGTGGAGGGAAGTGCCAGTGCTCTTGCATCATCAGGTGAGCAATGGTGTTCAGGGTTGTGTGGAGGCCTGTGGCTGCTAGTTCCTCTCTCCAAATCCAGGAGGGAGTGAAGTCCTTAGTGGCTGGGCTGGTCCACACAGGCTTTTATGCTGCTAGCAGCCCCGAGCCAGCCGGTCTGTGTGTCCCCACAGCCAGGAGGTGGGGACGGGCTTGGACAAGGTGCTCCACATGCAGCTGCCACGTTTGATGTCTGCTTCCAGCTGTCTTCATGCTGCACAAGAGAGATCCCTCCATTTCTGAATGTGGCCTCAGTGGTCTCTGAGCTGTTTCCTAGTCTTGCTGTGGTAGCTGTTGGCAGCCAGTGGGACTGCTGGCAGGAGCAGGACGTTTGTTCCTTCTGGTGATGGATGATTTGTGAGTGCCTCTGTCTCAGGCTGCTCTGTTTTTCCTCTCGGAGGGCTCCTGGACCAGAGGAAGTTTTTCACACTGCTGCCTGCCTCACTTCTGAGAGATGTGAAATGTACTGCCAGTGCCTCAGTGTAGGTGAAATGGCAACTTCAGCAAAGTACACATGCTTTGGGACTGCAACTCCAGATTGTCATATTGTTCCCTTTGTAGACAGAGAATCACAGAATCATTTAGGTTGGAAAACACCTCTAAGATCTTTAAGTCCAAATGTTTTGTCTCAGTTTGAAGTAATGATAACTCCTGAGGCCTCAAATCAGGTTGTTTTTCTTCTTTCTTAGCCCAGCTAAGCTGTCTATATATCTGCAAGTGCCTGGTTCCTCCAATGTCAGGTCCTGACATTGAAACCATTCATTTTCTTGCTTTTCAGTTAAATAAAAATGTCAGTAGGTGATGACCGAGGCTTCCTTGGTGCCTTCTTACACTGGATAACGCTAAATGTATGGATTATGACCTACAGCATTTTCAATAGGTGATTTATCATTTTGACATAGTTTTGATGATGTGGAGTAGAAATTGGTGGTCTAAACCGATTTTTTGCTGTGAAATGCTTGAAATTAGGCTCAGCTATCTGGAGCCCATGCCATCAAATTTAACACTCTTAGGAAGAACTGGTTTTACATAGAGGTGCTTGGGGTGGGTAAAGTATTTTACACCAACCCAAATAAACTAGAATTACAGTCTAGAACTTCTGCCCAAACAACTTCTGCCCAAGGTAAGCTAGTTGGCCAGCTTTGCTCCACTGACTTAACTTTTCCTAGTCCGTGAATAGGATCTGGCTTGTGTTTCTGGCATGGGAAAGAAGCCTTGGCAGTTTCTCTGCTGTTGCTGCTCATTGGAGACTAAAATGAATGTTGCTAGCCCCCTCTTGTCAATTTTCTTCGATCCCTAAATGACCCATAGAATTTGTCTCTAATATTTCTCAAGCAGAGCAGTTTTCCTGAAAAAACGAACAGATTAATAACTTACTCTGGTACAGTTTTGTCAGTCTTTCTCCTGTTAAGTTGCTCACTGTGAGAAAACAATGGAAATGTGTTTAATTATGATTTTGAATGCATGGATATGTTTTTGGTTTGCCTCAGTTATTCATGGTTGTCTCAGTTAAATGTTGTATGAACCAGAAATATGTAAATGGGTGAAGTCTGTTTTATATTTGCCACCTAACACAAAGATGGTGTTCACCAAATGAATACACTTTTGGACACAAATTTCAGGAGCAAACATGTAGTCAGGGCTGTTTTGTCTTGTGTTGTTTTTTTAATTTATTGTGGGTGAAAGTTGAAGATGGCATCGAGCATAAAGGGACATTATTAGCTTTTAATTTTAGGGAACTAAATTACGTTTCCACTCTGACTCACCTTTTTAGCAAACCTATGCTATGCAGAAAGCTAGATACCTGGGTCGGTAGGTGTGAATTAATTTTTTCCCATTTTCCTTCATATATATCTACATAAAAGCTGTCTTAAGACTCTTGCTCAAAAAGAAAAAAAAAATTGTAAAGACCATCTCAGAATTATCTTGTTCGTGCAGTAATCATCCACAGAAGTCAACAACAAAACTCTGCTGGTCATTGCTGTGCAGTCTGTGGTAAAAGTATGAGACAATTCACTAAACTAATCATCCTGACTCCATCTCTCTGGAAAGTCAGCGTGTAGTTGAGTCACATTTTTGCATTGTCCCATAGGATGTGGCTCTCATGGGAGCCCAGTGGTAAATTCAGCCCTTTTGAGGCCTCTCAGCAGTTTCTTTTGCCTTTACAAACATCTCGGTGCATTTGCTGGTACCCCATGTTTGGACTGGCACCCTCGTCATTAGTGATGCACAATTCTTTCCTGCTCTGGCCTTCCTCTTGTGCTTCTTGGATAACCACTGGCTCTGGAACACCCTAAATGGTCAAAAATTTCCGGAACAGCAGCACAGGAAAGCACAATTATAACCATTTTCCAATTTATGCTGGCAAATTGGCAACTTATCATGGTCTGTATCACAGGAGTTTGAGTGGAGATGAGCCTCACAAATTGCATTCTATATTTCTTTTTCCAAAACCCCTTCACACTTGATTTTATGATACACTTCTGTGTTAAGCCTCATGACCTTTCAGCTGCTGCTGCTTGAATATGGCAGCTTTCCAGAACACACGAACATGTTCTAGAAATTTCTTTCAAAATTTGCTAGAGCAAAGTCGGGGGTTTGGGGGGCCAAAAGGAAAGGCTGGATTTACCTGGCACTGATACTTCCAGGGAGTAGAGGCTTTTACAATCCAAACAGTGTGGCAGAGGAAGATATTTCTGCTTGATACTTATTCTTAAGGAAAATCCATGCCATAACAGATACTGCAATTAAATTAAAGTTTTAAAACCTGTCTTGATGTTAACTTTTAATATGCAGGTATTTAAAACATAGGATGATTTTCTAAAAAAAGAAAAGGAAATATTTGTTGGTGAGAGATACTTGTGATACACCCTGAAGCATTTGGAAACATCTGATAGTTAATGCTGAGGAGTTAGGTGCTTCCATATGGGAGTGCACTGTGCTTTTGTTGGGATGGGGAGAACTGAAATTTTATTTCAAGCCACTGAGGAAGCCCAATTGCACTGCTTGTAGATTGGGGATAATGTAAGTAAAGTGTAAATTGGGTGAAATGAGTTCTTAAAAATCAATTGCATAAAATTGTCTCTTTGTTTTGGGTTTCTTTTTGAAAATAAGCAAAACAGGAAGTTATTGCAAATTTAATGGAATACTTTGAGGTCAGGCTTAGGTATTAAGCACATAGTAATGCTGGTGTGTTACCTCTTCCAGGTGCATGCAGGGGGAGTTCATAAATGTCACTGACCCTTTTTGCTGATTTTTGGTGCTTATATGTTTTACTTTACAGCTATCTTGGAAAAGCAGGACTCCATACTAAGAAAAATGTTCTGTCAAAAGCTTCAATGTTTTGTTTTTTTCCCTCACAGAGATTTGCACTGTATTCTTCTCCTCTGTGACCTTCAATGTCTATGAGACATCTATAAGGAAGTACAGAAGATAAAAGGGTTGCAGCATATTAGCAGCAACTCGCTCTAAATCTCATTCTGTAAATTGCAAAGGTTATTTATACCATTTTATGGGTTTCTCAAAACTTCACTAAAATGAGCATTTCAGTGGAAAGATGCAGGAAAAAAAGCTGAATCCCATTTGAGACTGGATTAATGCTGACCTAGATTAATGCTCTTTGGAAATCCCTTTGGAATATCTCTTTTCTAATTACAGCCTTTTGTCTGAAAAAATTGTTTTTGCAGATATGGCCAAGCCTCAAAAGCGTTTCCTGATTCCAGCTCATCACAAACTGACTGTTCTACTGTTTCTGGCTGAGCACATACAGTGCAGGATTATGCACTCATACTGAATGTGAGAATACTGCAGTCTTGTGTATGTAGAGACAAAACCAGGTATGTACACTGAGCATCTTGACACAAGACAAAATGCAAGGTTTTTTGGTAAGCTACTGCAAAGATCGGGGTTCTTTTAACCACCATTATAAAATCACTCATAAAGTCTTGTCTTTTGGGAAGACTGCCTTTCAGTAATCTTTTTCCATTATTCTTTATAGAAATAGAGCAGGGCAAATTTTATCCCTGTGCTAGAGGTGCTGGTGAAAACATTGTGAAATTTGGACTAAAATAAATGTTGGCATGTTAGCATAACATTTGCATATGAAACACAGGCCATGGATCTCTAATATTTTTAATTGCACTAGTAGGTACAGGAAAATTCTTCCTCTTTTGGATGTACTAGCCCAAGGTCTTTTTTTAAAAATGGTAATATTCAATATTTATTTAGTCTGATGTTTTTGCCTAGATGAAACAAAAGATGGCACCTACATGTGTAAAACTGAATATGAAGATATTTCTTTTCACATTATTTACCCACGTGGTCTTTATGTTCTTTTAAAAGTCTTCCTGTGAAACCTGAATGCTGGAATAAGGGTTGCTCTGCTGTGCCCTGAATCCTTCCTGTCCTGAGGACAGCAAGGGATGAAGGAGAGACAGTGTGCACTTGAGAACTAAATTTTGCCTTTAGGAGTCCCATACCAGTCCAACAAGAGACTCAGGTTGGGGCTATCTTGAAACTGGAATTCTGTTCTTGCTAAAGATGTGGTGTCAAAGGACATTGCTTTGACTCAGAAGAAAACAGGTTCACTCATTTCCAGAAGGTTAATGGGGATGGTTTTTTTTTCCTCCCTGATGGCAGAAACATTTCTGTCTGTTTATTCAGAATAGAAATAGAGTTTGCATTTGTTTCATCTAATGCAAAGTGATAAGAGACTTGTCTATGTGAAAAATTGCTTTTCTTTACGCAATATGGAAATGGAAATCTCCACCCATTTCATAACTAAGTGTCAGCCTGGAGCTTGGAAGAGGTTTCTAGCTTCAGAGATGCATCATCCTGCTCTTTAATATAGAGAGCTAGTAGAGAAAAACAGTTTTTATCTAGCTGAGTTTGTTTTAGATCAACAGCTCTCAGATGAATGCATAAAAGCGTTGTTTGGATGACATGCTGTATTGCATGATGTATTAGCTCTCTATTTTGATTTTCTTTTAAACATTAAAAGTTCTGAAACATTACTGATTTCAAATCCACATGTACCATTATCTCTTATATTTGTTTTTTTTCTTTTGCCAACACTTTAGCGTGCTTTACAATGTCAATGTAGTAAAGCTGTTTCATTCTGGGCATGGCTACATTAGTTACAGTGGGAGGGATAAAGTTATAGTGTGGACAGAATGTGGGTCTTTGTTAGATGATACAATGTTAAAATACCCAAACACTCAACTATTGCTCGAATCCAAGTAGCACTTATGGGGCTCTCTTGTGGTTGAAATTTATTTTGCTTTTAATTCTACTGCCTTTCACAAATCTAGATGACTGCTTGCTGGGAGATCAGCTGCCTGTCTATGTATCTGTCCTTCCATTTCTGAGTAGCACCTTTTACATTTGTAATTTGTGTTCATAAATTGAGTTCGAATTTAGAAACGAGGGATTTGTAATGTAAAGTCATACATTTGGGGCTTTTATATGTCAGTTTTATTTTTTTAGCCTTCAGACTCATAAAAGTAACAAGGTCTTGGAATATTCCTACTTATAAAATGGTTTTTGATATTAGATTACTACACCAAATGAGTGGATAGTAGATGCAGTTCAGTGTCTCGAAACTGTTCAGCATAACTGAGTTAGACTTTATAGGTAAAGTCAGTTATGTACTCGATTTGCCTTGGGAATCAGGGCACTGTGAGAACACTTCCCTTTTTTAGTATTTTCTATCAACATACTACCTGCCTCTCCTTTGTGATCACCATTCGAACACTGGTGGCCTAGAGGATGCAAATGCAAGGAGGGAAGCAAGTTTAAACAACAAAATACTCCCCCAACCCTACATGATTGATCACTGCTCTACTTCAGGGACCATATCTGTTGTCATTTTCTGCATGTTAAAGCACTTACTGCAATTGATGGCATGCTGTCTTTATAATAGAATCCAAAGGAATTTTAAGCCATTCATCTATTTGCATATGTTTCAAATTATCCCATGAAGTTTAGCAGAGGGTTGGCAATGTCTTGTTTGAGATTGTGAAGGGCTCTTTTATAGCAGTTGCACACTTTGCTCTGGTGTCCCACGGCTGAGGCACAACTGAAGGTTGATTTACCTGGTGAGAGGCACACAAAAGTGAATTTGGAAACTCCATTTACAGTGGGACCCCATTGGGTGTTGGGTCATAATGTTTTAATCAGTCAACAGTTGAAGCAAGGACACTTCTTTCTGGATCAAGGGGGAACCAATTCATTACCTATCAATGGCTACAGCCTGGAACTTTCATAACTGGCTCCACACATGAAGGAGTGTGAGTAAACCCCTAGTTATTCATTCGCCTGTCCATACTTGTAAGAACTATATTTCCCATCTATTTCACATCTGAAGAAATGAATTTTCAACATGGGGTCAGGAAGGGCCAAAACCAAATGGATACCCTGACACCCTGCTGTGCCATCTTGTAGGTACCAGAGAATTGCTGTTTTATTGTTGAGGGGTTTGAGTTTAACCTGGCACAGTGTAATAGTCCTCTAATATTTAAAAGTTTCATATGGCCAGAAAATTACTTCTTGCCCAGCTTTTCATTTCTAAATCCTTTCAGACATAATGGTGACTGCGCATTGCAAATCAGCTGATATGTATCTGCTTCTGCATGTGTTGGTGCAAATAATTAAATGCTTTCAGATTTGCTGCTCTTACTCATCCGCTATAAATCACATCATATAAAGATAAGTCTGGCTATCATCTGCATGGCAAATACTTCAGTCTACTCTATCTGTAGTGTGTGTGTGTTTATTAAAACATACCTGTGGGTATTTTACAAAATGTAAATTCTAAATACAAATTTATCTTTCTATTCCAGTGTGCTAAGTAATTTTTTTGGTATTTTTAAAGCAGAGAAATAAATACTTTTTAGATTCCTCTCTGAGTCTGCTCAGAAGGCTCTGAACTTTTGATCCACTCATCCTTGTTTTTTCTACTGCGTTTTGTTAAAATAAAAATTGAGATTTTTGGTCTTAGATTTACATAGGATAGAGAAATAGCAGTTTTCTCTTTAACTTTTCTGACTTTAGAAGAGTGTTCTCCCTTATGCTATCCATGCTGTTGCCAAGAGGATGGGAAACTGTTCCTTATTTTTCTGGACAGAGTATAAGACATGACCTTACCCACCACTTCTTTTGACAGCTATCTGCATAGGAGACATGGTACTTGGAAAATTTCCTAGTTTTGACTTAATTCCCAAAATTCAAGGGGCTTATTGTTTGAGTCAACTGTAGCATTTGAGTTTGTCAAGATCTACGTAGATTTTAAGCTCTTTTTTATTAGAAAATAGGGATTATGGTTCTATTTAACTAACAATCATTCAATAATATAAGATGTTAGTTGCAAACGTAACTGGGGTAAAATTTCAAAACCTATTGTTTTTTGTAGTTACAGCACATAAGACCAGCGAGATTGTGAGAGGACTGAGGACAGTCTCACAATGTGGAAACTCCCAACAGAGCAGAATTGCTTACAAAGGTCTTTAAATATGATCCATTTGGATGAAGATCATAATCTGAATTTTAATGTCAGTTTTCTCAAATGTGCAAGGACTGAGACAGTCTTTCCTCAGCAAGCCCCAGTCTGATTTTTTTCTTTTCAGATGCTCTCATCACCTCTCCAAGCCCTCAGGGGCTGTACATGCCTCATATTTTCTGTTGCAGGAGCAAGAACTTCAGTGAAGTTCCTAGGCCTTGCTGATCTTTAAATTCTTTTATTTGGGGATTTTGCTTTTAAGAAATACCCATCTTGAATTGCATTTTCTGGGAATACTGAGCTTCATTTGGCAGCAAGTGCCCAGGGGTGACACAGTGACAGGTTCTATGACAACTGGAGAAGATGTAGAAAAAGGAACTGTGGCAAGGGGAGAAAATAAATAGGAGTATGTTTTGGAGAAGGAAATTATGTTCTCTACACGAGTAAAAAGTAACTTTTGACCTCCTTTTTGGGTTCAGACGGAGGTTGCAGTGTAGGTAGATTCCTAAATCCTTGTAAGAACTGATTTGCCTAGCTCTGGAGATGTTTACTGCAGGGCTTCAGCTCCAAACTGTTTCTAGCCAGATTCCATTTATTATCAGCACATTTTGACATTTCGAGTAATACTGTGCAGGTTCTATTTCTCACTTTCTATTAGTGATTTCTGCAGAGTTATGAGCTTTTTCATTCTCGGTTTCTCAACACTTCCAACAGATGTCTTGCCAGCAGTGAAGATGATTAAAGGTTTTTGAAGAAGTAGGCTGCTGCAGGAAATCTGAAATGGATCCCACTGCAGTGCCAAAAATCTTTGGAAAATATATGTATATCCCCTTCTTGAAGAAATCTTCCACAATATTGCTATTTCACTGCACTTGTGTGAGGTTTTTTTCCTGAACTAGACAGAATAGGTAAGTGAAATTCCTACAGGAAAAGAAGGGGAAGAAGAGTGAGCTTGTGGCTTAATCTTGGCAAAGTGTTGGCTAGCACCTACAGATACGCTGAAAATATGCATCTAAACCACTGAATGGATTTCCACAGATCTCGTTCTCTGAGGCTAGTTGGTCCCCAGCTATTTTTTTAGAATACTGCTCTTGAGCATTTCCATCTGGCTAGGAGTTTTCAACATTATTTTTTTTAATGCAGACTTAATCATGATAATTCATTCCCTTGTCACCTTGAAACTAAATTAATGCAATACACTCTGGTATCTGGAGCACTGTTTGATTCATATTTGTCATCTGAGTGTCTACTGAGCTGCAATTGAAAAGTTCAAACATTATACTCATATGAATAAGCAAAAGGGTTAGTGTATTTTCAAGCAGCATGTTTTGATGACAAAATATCTGTGCTTCAGTTTATTGAAAGGAATTAGTGCAGTTTTGAAAGGGTTATGTGATGTAGTGGCTGGCATGGTGAGGAACTGGATTTAACCCAGGAGATAGTTTCCTGTGCTGGATTTCTCTCTCAAGTGTTGGGCACCGTGCAGGCAAAACCCCATTTATCTGGCTTGAAATATTCAGAGATGTTCCCCTTGCCTTCTTGCTTAAGGAAACAGAAATGTCTTCAGCAGTATCCCAAAGTTTATAACCTTTCATGACCTCTTTTTCTTTTCTTTTCTTTCTACAAACTGTTTTAGAATTGTGCATTTTTAAAACTTTTTCATATCAGTGGCAGGGCAAGGTAGCCACAAGACCATGATCCTCATCCAGGCATTGGGGATGTGGAGATAGCAAAGCTGAAAAGGCAGATGATGGTTTGCAGATTCTTTTCCTTAATATTTTTTCCTTGAAGAGCCGATTTTAATTATTATCTAATTCTACTGAAGCTTAGAAGATGACAGGAAAAATAAAAACCAATTTTTTTCTTGGATTAAAGTGTGTTTTCAGAGGATGCTACCTGACCATTGTATAAAAAAATTACATTCTGTGTTCTTTTTTCCTTTTTTTTTTCATTCTGTGTTCTTTCCATTCCTGTTCTTCCTTTCTTGTGTTCTCTTTTCTTCATTCTGTGTTCCTTTACTTAAAGTCTGATTCTCCTCACATTGAAAGTTGAAGACATTACTTGTAAATCTGAGGTGGTATCTGTAATTTTTATTGATCTTGAAGTATTTTTCCTTTTAATTTTTCACTATACTTTGTATATAAAGTATACCTTTAGGACAGTCAGTGTATAAAAAGTTTCTTGCCTTCACTGCTATGACTGTCTAACCAAATAATTCTCAAAGTATCTTGAAAAGATAAGGAGAGATGGTTCTTCTGTTATCAAGATTTTACTGACCATCAATCACTCACTTTAAGGGCATATTTTAGCCAAATTTTCTATTCAACTGGCTTCCAGAACTATGCTGAAATAGTTACAAGATGGTGAAGAGGAGCTTAAAAATACTGCAGTGCAAGCCAGGTAAGCAGCTAAATGCTCCTTTTTCTTTCTTTTCCAGATAAGCCAAACTTAAAGGCAGCTTTACTTTACCCCTCAGGAATGTTGTGTTTAAAGCAACCCCCACTAATCCATGAGTCATTATGGAACGAGTTACAGTATATCCTTGCCTAGGCTACACTCATTCCATAACACAGCGTGGGACTGATATGTGGGGATGAGATATTAGGAAGAAATTCCTTACTGTGAGGGTGGTGAGGCATTGGAACAGGTTGCCCAGAGAAGTTGTGGATGTCCCATCCCTAGAAATGTTCAAGGCCGGGTCGAACAGAGCTTTGGGCTCATCTGAGTGGAAGGTGTCCCTGCCCATGGCAGGGGGTTTGGAATTAGATGATCATTAAGGCCTCTCCAGCACAAACAATTCTGTTATTATAAGAGTCTGTGATACTTGTTTCTTTCAAGTTACTATTAAACAGTCCTAGGGACACAGATACAAATTAAATCTTCATCTAAATTACTCATGTAGTGAACAATCTTCTTAGGCTCTCTAGGGGAAAAAAATTTTAGTCACAAACAGTTTTCATCCCATGGCTGCAAGAAACATAGGATAGAACATCCAAACCCTGCAATTTTTGCTATAATGCTATTTAAATCGAGCCAATGGCTGTGGAACTCACAGATGTTGGGAACTTTTGCAATGAGAACTATAGGCTTTTGATTGCACATTGAATCTAGTCTGCCCGGATATTTTCAAAGCTTTACTTTTTCCAAAATGCAGACATGTACATTACAGTACTTAGTGATGTTTCTGTTGGAATTGAATTTGAAGATCTCTGACTGCCACACATTAATTTTATTTAATTGGAAACAAGTTTGTTTTGCCCTGGGCTGGACTGAGACTAAAAAGCTTTGGCCCTTGGTATTTGCTACCAAAACCTCTTGCAGGTAGTTTAATGGCAGCATTGTGATAGAGCCAAACCTGTCTTTAACGCTCCTTCCTGCAATTTTATAAAGTTTGGGCCAGACTTCCAATTGCAGAATTCTAGCAGTTGAAGCAATTAGCAGCAGCTGAAGATCTGGCCTGTCAAAAATAAATCCTAGGATTTTTGCTGCAGTTTTAGGTATCACTTTGCCTACATTGGAGGAGATCCTCAGTATTGTTGTTGTTGACTTGTTATTGTTATTGGTATATGAGTTACACACTAAGGGAAAATGTACTATTGCATTCAGCTTTTATTTTTGGGACTGTCCTTTTGGCTTTATTAGTTTTAAACAGTGTTACTTCCATTTATGATCCTGTGCATCGTTCATCTGTCAGCATAAGATGTAAGAGCAGATGAAAGGCAAGGAGCCATATATGTACATGAAGAGTGGCCTGGGCACATGTGTAAATTCTTTGTCATTGTGTTTGAAAACATAAAAGGAGAGTGAAGCTGCTGAGGAAGCAGTTGTGCTGAACGTGCATGGCCCACATGCATCACTGCTTGTGCTTTGTGTATGTGAGCGCCCACAGCAGTGCATATAGGGGAGAATGCATGCAGTTAGTATAACATATGAACTGCAGTTTGTGCAGATGTTTTCTGGCTATTCTCCCAGTTCTGTGATTGAAAGTCCTGGTCCAAGTCCCGCTGAAATAATTAAAACTTTCTTTCATTTACTTCTTCAGGGCGGGGCCCCATCTGTGCATTAATTCAGCTGCACTTTCACTTAGGGCCCAGCTTACTACTGAAGTAAGTGACAAACCCTCCCTGCCTTTAGCAAAATATGCCTTGGCATCGTGTATATTATGAGATGTTAAATGTTTTAACAACTGAAGCATCTGTGTTGTGTTGAGCACCGAGGTAGCATCCAAAAGGATCACAAGATACCAATCTGATTACATTCCTCACGTTGGTATGACAATGGTCTCTCCACATATTGTTTCCATCATTACTGCAGTCATATCACCCGAGTGTCTTAATGCTCTGCCAGTTTATATTCTTGAGAAATTTTTGTCACAAGAATAGCATTTTCCACACTCTTCAGTATTTTTCCTAAGTTAATAACCCACTTTGGGCCAAACTTGGAAAATTCAGCCCAAGGGCTCTGGTTTGTTTTCTCATTTCCATTTATTTATTTTCTAATTCATGCAAGTGAAAGATGCCAGAGGAACTGGTGAACAGGATAGTCTAAAACTGTTAATGTACAACAGCACTTCTGCTTTGTATTCTCTTTTGCCTTTGGGAAAGTCATCTTCTCTGCTCCAGTATTCTCTTGCACTGTAGAATGAGAACAGCAATGCTTTTGTATTTCCCTAACCAAAGTGTTTTTGGGATCACATTGACCCAGACATTCCCACCAATGAGCACTTTCATGCACGAATGCCTTTTTTGCGGTCAGTGAATTTGCTGGTTTGAGTTGAAGTTCAAAATCTCTCGCCGACTCATCTCCAGTTTCTGATGAGCGGTGAGGTGAGCACCTATGAGAGGAAGCAAGAGAATTTAGGCCATGTAGCTCTTCCTGATATCAGTGGAAACAAATACCTAAACCCTCACACTTTAGTATTTGGAGTGCTTTACATTTTGACAGCTTGACAACTTTCTAGTATTATCACATTACAGTCCAAATCCCCTAGACCTCTGCTCAGTCTTTACACAGGCAAATCTCTTTAGTGCTTTAATAATGGAATGTTCTTCAGTAAGGTTTGGGCAATTACAGAAAAAGGAAAAGAAAGGATTGAGTCACAATTTACTTAATGAAAGGTAAAATCAAGCATGGCACAGTACACAGCTGAGTTTTACCACAGGCAAATCAATGTTAGTTTTTACTGTGAGCATTTTAACCATAAACAATAAAACTTTGCTCTGTTATTGTGAAAATCTAGATGTTGCTGTGTGATTGTTGTTTGCCTGTTTCTGACAGGTATTCAAATGAAAGGACAGGATAATATGGGGTGGGAGGAGGCTGATTTTCTATAACTGCCGGATGCCAGGCAGTCTACAGGTATATCTTCTGTTATTTGTTTCTAGGTGGATCATTTGCTATGAAATTTACTCAAGAGACCAATTTAAGCATCAGGTTGCATCTACAGTTCAGCAATTTCACATTGCAAGTATCTGAAGAGCTTTCACAGTAATGCTATCTGTATCTGTAATTTTCTACTATTCATTCATTTTTTTTCCCTAGACCTTCTCTTGCTGTCTCCTCTGTTTGTGATAATTCTGGAGATATCCTCAGAGTGGGGAGCCCTGGCCTGTGTAGTTTTCCCAAGCCCTAACACACGCCTGCTCTTCATGCGTGACAGCTGAAAATCATCCTAAGTGAAAACTGCTCTGTGCTCCTCTTGCTGCAGCATGGGAGATGATATGTTGACAGTCCAGATCACTGTGCATGATAGATGTGGAGGAGTGTCTTTAAAGGACTTGAAGGGTGTTTATTGCTTATCCCAAAATATTTTAGTGCTTGCAGGCTGTAGCCATCACTCTGGCATGGCGGCACGGAAAACTGCGGTTCCTGCAGCACAATCCTAACTGTGGTGCCAGGTGTTCTGAAGGGATACTGTCCTGTCAGCACCACAGCTGAGTAATTATACAGAAAAGCTTTGTTTCTGTATGTTTAAAAATGAATTATTGTTCACCTTATGTTAATAATTTCACATGCAGCAAACAGCATTTAATCACTTCTTTCCATTCCATATCTAGTTGCTGTAATAGTACGTTACATGTTGGAAAATTTGTACTTTATTTGATGCTACTCATTCTTTACTAGTATTATTTAATTTATTTATTGAATGCTGGCAGTGCACTCAGTAGGACCAGATTGTCAAATTTTTCTTCTAGTGTCTCTCTGTCGTCTTTCTGAAAATAGTGAATTTTTTTGTAGATGTATTACTGTGGCTGAGGTAGCTGATGACTGACAAGTTTTTTGAGTTAAATCTCCTAACTGTAGAACTGCATAATTGATAACGCATAAGTTAACAGGCACTTGGTGTAAGGAGTTGGGAGGGGAACCAGAAACCCAAAGGAATTGTTATATTTGAATGCAGCGTAATTCCTACGTCGTCACTGAGTTTTGTCTCTGTGTGTGTCATGTATCTGAAAGAAGCCATAAGGCAAAGGTTGTGTGTTCAATCAGTTCTTTGGTGTTGGCTGCTTTAGCTTCTCTCCCAGATGTGTGCTATCTTTGTTAAAGCTGTGGAAGTGGTGAGCTTACTGCAGCCTTACAGGCGTGCCTCTGGAAAACAAAACTGCGGGACATCCATTTTTATGTGTATTCCACGCTTCTTTGGAGCAAATTGTGCGGGCAAATTCCACCAGTAATGGTGTGTAACATCATTAATGGCTTAGGCCAGAAGCACCTTAAATTGTGCTGGTGTTAGGATAATTTAAAGCACTCATACAAGTTCTTGCTGTTTGAATATGTCCCTAAAATGTGTGATAAATGCATTAACAGATTTTGGACCTGAAGACTTCGCATAAAAGGCGGATGGAGAAGGGTCATGGGACAAAAACAGCAACTTCTAAACCATGAAGTGATAATGAAAAGTAGACTGGCCAACATGCAGATATTTCCTTTAGGACAGTCAGGAAGCTGTTTTTTGGCTCTTGTATTTTATAAAGCTCTACCTCTAATCTCCTAGCTGGTTTTATTACTGCAATGTAATATTCCAGTTCTGTTTCTCCCCACTGCTCTGGGGAGCTTTATTCCTACTCGTATATGCTGTCTAAAGGAAAGACTGTTCTCTTGTTCAATAGATGAGATCTGAACTGGCAAAAGAAATGTGTTGGTTCTTTCTTCTACAGGAGACAACATCTGGAAGACAATCTTTAAATAGCATTAATTACATCCCTTGATTTTCCCTTTCATAGGAGGAATGTGAAGGTTTTACAAAGCTGTATATATTGTTACTAGAACTAACAATGATGAGGTGAACATCTAGTTTGTATCAGTTCCTTTCTAGCATTTATGTTCCAAATAGTTCATAATTTCTAACCATTTCTTTTCTGAAAAAAAGCTTAAGTGTCTTTTTCTTTGTTCATATTTGAACTATATGTGTTGAGACAGAATAAGCAGCAGAGGAGCAACAGAATCATTCTGCCACTGATCTCATCTTTGAGCTACATTGACTAGGATAAGTTATGGAATAAATCCCAAATTATGGACTAGTGAAAATGCAAGTGGATTCTGGATGAACGCAGTAATGTGCCAGTATAACAGAGATGAACAGGATCTTTAGGAAGTGCTCAAAAGCCATTTGGTTCTAGCCCCTGAAACCCAGCCTGGAAGAAAAACTGGTTTAACTTGCACTTTTCACTATTCTATTAGAAAACAAAGTAGATTATTAAGGCCTGAAAGACTCCTCAGCCTGACACATCACAGTGAAAATTCTTTCATTGAAAATATTTTTTTTTTTTCAGAAAAGGTGTCAGAAATGTTTTTAAGAAGTCACAAAACCCCCTTTCTTTCAGAGATAAAGCTCCAGGGCTCCAAAACATTTGAGCACTTCCATTTCTCTAGGCGCAGGGGAGTTCTACCCTATATATAAAAATGCATAAGCACATGCTTAACTTTTAGCAGGTATTAAGTCCCATTCATTACATTAGGACTTAAGCATATACTCACATCTCTGAGAAGCAGGTCCTGTCTCGTGTTAACTTCCAAGCTGAAAGTTTCATAAGGTGTTGAAGGTGGTCCAGCACTCACTGACCAACAGGCCCAAAGGCTGCCAGTGCAGCAAGCCAGAGAGAGGCTTGGTTTAATCGGATTCTGAGTTACAATAAATAAATTATAACAAACTCGACAGAAGCCTCTGGGCTGGGTCCAGCCCTGAGGCCAGACTGAAATTTCTCATGTAGCAGGTAATCAGTAAGATGAGAAACCAGCTGCAGGGGAAGGGCCTCTCTATGAAACAAGAAGGTGCTCTGAGAGCCAAGTCTTGTCCCAGTAATCTTTCCAGTAACACTACAGCGATCTGCGCTCTTCATTATCTGGTCTTCAAAGGAACTGAATTAATTGGAAAGGAAGCTAATGGTATTACTGGAGCAGGCCACCCAAGTTAGTTGGTTGTATGCATGAAGAATGGGTCATGAGATTTGTCCCCTACTTTTCTAAACATTTCAGTATAAGCAAAGCTCCTAGGGAATTTCAAATGAAGGTTATTTGGTTCGGGGGAAAAGGATTACCGGAGTGGCATTATCCCCTTCAGAGCACTTAAACTGAGCAATGTGATGACATTTCAAAACCATCTGTGACTATTTTTTTTTCATTATAGTCTCCAAAATGACCCATTTTACTTAAAAACAATGAGGCTGGTGTTTCCTTGTCCTTTGTGATAACGTTTTTCAAGCAGTTGTCTCTAGGGTTTGGTACAGGCTTTGGCTAATAGCTCAAAATACCCAGTCACTAGATTGATTGATGCACATAGCTGATCGTATCTGTCAGTCTGCCATTTACCCTTTATTTTACAGACTTCTTACCAAAAATCATATTAGAAGTGCCTGAGTGCTGTAGAAGGGTTTAGAACAGTTTGAGTGCAACTCGAGTAGATTTTGGGAAATACATGATGACTTGTACTGTATACGTGGATTGATGTTTCCAATTAGTTTTCCCGGTGACAGGTCAGGTGGGATCCATTGTATCTCCGAGAGTAGCCAGCCTAAGTCAGTCGGAAAGAGAAAGATACTCCACTGGAGAGCAATTCTTCTACCCTGCCTGCATCCCTAGTGTTCTCTATCTACTGAACCAAATTATAAGGTTAGATGACTTTATGCCTACTTTTTCATCCTCTAGAGTTTGCTGAGGTAGATTTTATTTTTGCAGAATCTTCCCCAGTGGATGCACGAGAAGGTTATTTGTAGATTTTTTTTTAAGCTTTGAAGTTTGGATTTTGTAAGTGAAACACTTCTTTTGATGAATATTTTTTAGAAATGAGTTCTTAGCTTTTAGCAGTAACCAGATAATAACATTTAGTAATGTTTGCTTAATAAGCAAAAAATCACCAACACGCTGAAAATTAGCTGAATTCCCTTCTGTTTTGTAAATTTTTTGCTTTTGGTCTTCGTAGTGAATACGGTGTTTTATAAAGAACTGCAGAGGAGAGGTTGTGGTCCAAAAAAGTGGACCCTTTTGGGCAGCACATGATGGTTGGGGACTGGAAATCCTGGTTTGCATTCTGGGACTAGAGGAGCACAGTGATCTCTACAGAATTAAAGAGCCTATACAGATCTATACGGAATCATAAAGGTTGCAAAAGACCTCCAAGGTCATCAAGTCCAACCTTTGACCCAATGCCACCAATGAACCACAGCGCTGAGTGCCATGTCCAGTTGTTTCTTGAACACTTCCACCACCTCCCTGGGTGGCCTGTTCCAATGCCTAACAACTTTTTCCATGAAGAAATTCTTCCAGATGTCCAACCTGAACCTCCCCTGGAAGAAGTTTGAGGCCATTTCCTCCTGTCCTGTCACTTGTTTCCTGGGAGAAGGATATGGAGAAGATGGTATTTCCAGCACACCAGGAGAACAGATGCTTCAAAGAACCATGGCAGTCACTGGTCATACTAGAGAGATGGATTCAGCTTACAGTCCTGCTATTTTCTCCTGTGCAGCCTTTCAGTTTGTTCTTTAATAAAATTGAGCGTTTGCTATTTATCTATTTCTAGCAAAGGGGAGTAAGTAGAGTTGGTTGAAATTGCTTTCTTTACAGTTGGCTGTGGGAGAGAAAATTGATTTTCTTGACCAAATGGAATTTCCACTGAAAGTCTACCTTTGTGAAAATGTTTGATCTTTTTCCTTTAGTTGAGTGCCCCATCCCACACTCTTTCCCTTGGGTTTCTAACTGGAAAGTCATAATTTTCTGGGCTTGCAGAACTGAAGGCAAGTAAGAGTAAGAATAAAAATGCTGGTTAGATCTTTTCATGAGAGCTTTTTTCATAGTACTGAAAGTATGTTTACTAAATAGAGCTGGATTACAGCTCAAGGTCATCTACTCCCAGTTTGATGCCCTGTTCTGAGATGACAGTGAGTAGTAGCACCTTCTGCTGTTCTTCTTTGTAAAAAATTGTGCAGTACAGCCCAGGTCCACTCCTGTATTTTTTAGCATACTGGTGGCTACTGGCAGCTACAGCTTGCTCTTAGCAAATTGTCTGTGAAAAATTGCTCATAGCTAGTCCCTAAGAAGCTCTCCTGAGTGTGTCTTAAGCCTGAACTGATGTATGCAATTCAGGTGGATTGTCAGGCAGAAACCTAAGAGTGCACTATACAGCTTGGTCTATAAATTCAATTTCTTCTTCACGGCATAATAGCAGTACAGCTTTTCAAAAAGGAGTTGGGATAGAGAATAAAGATAACTCTGGACAAGATATGTCTCAAGAATTTCACCAGTCTATCCTGAACATCTGAGTCTAAGCAAAATAACTGGCATGGAACATATCAAGCTAAAATATCCATTTTGAAAAAGACTCATGTGCAACTGAAAACAGATAAAAAGAATTCTTTGGCAGCCATAACGGTAGATACAGCTACCACTTAAAACACGAATGTTTCCAAACTGTAAGTGCTTATATCACAGAGATTACCATATCATCACAGGCTGTCATTTGTCCTCTTATCAATGCAATGTGAAATCCCAGTGAACGTAAATAGAGATTAATCTTGTAGATACTTGGCATACCAGCCCTGTCCGTCTGCAGCACTGTCAGAAAAATGCTCGGCACAGCCACCACATGGTCTCACTGAGGCTTGTAAATGACTGTGGGGTCAGCTCCAACGCCTGGCCTTCTCCAGTCACAAACGTTTCAGCACTCGCCGAGCACTGGATTTGTCTCCATTACGCTTTGAGTAACGCTCCCTTGCACAGGAAGCAATAATCCAAGAGTAATTTTCTACTGTTATTACTAACCTTCTAATAGGAGCTCATGCGTGATAATTAGGCCTCTCAAATATAATTTGGAGAGTGTATTTTTTTTTTTCTAGCCAGTTTTCTTTTCTTTCTATTTTATTTGGTAACTTCTGAAAATATCTTACTGCTTAAAAGAACAGTTTTTAAACCAAATCCTTTGTGATTAGTAATGCACAGCTAAAGACATTTGGAGCATTAAACACCCCTGTATGTGAAATCCCTGGAGTTTTGCTAAAGTATGGCTTAAAATTACAACGAAATTACGGAGCTGGAAGGAGAAACGTAGCTGCATAGAAGAAAGCTAATACAATTTTTTACATGTCTGTTTAATAAGGAATCTTTCAGTTCTCAGTTTAAAAAACAAAAGTAAATGTTCATTAAATTTGGTGCCATAATATTTGCTACATTTACTGAAGAAAAACATGAAGCCAATACCCAAGGCTGCAGCATGTTCAGAAAACAAAATAATTAAATTGATATTGTTTCATTTTTGACAGGGTCTCCCATGGGAAGGGATATTACTTGGCTGTAGCAGTAATGGTTCTCTATCTAGGCGAAGAACTATTATGTTAAATTAAAACCTCTCTCTATTTATCAAACAGCCAAAACTAATAAACACAACTATGGCATTAAGAGTAAAGTGCTACTAGACTATTACTTCCTTCACCAGAGTGTAATTCATAATTCAATTTAGACAAAGCGTCTGCTCCTCGGGGATGCGGAGATGTGGTATTGACACAAGAGGCCTTTACTATTTGGGCACAGGAATCAAATTGTTTTGTAGTTACTGTGGCTAGAAACAGTTTCTACTGGAAAAACAACCCTACAAAATCATTTCAAAAGTTTTTAAGAGACAGATTATTAAAAAGAACATGTAAAGTATTGTTTATAACAAGTAATGCTAATTGGAAGACATATCCATAAAATAAAGGAGTTTTAAAAAGAAAAAACAAGCAAAATGTGAACCTGAGCAACTCTTGCTCTTGGGGTCTTTGTTTTTTTTAACTACCAATCAAAATACTTTTTTTTTTTTTTTTTTTTTGGTAGCTAGGGATTTAGCACTAGAAACTTGGTGTGTCCTTCAGTATAGTATTTTGCTTAATGCAGACCACGTTCTTAATTTTTAAATTTATAAGGAAATCCCTCAAACTGATGTACTCTATGGAGCAGCATACAAGTACACCTATCTGCCTACTCATGGCAGGCCGATGGAAGTACAAGGTACTGTTCAAAGTTCATGCAACAGGTTGCATGATAGAAAGACTTAGAAAAGCAGACCAAAATTTGAATTTGCAGCCCTTTTGAAACATCAAATAGCATATTTTTAAAAAATCCTGCTGTGAATGTAAGGCAGTTTCTTTGGAAGACTGCCAGACACCCCAGTAATGTCTATATATAATACACCCATGCATAAGAAAAACAAGGAATAGTAAATCTGATACATCAAGCACTGCCAGCCAGTAATGACCAGTGGAATTCAGCTAACGTAGACAATTTAATTTCAATGCCTAGTGGGAATTTGATTAAAGCAATTAGAGAAAATTCTGAACATAGTCCAAATCATGCGTGTCTCTATTTCATTTTATTTTCTTTAAGAGCCGTCAGCATTCTTGGCCTCTGAAAATATAGGTAGTAAGTCTCGTGAAAACTTTTAAGCAGGGTTGTAACTTTGTTCACATAATGGTGACATTGAAGTGAGTGAGACTACTTGCAAAAGGGAAATTATATATGTGTTTAAGCATTTGCAGGATCTCATGCTAAGTGCTTGGAACAAATTTCTTCCATAGCCTGCCCAAACCCTAACCCTAAATGCAGCTGTTCCTTTCCAGCAAAGTGTGGAGGCAAAGACTGATCAGCCTTGAGGCACAGAGGAATTCAGGGGCACAGTTGCAGACCCTGAGTTCAGGGTGAAGTAGATAGGGCTGAGAAACTCCAGTCAGCAGGGAAGCTTAGTGATTTCTTAGGAACAGTCTGCTTTTGAATGTCTGATTGTTACTATGCTATAGGTGGAAATTAAGGGGAATAAACCTCTCATAAACATATATGGGGCTGCAGCCATGTCTATGACATCACGGGCAGCCAATAGAGTAACTAACTCCATTTTGGTCCATCAACTTCTACAGCCATTTAAAATTTTTTATTATTCTACCACATGAATCTGGACTGCAGCCACTCACCATAAGACAGACTGGACTAATAAATCTTTGGCACATATAACCACCATGTTTAATATAAAACAACCCCTACACTTTTTTTAATATGATTTATAAAACAGAACACGAAGCTACCTACACGGTCTTTTCTAGCTACAGCAGACACTGTTATTTATCGCACATTTAATTACTAACAGCAATTCAGTTATGCTACCTGACCTTAAGGCCTTTTGATTACCTGATCCTACATATTTCACATGATAAAAATGTCAGGCTCAGAAAAACCCACCAGTCTGGTTTTCTGTGAAATCTAATTACAAACAGCAGTGTTAGAAAAAGGTTACCAGTTTAAATAGTCAAGGCAGTTATTCATTTGGTAAGAGTTTGTTTTGATTGAAATGATAGCTGAGAGGGCACTGTGCAGCCTGGTAAGGCACTGTGAATAGTGCAGCCTCATCTCACCCACACTCATTTTGGCTGCTCAGCTTGAACGTGGGAAGCTCAGCTGGGCCTCTGGGAGCAACTTGGTGCCATGGGATAAGTACATCTCTCTCCCTATACAGCCTCCATCTCCAGCCTTTGCAGAGCCAGGAGTTGGACTCGGTGATCCTCGTGGGACCATTCCAGCTCAGGATATTCTATGAGTCTCTGATTTATGGGAAAGAGGAGCCAGTGAATCCATTCATGGGAATGGGCTCAGCGTTTCCCTTAACTCCAAACACAGGTGATGGTGCCTTAAACACTCTGTTAAACTGTAGATATTGACATGGGAGTTGACATGACCTGTGTTAAAACACCCTGCAGGTGGCTGGGAAAACTGACAGGGTGATATCCTGGCCTGTTGCAGGTAAAGTTCTCATTGATACCATAAGTTTAGGAATTTGTTTCATTTTAAGAATTTCGGAATCCTTTCTTGTGCCTTGCACCTTTGTCTTGCGCCATTTTTCTATTTCAGTCAAGGTGGAAAGGCTCATAAGCACAGGGGATGAAAGGGAGGAGCATCTGCTTGTGGGAAACTCTCCTACACTGCCAATGACAATGATAATAATAACAACAGTGGCAGTAGAAATGAGAATTTCTTCAGTCTTTATGGTGACTAAAAGCTTTAGTAGGAAACACGGATGATACTGTGTACAAGGCAGGTCTTGCATAAACAAAATTTAAAGATAAAGAATCTTAAAAAAAGATAAATAATTTCCTGAGAGTGTTGTTTTAAGATATGTGACATCATGCCTTAGAATAAAGATGAGAGATGCATTTTAATATATTCATTGTATGACTTTTGTTTTGAACAGAATTTGATTTTGCTGCCTGTTATGTTGTATAAAACTGGAAAGAATAGTCGCTTAATATGATGGGTATTAATTCTGTAGTTACAAATCAATGCATTATAATTTTTCTCCTGGGAAATGAGTAAACACATTTTTTATATATTGTAATGTGCCTCACGTTATGTGGCTAAGTATGCTCTAACCTACACCAATACCTTCTGTAGTACACTAGCTCTTCCCAGTCTTTCTTTTTTGTGGGATAGCAAATGAACCAAGATGACCTCATGCTACAGCTTTGCTTCCCTGAAAAAATGAAGCTGTCAACAACATAGGAAAAGTCTCGTAACCACAGGAAACAAAATGTTCACAGGAGCTGCACTAAGGCTATGGAACTTGATGCCAGACAAAATAAGAATGACCAGCACATGTGCCACTCTAAACACTCAATGCAAGAACCCAATTATTCAGAGTAGCTTTCCCTTGATAGTCCTTTCAAGCATCCTTAGACTAAGTGCTCTTTTGGTTGTAAGATGATGAAAAGCTCAAAAATGTTCAGAGGTTAAAAAAAATGGCATGCTCACACATAATTTCCCTGGAAAATGGCTAGACATTACAGCAACAGTCTGATACAATCCTGGATAAATAGATGGTTACTAAAAAAATAAATAGAGCGGATAATTTCTTCCTGTCTGTAGGAGTGGCAGGCAGCACTGTGAAACATTTTTAAAGTCATATATGATCTCTCAAGGCCATTGTAATCCATTTATACATATTATTATTCTTTATTAACCCTCCAGAAAATATGAATCAAATCTGCATTGGGCAGTAAACAGTGTTTCTGTAGTAATTTCATGTCATGTGTTTCTGCTAAAAAATGCTGTATAATGGCATGCACAGAAATGGAGTACACACCTGCAGTTGATGATCTCCTGTACCTTTAATTTTTCATACTTCTTGTACGGTTGTGTGCAAAACCCCAAAGTGCCAATTAAGTTTAAAGTATAACAACTTAATTGAATTTAATGACCAACAGGAATATTTCCATGTATTTATATTTTACGCTTCATGCTAATCTTCAGGAATGTTCAGTGAGGCACTGACTTGTGGTGAAGATGGTCCCTCAAAAAACTTGTTGAAATAAACAATCATTTCAAAAGATGCTTTTCCATTTCCCAAACTGTCTTGTGGAAACAGCTGTTAAAAGTATTCAGATAAAGATTGCTGTCATGATCACTGTGTGCTTGATGTTAGAGAGTGGAAGAGGGCTAAATCTTCCCAAGAGATGCTTTTGCTTGAAATAATCTAAGCACAGGAATATCTGATTTCACTCATTCCATCGAGTGTGGAAGACGTGTGCTGCAAGATGTGCCTGGTATTTGGACATTAGTGTGGGCTTAGCCTAACTCTCCTTCTTCCTGAGTCACATACCAAAATCTTTGTGTGATCAGAAGCCACAGAAGATGCAGACTCTCTGTGGAGGGGAATGGGAGGTCCTGGAGTGATTCATGGTCAGTAGCTGACAAAGCTCCCAGAGGACTCATTAATTTATGGTGGAGCAGGTCTAGCTCATGCCAGCCGTGTTGCTGGATTCCTGAGCAGCCCATTGATTTTGGCTTTAGCAGCTGCTGCTGGCTCTTTTCCTTCCATGGCCAGACACTGGAATTTCTCCTCCTTTTTTTGCCAGCACAGTCTTCTGACTGGCCATGTGATTCGGCCATGCTTGGTGTGTCTGCAGTTCAAGAAGGGTGTAGGCTACTCCTGTGCAACTGATGAACCTGTTAGGTTTATGTCTATTTAAATCCATTTTTATTATAATCATTTATTCTCTATTCCATATTCTATATTATATAATTACTATATGTTATCTCTTTTAGATACCTATTTGTATCTATCCCAAGACAGATAGGACTCCAGCCAAGAGAATGGTCATGTACTTTGGCCCGTGAGGAAAAAATTAATATATTCTTTTCCTATAAACAATCTAATTGGGCTTTTTGTTATGACCAACAAGTATATAACTGGAGCTGCAAAAATCAATTTTCTTAAGACCAAAGGAAGCTGGCAGGGAACCCTGGAAAGCCACTTCTGATCTGTGTGAAGCTGAACAAACCCCAGCACTGAAGAACTTGAAGGCGAGTGGTACATAATTCTGTGGTAGTCTAGACCTGGAAAGAAGGAATGAATTGAAGCTAAAAAAAATCAACTCTGACATAAACAGTGTAAAAGCATAACTTTTAAATAAGTAATGTCTCAGTTTATTTGCTTATACACATTTTCTTATATCTATTTATATTTTTTTCCATAAACACAGACACACACATTTTTATATATATAAAGAGAGAGAGAGAGAGGGAGAGAGAGAGAGAACGAGGGAGTTATCTAAAATACCTTTGAGGACTGAAAGCTTGCTCAGTGGTGGTAGAACCAGACAGGCAGTCTCCAGCTGCTGGCTCTACATAAAATAAGAAATCTTCAAAAGATACAGTGATATGAGGCAGTACAAAATATCAAGGGAAAAACATAAGTAGACATGATATGTTTTCCAATTTGCTGGCCAACAGACTACCTGAGGAGAGATCCCCAGTGAAAGGATCCTTAAATATTTTTCACTCCTCCTCCTTTCAGGAGGGAGGCACAGGGACCTGAGGCCGAGTGGAGCTTTTAAGAGACTCACCTTCATCCTGACCTGCCTTTTCCCTGCCTCCAGGCAATAAAACAGAAGAGTACAAGCGTTTGAAATCTGGAGACCCTTAGGCACTGCATAAGCATGGGATAAACGACTGCTAATGGCACAATTATCACTCCCAGTCACAGGAGATAATCCTTTGTTTAACTTCTAAAAGCCGATGCTTTGTGTTGTTCCCCCGAAAAAGGGAAAAAAGTTAATAACTCGTCCATTCAGGCCTGTATTGTAAAAACTCCAGTGTGGTTAAGCAATGCTTACAGAATAAAAATGGTGAACTAAAGAAAGAAGAGTTATTTGATAGCCAGGGACAAAATTTCGGCTCCTAAGACTCCCTGTGGTAACTCCAAGCCTAGAGGAGAGAAAGTGGTTTTTGACAACAGCAGTTCCTGAAACAGCTTGTGAAAACCAGAAACACAATAAGAGAATTTAAGATAAAGAGAATAAAAACATCACACAGCTGCGAGCACACACACACAAAATGTTTCCAGCTATTTCAGACTTGAAAATGAAGTGCTCTGTCTCTAAAGGTGATAAAATGCAGTGTGAAGCAAAAAGGTAAGGCGAGGCAAAATTAAATGAAAGGGACAGGCTTTTCTGAGAATTGGCAATAAAATCTGGGCACTAAAAATACTCTCTTATCTTTTCCAAATCTTTCATAATTATAAGAATGCAAGCAGCTAATTTTAAAGTTAACATAATGAAGTTAACTTGAATAGCCACATTTAAGGAATCAAATCTCAGTATTATCTATTAATGTTTGAAGTACAGACTCTTTATTTAAACGGTGGTTTAGATTAATGCGCCTCTGATAAATTGGAGGGGTAACTGTGGTAGTGATAAGGGATTATCTGTAAGAACAAGGTGATAAAGATTTCCAGTCAGTTTCATGCCGACTAAACTGTGTGACAATTTAACATTAAAACTTTTCAGTTTGTGTGTTCTAGGTCTTATCCACTCTACTTTGAAAGGTGTAATAGCAGAAAAGAGACATAAAGCACTGGGTTTGCTATGGGCACTGTGGGAATACTAGCAAAGCTCCTGCAGCTAGTACTGGAATCTAAAGGCACACTTTACCACAGGATGGCTTTTAAATGGGCAAATTTGTCCTGGTTTTACTCTTACTGTCACCCAGGCTGGCTGGGTTAAAACTCAGCTATGTTGGTTCTGTCCACAGGTGTTAGAATGGTGCCTTTGCTGGCTGCACAGTAATATATTTGAGATGAGGACAAGCCCTTTCTCTCTGCTGTGCGTGCACATACAGGCAAGAATTAACATCTGTTTCTGTAGTGCACAGCAGGTGTGGTTGTGGCACTGTTTCTTTATCAGATATCTGTTTGTGAATAGGATTCCTTGCATTATAACAATTTTGAATGTATTGAAAAATCCCAACCACATAAACAAAAAAACCGCCCAAAAAATTACAGCCCAAATCCAAACAAACTAACAAAATCTAGGATAGTTATAGAAGCTGATAGAAGTGTTGAATGTGCTACTCAATGTTTATCTGCTTACTGTATAGTCATAGATTTTTCGGTGAGGACAATTATCCCAGTGGAGCTTTATTTAAAGACTTTTAACTAAGGTTTCTGGAAACTGAGTGATATTTAAAGCTTGGAATCCTCAATGATTTATTGTAATGTAACATTTGCTGCAATAAATTATGCCCTCAATTAGACCTGAGCAACTCCATTAACTTTAATTATATCATGGTTGTAACTGAGAGTATAATTTGGCCCTCTGGGAATAGAATATACAGTTAAAGCTCCACAGGGCAGAACAGGCAGAAGAAATTTGCCCTTCAGCTGGAGCTGTCAGGGAAATTATAGGTTGTTTTGGTTATTTTCTCCAACCTTAACAAATCCTATTAATGACATAGTTGCAGTGTGTAGTTTGCAGTGTATGGTGGTTGGTAGAACAAGCACTGTTTATGATTTTTCTCTTGGTATCTTGCAGGTGAACAGAGATCAGGAATTGAAGCTCTTGGGCACTGACTTTTTGCTCAGGAAGTAGGAGAGCAGGAGCTGAGTGAACAAGATGAGTGCCTTTGCAGCTCTACAGAAATTGTCAGTCATGGTTCAGGACCAAGCCCAGCCAGAGGATGTGGAGGGCTCGGAATCAAGGCACTAAGAAATAATTTGTGCTTATTTGACATAACCCCATGGTAACAAGCTGTTGTGTTGCAGAGGGGAAAGCAAACAAAAAGCTGTAGGCAGATCTCTGTGATAAGAACGAACCAGTTTTTCATCCCAACTGCTGCAGCAGAAAGCAAAGAGTTGACAGTGTTATTAAGCTGTATTGATAGCCTGTTCAACTCCTTTAAATGTGACTGGGAAAAATTAGCTTAGCTTGTAAGAGTAAGAAAGAAGAATTTCTGTCTTGCATTTCTTATTTCCAAAGAGAAATGCCAGAGGGAACTTTTAGCCAATATGCAGGGTTATTTTCATGTTTGCTTTTGGTTTGTCTTCCCAAGATAAATGGGTTTGTTTCTCAGTATTCACATCTGGTGGATTTTGAGGGCTTGAAATCAGTGCAAGATAAACCATGAGGGCATTGGAAGTTGAAGTCTCCATAGTAAGGCTACAGGACAGTTGGGGACCATCACAGAAAGCAAGCCAAAAGTGCTGGGGCTGTGTTAAACCCTAAATGACTATGCCAGGAGACATCAAAGCCCATGGTGTTCCTGCAGGCTTGGCACTTGTGTTTCACAGTGCTTTCCATGGTAACCTCAGCTCAGTCTCAGTCCATGTGCCCTCAAGTTCTTGCAGTTTTCATGTCAGAAAATTCCTCAGGGAAGGCTCTTTGTGTCTTATTTTTGACAGCTGGCACTGTCAGCTCGGGCAGGTCCGCACAGTTTCCCCCATTGCTTAATCTACACTTTCTACACCCAGATCCCACTGACATGCATTTACGAAGGAGGATAATAAAGAATTTCCTTCTGTGCCCAAACACAGCAGCCTGGCTACTTCAGGAGCAAAGTGTTTTCAGCGCTGGCACCCAACTCCTGTACTGAAAGCATTTTCTACTTTCTTTGTCAAGAAAGGAACTACTTTCCACACCAGTGGGGTTTGTGTGTACCTACCAACCTTGAGTTTAAGGCTCTCTTCAAATAAGTTCCAAGTTTAGCTGAAGTCCTGCTAAAATGATTAACAAAATTCAGCTTCTTGTGCTGTCCTGTTTTCAGTCTTCTATGACTCAGCCAAATGTACTTCACTACTTGCATCTGAGACTCAGAGAGTTCTGAAGAGTCAGATTGGCTTATAAGTGTATTTAGATCTGAGCCCAAGACACGAGAGGAAGCCTAAAATGATGAGAAGGCTGAAGAAAGTAACATCTAAGTTAAAGAAAAACCTCACAAACCCATCTAAAACGTGAATAGCTCAACTATATAGAAAATGTATGTGGTATTGGAAGTAATAGGGGAAAAAGATTTATTTAGGAGTAGAACTTCCACCCATTGGTTTAAATTACGTGATGGAAAGGAAATAAGGGGAAAAGAGAAAATTTTGATGAGGAAAAGAAAAACTTCTTAAGATTTGTCAGTCTATGGAAACTTTTCTGTTATTATATTTAACAGAATTGGACTGAAAATTTTTAATGAAAAAGACCATTTGTAAAATTTGAAATGAGCTGTGAAAATAGCACTGTGCTAAATAAACACTTAGGAAATCCAGGCTGCATTTTTTTTTCTGGAATAAGACCCAGTTTATTTCTCTTTTCATTCCATTCTTCTTCCAATTTTAAAAAACCTTTTAATTAATGCATAAAGAAAAAGTACAACAGGCATATTCAATACTATTAAACCTTGCCTATTAAACTGATTAATAATTTCCTGCAACATGTACATTTTTTTATATTCTTAATAGAATATCTGAGTGAGGAACTTGTCATTACTAACTTCTCTTGCTTCCTTTCACAGCACTGCATCTCTTGGTGAGGACCAACATAGAATAACTCTGCACTGGTACAGAACAAGAGGAGTAGAGAATGGTTTGAGTATGCCTTTTAATTATAATTTATACCCTCTAGTTCATGTGTTGAAAGGGACAGAGGTTTCTTTATGCTACTTGAAATACTGTGAGGCTGACTACTCCAAACTGAAGTGGAAAACTGAAAGAAACCCCACAAACTTCTTAATTAGGATAAGAATGACTAATAGCATTTTGTGGATGGGGTTCTTCACTGTCTTGCTCTTGCTGGCTATGTGAAATGTTGTAAAAGGGAAAGGGGTTGTGTCCCCTGTGTATAAATGACTGTCCAAGATGAAAGCACTGGCTGTTTGCATGTTGTAACCTCACTGTCATCATGAGGTAACCTGGAGCTGGGGGTGTTTGGGTACACAGGAGGCTTGCCCCAACCTTAGAGCAAACAGGCAAACCATGGCTAAAATGAGCAAATGCTGAATGCTGCTTGCACAGCACTCTTTGTGAAAGAGCAGCGGTCAAAGACAAGACTGGACACAGCCTTGCAGAACCAGGTCAAGGAATATTTGACAGAAGAAATGTCCCTAGCAGTGTTGTGTGGCCTTGTGATTCCTGTTGTCTTTATTGTGGCCTTTGCTGATTTGAAAGTCCCATGATAGATGTTCAATAGCCACTGCTAGACAGATTATCACAGAATCATGGAATATTTTGGGTTGGAAGGAACCTTAAATATCATCTGATTCTAGCCCCTCTGTCACAGACACCTTTCACAAGACCAGGTTGCACAGAGCTCCATTCAGCCTGGCTTTAACACTTCCAGGGGTGGGGCAACCTCTCTGGGCAACCTCTCTGGGCAACCTGTGCCAGTGCCTCACCACCCTCACAGTAAACAACTTCTGTATATCTAATCTATATTTCCCCTCTTTCAGTTTGTACCCATTCCCCCTTGTCCCATCACTACAGTTCCTGACAGAGTCCCTCTCCCGCTTCGCTTTATGCTCCCTTCAGATACGGGAAAGTTACTCTGAGGTCTCCATTCAATCTTCTCCAGGCTCAACAGCCCCAACTTTCTCATCCTGTCCTCACAGGGCAGGTGCTCCAGTCCTCATCAACTTTGTGACCCTCCTCTGAACTTGTTCCACCGGTTCAGTGTCCCTCTTATGTTGGGGACACCAGAACTGTACTCAGTGCTCCAGGTGAGGTCTAACCAGAGCAATATATAAGACTTTTAGGAAAGAGACTCATTACTGTAGATATACTCTAGATATGTTTAAAAACCCAAACAAAATCCAGAAAACAAAACCCGAACCCTTCCTAAAATAAAGTGTTTCAAGCGATCCTTCAAACAGCTTTAGAAATAATTTCTCCTTCTAAATGTTCAAAACTTTACCTATTTTAAAATATATAATGAGAGATAAGCTCCTGTGAAAGTGAATACTGTTTCTTTTCCTTGGGAATTTATCTTTGTTCTTTTTTCATGACATTTTGTCCAGGTTGATGGTATCCTTGCAAGAGAGCAGTGTGCATGTTCCTCAACATGGGTGGGGAGTCAGATTGCCAATGATTTAAATGAAACAACGGTCGAATTAGTAGGTTAGATGAAAACCAGATTATCATAATACATAAATTACATGACCACTTCAGAGTGCGTGAGGCTGAGTAGCTGCTTGGATCTGCTATCAGGTTCTGAGATGTTTTGTGTAAAATGCTGATTTGTGCTTGGCTGCTGACTGCAATGCTTGCACATGGGGCAAGGAGAGAGGAACACCGAGTACTCCCCTGCTCAGAGCCTTGTGCTTCTAATTCTGTGGTCTTTTCTTGGATGTGACACCTAGAGTGGGGCAGATTACGTTTCCAGTTAATGATTTGCAGAATGATATGCAGTGCTTTTTTGGCCAGTCTCCTTTCTGATGCTTAACAACTCTATACACAAAACTGGGGCAAGAATTTAACCTACTGTCTGCCATCTGTCACAAGAACATGAATCACATCTATTGAGGGTAGGAAGATTTGACAGGGGGAAAAAGGAAATGGTAGAAACTGTAGACCAGCCAGGTGCGAGCTGGCTGCCTAAATGAATGCGACTCATGCCTAAGTGGGCATAAGAGTTTCTCTACAGACATATTGGGTGGTCAGACCCTCACCTGAATTATATGGCTCAGAATCAGAAATATCTCCATTTTCTTCACTGAATTTACTCCAGATTCATGCAAGTGCAACTGAGATAAAATATTAATTGTAGACTCTCAGGATCTCTCTTATTTCAGGGCAGCCAGGAGCCGGGACATGGGTTGGCTCATGTTGGAAAATGAGCCTGTGCTAGTAGTTTGGGCTGGTTAACAGCAATGAAAGGGCTCTGTGCTGATTTAATTAACTGGCTCATTACTAAGAGAACTTAAAGGCTCTGTCTAGGTGGAGCGGCAAACATGATCTGTATGAAGTCTTGAGGCAAGGTTTTTAAATTATTTTTCCCATGGAAACCATGTTAGCTGGCAGGTGGCTTGTGCTCAGCTCTCATCCTGACGTGAATCCTGGGCAGAGTGGAGTCAGGATGCATCTGGGATCAGGAGACGGTGACTGATTCCAGGTCCTATACTTCAGACACAGTCTTAGACCTTCGGGAACTTCATATTCTAATATCAGGCTTGTGATATTGCTTTTGACCTCCAAAAGTCTATTTTTGGCTTTGTCAGGTTTAGCAGCTCTCCTCTGCCCTGTGCACATGCTGTAATTCTTTTGACTTGCTAATTCAGACCAGCTGATAAAAAGGAATTTTTTGAGCATAGCCTTGTCACTAGGGATGGAAGCTACTATTCATGTATTCACCTTTATCCCTATGGATGCTCATTTGATTTTAATTCTCTTAAAACATGTTAAAATGTAAGAAGGGCATTGTTGAATCACAGAAGTGGAGAAAGAAATTCTGTTTAGGATGATCATGTGAGCATCTGAGGAACATCCGTCTCCTGTCAGCATTCATGGTTGTTGGACTAGGAGTGCTGGGGGATACATCCATGCCATCTGTTCAATTGTAGTGATATTCCTGCTTGTACTTGGTAGCACAAAATATTTCAATTATAGTTTGAAATTTGACTAGATGTATCACAGTAAGTATAGGTGGTGTTTGGGATATGCCCTTTCATTCTTAAATTCTATGCAGATTTCTTAATTTTGTGTTGTAACTGTGTATTTAAACACTTTATTTGGACTCTGAGCATTCACCAAGTATCTCATACTCGATTATAGTCCTCTGTTAGCAAAATGCAATTGAGCTGCACTGTTGGCCTTGTTGGGCAGCTGTGCCTTTCCCATCTCTTCCTTTTTCTCCTGTGTAACAATGCAAAAGCTTTCCTTTAGGTTTAGCATCTGTGTTTCTCGTGGCTATCTCTCTCTACAGAGTCAAATGTTGCCTCCACTGAAAGATTTGGGAAGAGGAAAAAGAGGTTGCCAGTTTAGAGTCCCTGAAATTGTGAGAGCCCAGAGCCTGTATAAAGTTTCTCTCTGTGGTGCTTTATTTGTTTATTCATGACAATTTTGTCTTCTCCCATAAGTATCTCCAAATGGGTGCCTGCAGTGTGTTTTGTACATCAGGTTTTGTTTGTCTGTAGTGCTGACTTGTTGGTTCTCTTTTAAACTGAGAGGGAAACTTCAGGAAGACTTTTTGCCATGTGTACACAGGCTGATTTTTGCAAGTTTTCTGATTCTTCAACCCTGCAGCTTTCTGCTGCTCTCTCTAAGTAATGATGTGCTTGATTATTTAGTTAGTTGAGGCATTTGCTTTGTTATGATTTCATCTTTTGGACCAGAGGCAGCCTGAAGCAGCAAGGCAAAACAGCTTGTTATAATTTGACTGCTTTATCTCCCAGAGGAAGATTGTGTTGTCCATCATCAAAAATAACAGTACTGGACTTGTTCCAATCCAAAATATATCACTACTCCTGAATTAATGTTGAAAAATAATAAACATTTTTTGCAGGAACACTTCTAGTGTCACAAGCAAAATTTGGTACCGGGGGCATGAGGTAGATTAAAAACCTGAAGTGTTTCAAAATAGTTTGCAGAGGCAATGAACACAACAGTTAATTAAGCTTGCTTAATGAATAGTTCACAGGGCACACAGCATTGCAAGAAAAGAAAAGAAGCACTAATGCATTAAACTGTCTCAGGAGGTAGATCTTGATAAAGAACCTCTAGCTCTGGCACAGAAATAAAGGTTGAGGAATAAAAACAAAGCCAAATAAAAGGAAGGAAGGAAGGAAGGAAGGAAAAATTATCAAGAGAGAACATTTGTAAAAAGGAATAAGAAATAGGATTGTTGTGGGAGGGTAAAGGGGATTGACAAGTATTTGAAAGTGTCTGTATGAATGCAAGATGAATGACAAAAGAAACAGAGAGATTAGGGATACACAAAAAGTATTGGCATCATTAATGGAACTGGAACTGAGAAGGGAAGCAAAAAAATGTGCTAGGCATAAATTGTGTAAGATAACATATAGATCATGCAGAAGGGAAGAGATGGGAGAGAAGTTTTGGAAATAAATAAAACTGAGGATTATGGAAGGACATGTAAATTTGTTGGAAAAATGCATGCGTGCTTAGAAACTCTGCTTAGCTTTAGTTCCCATTGTCTGTAAGGGTGGTTTTCCATTTTTTAATGGGTTTCTGGGACATCTAAATAGGATGGCTCAGAGAATGCTTTTCTCTATAGAAGAGATATCTCAGAAAAACTACAGCCATCCTCACAAGTGCAGTGGTATTTGTGATCCAACAGCCCTGTCCTTTGTGTCTGCTGAACTTCCCAGGGGTTGTGGCATCCCCAGTTTATCAGAGGGTAGGTGAGTGCCTCATAAAGCAGATCACTGGCTGCTGAACTTTTTGGTGAGGAACACACAAATGGGAAAAACCTGGGGGCCATCATGCCTCATGAGAGCTGAAGTCCAGCTGAGGCCTTTAACAGGATAAAAAGGATGTGAGGGTTTCTATCATGGTGCTTCTGTGGTGTTTTTTCAATATCCTGGTACTGTACTTCTGTGATAATATTTCAGAATGAAAGTGGTTTTCTTCTCAAGTAGTTAGTTTTTAGAAAATACTGAAACAAGTATTCAAAAAACAGTAAAAATTGCGTGGAACAAAATATGGATAAATCTATGAGCATGCAGTCACATCTAATTGTAAGGGACTCCTTCTTTTAGAAAGGATTTTAAAGTTTAAAGTTGTTTAAGCATAACTGACTACTGAGCTGTGTTGAATCCTCCCCACTTCAAGGTAAAGTAACTCAGTTTAAAAGCTTTTAGTTGAATCTAATTTTAAAGCAGAAAGGGGTGAAAGTTCCAGTTGATATTCAAAGAGCTGGACCAGAATTGTCACTTGAGGATTTATTAGTTTGGGTGGAACACCATGCAAATGCATTTCTTGATGTAGTTTTAAGTCTAAACTCTCCATCTAGTCCTTAGCTTCCTGTTGCAACTGAAACCCCCCTAATCCTGTCCCTTAGCCATGTCTTTAGACTTGGAGGAATTGCCCTGTACTGTGCTCTGAGTATTTACCTTCTGGGTCATCAGTAGCACACAGACTTTCCCACTCCTTATTTCCAGATGTGGGCTTGTCTCATCTTCTTCACACTCAGTTTTGTAACGTTTGCAGTTCTGCTGTTTCTGTTTGAATAACTGAAATTTGGCTTTGTGGGGTTTTTAAATTTATGTCCATCTTCCATGCCTGTGGCTTTGCACCCTCAGCTAGGCAGTGCAGTTTCCTCTTTGTCTGCAGTTGCAAAGGCTTCCACCAGGTCAGAGGTAATTGGAGTACTTGGTATTCGTGTGGTATTTTTCTCAGTGTACTGAGGAATATATAACATGAATGTTAAAAAACCCCAAAATTCTCTGATTGCTAAGGCTGCAACAATCATTGTAATACTTGCCACTTTTTAACAATGAAATAGGCATAATTGTGGTAGATGCTACGTCCTTTTGCCAAGAGAAATGACAAACAATGTTCTCATCTTTTTCTCTCTCTCACTCATTTTTTTCCCTTCTGAGAAGCCATATTTAGCAAATTGTTTGAGCATTACATCTCAAGGTTTTTACCTTTTATAGGTTTTAGCTTTTCTAGTTAGGCAGACTGTTTTTTGGGGGATTTCAGCTGCTAGAGAATGTTTCATGTTTTAAGCATAACAAAACAAAGACATATTTTCTATATCTCGAGAATACTGTAACTCTCCAACAATCTTAAAATAATTGTTGCACCTCATATTTTCAAGTAACTGGCAGGAACAATAATCTTCTACAGCTTAGTACACTCTATTAAAAATGAGTAATATACATATTGATCATAATGCTTCTCTTAGCTGATGAGGCATCTCTTGGGGATTAAACCACAGCACCATATGGCTTTAATGTACTCAATATAGTTCTCCAAATAACCACTATAAATTATATTTCAGAATTATGCTGGGCAGCAATAGATTTAGTCTTCCAAACTGTCAATAATACATCATGACTGTAGGTAAGAAATTAATTATGCACAGGATGCAGTATTTAAATAATTAACAGCTAACCAATCTGTTTTGTAGCTGTGGTTTGTGACACTTGGAATTAAACTAACTTTAACATTCCATGATAAAAATGGGTGAGTAATGCACCCAGATAATTGAAACTGATACAGGAAGCAGAAAGCATTTCTCTAGCAATGTAGCTAATGTAATGCAATACAGTTTCCTCAAAAAGAATGAGATCCAGCATCTTATTGCAATTTTAAATGTAAATTTTAAATGGAAACATTCTTCTGAATGTGAAAGTAGTTTACTGCCCAATTCTGGCAAAGGGTGATGTAATAAATAGCTGGATTCAAATTTAAGGCAAAGCTAAAGGCACGGTGTGGTTTGCCAGGATTATATTATACATTTTTTGTCAAATGTTTATTTGTCAACAAGTTAAATCATTAAAACAAATAAATTTCAATCCCTATCTGGAACAAAACCCACTTCATGAAATAAGTGGTATTACCTGTTAAACACTAACAGCAATATTGTTGTTTCTGACATTAACAGCTGGCAGAGGCCACAGTGGCCTTTAAAAATCTAAACCCAGAGGGAATAATTCAGAGACCCAGTCATCAAATTTGGAATACATGCCATATCTGGACACAAAGATTAGTTCCTGGCAGCACTGACTCTGCTCTTCCTTGTTCAGAAGGTAAAGAAACTGGGTAAGGAAACGTGCAAACATCTGCCTCGTGATTGGAGATCCCATGGCATTTTCTTAGAGTAGAAGTTCAGCATTTTGATGAACATTCTGCTGGCCAAAATCTGCTCTCCTCCCACTTTTTTAACAGTCCTTTTTGTGCACATTTTCAGTGTGGCTGGACCAGATGCTGTGTGCCAGGGCTGGCCTGACAACAAAAATTCAGGGGATTGTCCTGGTTTAGGGTGGGATAGAGTCAGTTTTATTCCTAGTGGTGTGTTTTGGATTTAGCATGAGAACGGCATGGGTAGCACATTGGTGTTTTGGTTGTTGCTAAGTCAAGGACTTTTTCCATGCTCTGCCAGCCAGCAGCTACACAAGGGCTTGGGAGGGAGCATAGCCAGGACAGATGACCTGAGCTGGTCAAAGGGCTGTTCCATAGGCTATCCCATACCATAGATCATCACACTCACTATGTAAACTGGGGAAGTTTGGTGGAAGCTGCTGATCAGTGCTTGGGGATGGGCTGGGCATCAGTCAGCAGGTGGTGAGTGATTGTATTGTGAATTGCTTGTCTGCCTCGGGTTTTGTTCCTCTCTTTCTTTTTGTTATCTCCCTTTTCATTAGTATTATTGTGATTATTATTAACTCTACTGGAATTATTAAACTTTGCTTTTCTCAGCCTGTGGGTTTTGCTTTTTTCTGATTCTCCTCTCCATCACACCAGGGGAGGGGTGGGAGTGAGCAGGTGACTGCATGGTACTTAATTGCCAGCTGGGCTTACACCATGACAGGGATAAAAATAAATGAAGAGAAAAGATGAAACTTATGCAGAAAGTTTTTTTTCTTTTCAGGAATGTCACAGAGGCCTTTGCAGTTTTTCACAGGAAGTGCAAGAGTCACATGTGTTAGTATAATCACTAGCCCAAATAACCAATATAATGATGCATTTGGAGCTGGATTTTCACAGGGTAGGTAGCTTCTGCAGTAGGCAGTCAACTGTACTCAGATTTTCTCTTCAGACTTTAAAAAAAAAATTTATTTGAATAACTATTTGGGGGGGGGTCAGAGAGAGAAAGTGCAACCAGTAGAATTATGTTTCAGACATTACATAGGTTGTCAATCATCATTTTCTCATAGGTGTAAGATTCAACTGTGGCTGCTCTCAGGAACGTGAGCCTCGGAGATTTGCTGAACTCATCCAAATAACAAGGTCTCCAAGGTCGTAGTAACTTGAATAGAAAATCTAATTGCATATAGATTTAAGAAGCAGAACAAGACACAGTCAATTTGGATTAAAGCATGCTGTGGTTGCCTTGACAGGGATTTTAGTTGGAGCTGTACATGCTGGATGAGAACTATGAGTCTCTGTCATAAAGGTTTAAGCAGAAGATGGTTGTGGCGTTTCCTTTCCCAGTAGGCCCCTTCTCTTAGTGGAATTACAAAGATGCAAGCAAATACCAAATGCAGGAATTTAAAGATGAATGTCCCAATTTTGCTTTTCAAATATCTCACAAGTACAGTACACAACCCTTGCACAAGGCCTTTGGATCAGTGAAGAGCTATAAAATAACATGTGACTAAACTCAGGTGTAAAGGGAAAGTTGTCTTTTTCCCTTCTCATTGCCATCCTTGTTGTAACTTTGTTTTCCTCAGACTGTTCAGTGCCACAGCAGCAAAGAGTGGAAGCCCTGTGATGGTACTGGCAGTGATTTAATTGTTTCTTTCTGAAGGCTGCCAATTTCTGCAATATTGAAACAGAGGTATTGGCAGCCCATTATTATTATTATGGAATAATTTTGGAATTACACCTTGAGGAGGAGAGGAAAACATGAATCCATGTGAATCCATGAAGAGAATATAAGTTACCCCCACACCCCAGTGAGTGTTATACCTCTAACATGATGTAAACCAAACATGCACCTATTCATTTTCTGGCTCTTGCTTATGGCAGCTTTTTAAAATACAAGTTAATGTTTTAGAAATCCATATGCATGTGTGTTGGGTGGTAGAATTGCATTAGAACAGAAATACAATGCTAAAAATAAATTATCCTCGTTCTACACATGGTCGCAATCACTATTCCCCAACTTTGCCCTCTCTAATGTTACAGTACTTGTTGTAGCAGGGTATTTAAAGTAAGTTTATAGTGTATAAATGTCATGCATTTGATGCTATGATCTGCACTAGCTACCCTCATGGATAGTTTACTGTCTCTCCCTCCTGATATATCAAACAGATTGTGGAAGATTTGAGACATTCAAGACTTGCTTGGCAAACCCCTGGAAAACTGCAAGTTTTACTAGTTTAATGGTGTACAGACCTCTGTCTCCTCACCAACAAACCAATATTTTACAACATCCAGGATTCATGAGATCACACATATTTTCCCCAAAGCTGATGAATTACAGGTTACCTCTTTGAGTTGGAGACCAAAAGTGAAGAAGAGAACCAGATCCAAATGGCACAAAAGGTAAGAAGTAGTAAGCATTGGCAGTCATCACTTGGCAGGCGTAATGGTCAGCTGTGGCTGCTGTCAGGAAGGTGTGCCTCAAAGATTTGCTGAGCTCATGCAAATAACACTTCAAGGACTCAGCAAGTTGAAGTAGAGCTCTAATTACACAGGCATGAGGAAGTTGAGATAGAATCAGGTATGTTCACTTGAGTCAGTTTGGATTCAGGCACACATTGGTCACTGCTGCATTATCTATGTTAGTGGGAAGAGCTGGACTACCTTAGTGTCTGTGCCACGCTCTGGTTGTAACTCACTTTCACTAATTTCCATTCATTTTTCTTCTTAGGCCGCATGGTCAGAAAGGCTATCAGTGTCCCAGTCCTCATAAACTCTGTGTATGGGCTAGTGCTGTTTGTAGCATGCCATCCCCTCCTTGTCTCCCGTCATCCACACTCCTTCTGGCCTGCATTTCTCCCTTTCTTTCCGTGGCAGCCAGGACAGGAAGGTCAGGGAGCTGATGCACCCTAGGTTTTCCCCTAGTACAAAGTCAGGAAATGGTTCTGGCTAGGTATTAATGATCGTACATTAGTCATAGCCAAAGGAATCATCCTTTTCTCACTCAAAGTGCTCCTTAAAAAGTTCCTTTTGTCCCGTGGTAACAGCAATCCGAAGAACTATTAAGCAACAAATGCACACAACCGTGCACAAAACCAGCCTGAATGATCCCATCCCACAGATTCCTGGTGCGTTCTGGCTCCTCGGAGTCTGGCTGATAGAGCTTACAGCCCAGACTGTCTCTGTGCTTTTGCAGTGAGGAGAACACTTTAAGGACTAGTAAAGGATGAGCAAATGAATAATCCATGTATTGCAGTTATGTAGAGGACAAATGTACTGAATAGAAGTCATTTCGGTAGTGTTTGGTACACAAATCCAAAATTCTCTCCCACCTTTTTCTCTTCATATATCTTCTTTTTTTTTGCCTGAGGTACTGCTAATTGCCTCTTCTGTGCAGGAACATCTACTGATTTAATTCAATCTATTGGTAATTGGCATTACAGCCGGTACCAGAAATATGAATGTATTTACATAGCACCTACGCCATGGGAATCATCTACCAGCAGTTTTCAGAAGAGTGTCAAAAACTTATTTGCTCTTCTTGACAATATGACCATGCCTCAAAGTTTTAGGGTGTTTTCTATGTTGTCTTTATCTCTCTCTCCTTAATTTATCTGTGTATTTCACAGACTCATGCCAGTGGACATTCTGAGCTGCTGGCATTAATGATAACTATCATCACACTGAATTAGGCTCTGAATGCACAAAAACTTTCAAGTGTGAACAAAATGGGGCAAGATTTGAATAGGAATTTGTGCAATGCTATAGTACAGGATTTTCCCAAAACAAGTAAAGAACAAAAATTTCTCCCTAGCTATTTTTTTTTCTTTTTTTTACATGTCATATGAAATTGGGAGAGTATGATCTGTGCCTGTAAAGTACAACAAGGCCCTGGGCACCCAGATCTAACTTTGGCATTGGCTCTAGTTTGATCAGGTGATTAGACTACATAAATTCCTGAGGACCCTTCCAGATTAAAGTGCTCTAAGAATCACGAGTTACTCAGTTAGCTTCATGCATTACAAAGTCCTCCAAAGAGATTTGCTTACTATGCTCTTGGTGAGTAAGAAACAAATCAAAAAGAAGAAGAAACACGGGGTTTAACAAAATAATTAATGTGATTCCAGCACAGTATGCTATAATCTTTTTATTTAACACTAGAATATGAGTGAAATCACCTCTTGAGTAGAACTTTGCAATTCCTTACAGTAATACTTCATGAAACTTAATAGGGAGGAAATGAAAGAAAATGCTGTATCCACTTCAAACTGCCAGGATATTTGTTGTATTATAATTATCTACTGTGAAATTTGGCTACATGGACATCATTAGTTTTGAAAATACTGTTGAAGGACTTTTAATAACCTCCAGGAGCTAGGATTCAAAGATTTGAGTTTCTTCTACAGCCTCAGTCCTGTGGTTGGCACCATGCAAGTGCCTTAGTTCAGTAGTAACTCAGACAGACAAGGACTACCAGCACAATTTCCTTCGGCACATGCACTCGGTTTTCCTTGGAGGATCTCCTATTTAAATTCAGACTTGGCTCAGCATTGCTTAACTTGGGAGGTCTGACTGGCTCATGAGGCAAAATGACATGGCTACAAGCCACTATATTTATTTGGGGTCCATATAATTGGAGTCACCTTCTGTTAATCACATATATCTGACTGTGGTTCATCGGGCACTTCAAGAACATCATCTGGCAGAGATGTCATTTGAGGGCCTTCTTTATTAATTTGCTGCCTGTGAACTTCCACCTCCCAAAAGTCATGGGTCTTCTTGAGAGTGTTGTAAGTGATTTCAGGGAGCCAGACTGCCTATGGAAGGGGTGGATATGCATACTTTTTGGAGATTGTGATGGAATCATGCCTGCTGCAGTGCTCCCCAAGCAATTCCTCTGGTGACATGGCTCTGTATGAATTCTGACATGTCTAAGTGTCAGTTTCTTTCATTAACCAGTGAAGCAGGCAATGTGCTGTAAATTGTTGCTCATTCCTGTCAAGCATACAAGTGCTTTGGCTGCTTGAAATGAGATTTTTGCCTGGCAAGAAAGGTATTTAAAATTTGTCATTCTGTGAGTAATTTTGTGAGGATTCACCTTCTAGAAGTTCCTGCTAAAGAGAAGCGCTTTAGGCCATTGAACATGTGTGCTCTGTTAATGTCTGCACATGCAGAACAGGTTAAGTACGCAAATAATTTCCTGGGTGAGTGCCAAATAAGTCTTTAAATGTAGAGATTAGTGTGAATTTAGATTTTGGCCACTTAAAATTAGAAAGAACACTTGGATATTTGGCTGTGAAACACAAAGGACAAAAGAGAACTGGTAGGTCTCTAGGATCTTCAGGAGACTGGTTTGCTAGCCTTATTTTTTTGTGATTCTCTTTTTTCCCTGAAGTCCACTTCCATTTATTACATGAAGTCCAAAGATGACAGCGATCATCTTTTTTTGTGGCAAGCTTAAAAGAGAAGGCTTCAGGTGTTCTGGGGCAGATGGGGCAGCATTTTCAGGAAGAGAAGCTTTTCTGGGAAATGTGTGGGAAAGTTCACTGCTCTGAATTAAGGAAAGCTGTTCTGACTTATGTTTCCTGAACCTTTTGGAGGAGTTAGCAAGAAAATGTGATAGGAGCAATCTTTCTCAAAAGGAGCTCATGGCTGAAGACCATGCTCACACATGTTGCATAATTTCTGGTTGGCTTTTCTTTGTGTGGTTATGTGCAAAACTGCTATGGCTGTGGGATAAGTCTCTTGATTCTGAAAATCCACTCTGACAGTAATGATCAATAGTAAAGACCGCTGTGTTGCACTTTGCATGCTAATCAGTCTTTGTGTTCCTTTCTGTCTTGCACCATATGTACCCTGTGACTTGGCTGGGATGGAAAACTGTAACTGGCAACACTTATCCTGATTGTTCTTAACATGATCAAACAGTAACACGGTTTGACAGAAACTTTATAAACCATCATGTCGTAAAACAAAACCAGCAGAAGCTAGCTTGAGCAAAGAAGGTGTGTTTAAAAAGAAAGAAGTTAATTGCAAGCACATGAAACTGCCCATCTGTGCAATTGTTGTGCATTTTCAGTGTATGACGGCAAATAAATACCGTAAACCTTTTGTACAGTCAATTTGAACATCTCAAAAGAAGTTTCTTTGAAAGTTAAGAAGCAAACTACAGCAAGTGCTCTCTAATTCACACTGTGAATCCACCGGTGGTAGTCAAGGAAGGATTTGTCAGGCAGTATTTACCTTGCCCTTTCTCCTTTTATATCTCTAAGAACTGTCTCTTACACATTCTCAGCCTTTGCTTGTTTGGTTTTTTATGTCAGCACATGTGATTTACAACATGAAGAAAGGAAAGTTTTACAAACTCAAGGGACCAGGCGGTGAGATACATGTCACCATTTTACACTAAAGAGGACAGGATGTCATACTGGAACTGTTTTATTTGCAAAATAAATACCCACTCCCATCCTTAATAGGTATTTATCCCCATCATAAAAATTGTAAATCATCAGAACCAGACAGTTCAGGGATTCAAGAAAACCTATTTTAGCAAAATCAGAGTTGCTATGATCCAGGTCTATGAAAGGAAAATAAGGAAAAGAAACGAGGAGAAAACACATTCTGGCAAGCAAACTTGAATCACAAAAGTGACAAGATGAAGTGTCTGTAATAAATCATGGTCCTGATAATCCAAAAGGAGTCATGAAAAAGTGTAAGTGCAGGGTTATAGGAATAAAATCAGATGCCCTAGCATAAGTCAGTTAATCAGGAAAACATACATAAAAGGCATAAAGCAGTGGTTCTATAAATATGTCAGAAGTTAGTTGGAGGTAGTGGAAGTAACAAAAAAAAAAGTCAGATCTAATATTTCTTGCAGATACTTATTGAAGGAATAATATGGGATACAGAGTAGGGTGATAAGACTTTTTCCTTGACTTTATCAGCAAAGATTAGTGTGTCCCTATGGTTAATGCAGTGATGTTAATGAGGAGCAAGAGGGGAAGAGCCAAAATGTCAGTCACATATATAGATGATAACAAATGATGGAAAGTATCTCCCACCTGGATTTCTGTGGACAGCTATGCATATAATTAAGCTTTTGAACAAGCCATAATGAGAGGCTATAGGATTTTACCCACTGGAAATTTTTCAGAGGATCAGTATGTGTGAAGGATGAGCAAAATACACCTCATGGTATTTCTGAGCTAAGGAAAGGACTGGTTGAGTCCTTCACATTTCTGTGATCCATGACAGTGAAAGATCATTTGGCACTTATATGCTTATGTTTGCCAAATTATTCATGCAGTTCATGTCGTGTCTGTGTTGTTTATTTTACCTACTACTGTCTGCAGCAAATGCAGGTTGAGCTGTGATCTCCGTGACATTTGGACTGCAGGGTCACAGGTGCGCTGGCCTGCAGGTAACCACTGTCAGTGCTCTGAGCAGAACTGGCAGCTGTCATTCATTCCTGTGTCATAAATTACTGTGACATGAAAGTCAGATAAAAGCTGCAGGAGGTCTGCTTTGAAAACTGAGATCGTACGAATGCTTTAAAATGAGTAGAAAATTCATTCATTCTCTGTTGGCTTTCATTTGTACCTCTGTTTTTCTTGATAGCATGTCAAATTTGCCTTTTTAATTTAAGTAGGTCAGTGGCTACATCTGGTGACATTAATTCACACTTTCTGACTCACATTTTCACTGAATTACAAAGTCCAAAATCAACTGCTTACGTGCTTTATTTAGAAACACAAGCAAAATGAATTCTCTTTCCATGTGCAAGTGTTTTATTTGTGTCTTTCCACTGGGCTTGGGCACTAACTTATTCCTTACGTTCATGTAGTGAAATCAATTCATTCATTTCAAGCTTTTTGCCAAATAATTCCCTCTTTGTCCTCTCAAAGCAATTAAGATACAACTGAATATTTGCCATCAGTGTCTTTTGATATTTTTAGTTACCTGATCTGGTCAAACTTATTGATGTTTATTTCCTCCAGGATAATTGTTGAAGTTCCTATGTTACATGATTTTTTTTCTGGCTAAATGCACTGAGTCTGTAACTCCAGAATATAGAACTCTCATGTGGAAAGCTAAGCACAAGGTATAATTTCAAAACTGCAAATAAGCAGATCAGAATAATCCTTAAACAGTTTTATCTGATGTCTCTTGTGGTAGGAGAGAGTCACTGATGCTGGAGAGGGCAGAGATGCTGGAAGAAACTTATTTAAGCCAACTTTCAAATATGTGAGACTGAAGATCGTGAGTCATGAGGCGGAGCAGGTGAAAGGGGGAGGTGGGAGCAGGAAGGTCAGCAAGGATGAGCAGGGACGATTGGAAGGCAAATACAGATCTTACAAGCTATGGCCAGTGTTTACTTTAAGTGGCATTTTTAGCCTTGAATTATTGTGATTTGGTCGAGCACTACTCCCCAAATCAGTTGGGTGGTATGTGCATGCATAATTTAAGAGCTTGGAAAACAATTTTTCTCAGCATTTGTTTTGAATGACAATGTGTAAAGACAAACTCAATGTAGTGTTGGCAAGACAGAAGGGATTTATGGGAACAGAAATGATTTAAGGGAATGTGGATGCAAATAGCAATGGGAAGGTCGAAACTGATAAAAGCTAACAGGGCTAGATAAAGGGAAAAGCTAAGATATTTGAATTGCTGTTATATGTATGTATACCCCACCAGTTTTAAAGTTTGTTAACTCAAATTGGCCTTGATGCTGCCCACCTTGAGTTTCTGTGTTGAATTTACAAATACAAGCACCATGTTCCTTTGTCATGGTCCTTGAAGCACATGGCAGCACAAATGGCCATGCCAATCCTTTATCAGTTTTATGGCTTTTGTTTGTGGCTGCAAGCATGCAGCACATACAGTAAAAACAGATACATCAAAACAAAACAGTGAAAAAAAAAAAAAAAAAGCTCTGTTGAAATCCATGTGAACTTTGGGGAGAAACATGAATTCAAGCTAAACCAAATGTTTCAGTTTGCTCTGCTTCAAATAAATAAAATAACCCAGTGGGACTACATCCCTGTAGTGAGACACAAACTTTACCTGCCAGTGATTTGAGGCAGATGTAGGCTCAGCTGGCTTGGCTGCAGTATGATGTGAAAGAAACACAAGCTTTTCAGGATTTTATAGCTGGAGTTTTGCTGAGTGCAGCTGCTCCCTCAGCATATTATTAACTCAAAAACATGTTCATTTAAAAAAAAAAAAAAAAAGGAGAAAAAAAAAAGATTCCTGGCACTTCTTTATCATGCAGGGGATCTCTTGGGCTGTTCTGAGGGGATGTGTTTGAAAATTGCTGTGGAGGATGTGATGCACTAAGATTAGTATAAACAAAATGGAATCTAAATAATCGTAGTGAGCGTAAAAAAGAAGACAAAATGGGAAATATTAGACTTGTATCCATCTGGAGGTTTCCTTAATAGGCACCCAGGAGCCTATCAGGGACTCACATCCATCACAAGAAACTTATTAAAAAAACTCATCACCCCTCTTTTCCCTTTATTTTATTCCTGTAGTGGCTGCATAGTTTCTAAAGAGATGAATAATACTGTGATGGAAATAGTTTTGTAGAATCACAGGATAATTGAATGCAAGGCTGGAAAGTGCCTGCTGAGGTCTCTCCTGCCCCAGTGGGAGAATCAAGTACGTCTGTGTCTCTTAACACATTTGTCTTCAGGGCTTCCAGTGATGGAGGGCCCGTGCTTTCCCTGGGCCTGCCTGATAGCTTTATTAGCCTCCCCCCAGTGCATAACTTATCTTTGCTGTTGAAGTTTAATTCCATAACTTTATGTCTGTTTACTCTTGGAACTCCAAATGGTTTAAGAGCTGTTCTTGTTTCTGTTATTTGAACACCACTGTCATCTTCGTCCTGTTTTCTCTTAATTAAGGATCTTCAGCCTTTCCTTTCTCGCCCTCCCCTGTCTTCTCATCTCTTTCCCCTTGTTGTATCACTTATTCTCATTCTCACCAGCCCTTTTCAGACTCTGTCTAAATGGTGAATTTTGTTCCCAGTTTGGTGTTTCCAGGGCAGGCATCTAGAAGCCTCCTGGCACCGTCACAGGAAGGGCTCCATCTCCAGTCTTTCACAGGCAATATTGTAAAACACACCCCGATGTGATGCCTGCCTCTTTCCACAGAACACGACTTTGATTTATGTTCAGTTTGTGATCCATGGCTCTTCTTAAAACTTTTTAACAGCTGCTGCTTAATCATTCTTCATTCTGGCTTTGTGCGTACAATTTCCCTGATCTAAGCGAAGCATTTTGCACCTGACTTTATTTGATGCTAAGCAACTTCTGTAATTGTCTGGGTTCATACTGGATTTTTATCACATCCCAACAGACTAACAGTTCCTTCCAATTTAATATTTTCTGAATGCTTAGAAAGATTTACTGGAAGTACAGGTTTCCTTCTGCCGAGGTTATACTAAATGCTTTACTAGACACTGACTGGAAAAGATTTGGAAAATGCTATTTCGGGATGATTATTGGATTTAGCTCAAAAATGTACTGTCTGGGACAAATTTGTATGGAGGAAGGTGCTATACTGATAATATCAGAGGGTATGGGTTTGGAATTGGCTTTACCTCAAGAATCATATTCCAGACTGCTGTTACAAAGTTTTCTAGGGGCAAGGGGACATACATATGTACTCTGTCTTAAGAGACCTGTGATGTGAAAAATAAGTTTATATGCTACCTACTTGTTCTGTGTTGATTTATTTGACACGGAATAGAATAAGGCTCTGGCCTTATTCTACTGTAATACATGAGCATGTAATGAAAAGAGTTGCAAAAGGTGTGATTTTACTGAACAATCATTCTTCTTAGAGAACACTCTGAATTGTTCTTAGAGAACACTGTGGTACACTGCATCACATTGTAGCATGCAGTGCCTTTCAAATTTACATAAACTAAAGTATTATATGTTGTCAGAAAACAAGCCTATTTTCTCTACTATTTCTACCATTTTTATAAAAAAAAGCCAATCTGGCATATTTTAATAATTAAAAGACCCTAAAATGACAAAAACATCTTAAAATATTCCGGAACAGATATTCTGGTAGCCTTTTACGTGTCACTCTTTTCATGAAGACCATTGATTTCCTGATGGACTAATGAAGCACTCTTGGGATAACGTGTGTGTCTCTTGCAGCATTTTCTGTGGTAGTTTTCTCTACATCTGCTGGTAAGCTGAATATCACTTGGAAAAAGCAGTTGTCTCTGGAGTGCCCTTATACCATAGGCAGGATAGGAAAGATGAGGTTTAGGGCTTCACTTTCTTTTAATTTTCCTAAGCAAGCTTGTCCTCCTTTTGTCCTGTCCATCATTTTTCTTCTAGGTCTGTTCAGTGATATATTTTTCTGTCTCAAATGAGAAAATATCCTAAAGCTGAGCACTAAGCAGTCTTTGATGTTTCCTGGCAGCCCTTGACTGTTCTACCTTTATAACCACTCATACATTTATCTGTTACTAGTGTACTACATTAAAACTTACCAAATATTACATGCACGTTATGCTGACACATTTTGTGCAAGCTGCACATCCAAGGGTATTTTACTGTGTTCTTACAAGAAGGGATCATAAAGTTAGAACAAATGTCGTCCTGCTTTGGGGATTTACAGGATACGGTTCAGCGGATTTCATTCAGTCTCACATAACCCACACTGTTCTCTCACGTGAAACACCTATTTAGTACCAGAATCCACACACCTGCTTTCTAAACCAGCTTCATTCGCTCTTTGATTTATTGATCCATTAAGTGGGTTTTCAGACCTAACAAATAGCCTCAGATAATCATTTCACTCCCTCTTTTCCTCCGGGATGGCAAAGGTCAGTTTCTGTTGTAAGCTCTTAACTCCAATCTGGAATTAGCTGGAGATCATTAGCACTCAATATAAATTCAGCAGTGAGCTTGGAATGAGCTGGTAGTCCAGCTGGGCTTAAACAGGACTTCCATCCTGAAAGGGGAGGTACCTCCACCTCAGCTTTTTTTTTTAATATCAGAATTACCTAATGCTATTTTTGCCACTGTGACTTAGAGCTATCCACATAAAGTTGAGACTACTGGTTGCTTTTAGGGCTAAAAAACCAGAAAGTACCACTGCCTCATGAAAGTCACCCATGGTGTAGTTTCACTTTCTTATATGCCCATAGAGACACCAGTTGTACCCGTGCTGGAGGGGACTGATGAAATGAGAGCCTTATCTTATCTTTCATGCTCTGAGGTTTGTTAGCATGAGAAACCACTAAATCAATGGATAGAGTGGCAGCTCCTCAGAAATGTACAATTCGTCTTAGTGACTCAGAAAAGGTTCTTGGCTTTTCCTGGCTAGCCATCTGAATTTTTCAGATAACAGCATTCCTCTCTGGTTAATTTTTTTTCTTCCTGTTAACAAGTGTTAGATATTAATCTAATGTTGCTTTCTAGGTATTCTGCTTACTTCATATAGTCCTGTTTTCTGGGAAATATCCTCTTATTGATCATCAGTGCTTTAAAATGCATTATTAAAATAAATACCGTAAAGATTATTTAAATGTAAGAAAGAAAATAAGAAAAATCAACTCTATAGCTGAAACTAAGTTTCCCTAAAACCTAAGTGAATTAGTGGAGCAATGCAATTTTAGGGCCTTAAGGGAAATGAAACAGTGGTAAAGCTGTTGCTGCCACCCCAAAAGGATGACATGCAGTCACCCATACAGGGTCTCCTCACAGGACACAAGAAAGGCTCACTGAAGGCAATTGGAAGCAAGACCAGTTCTCCCAGCCTCTGTTTTTTGATTGTTTGCCTATCTGTGAGAGAGATAAGGAAAGATGAAAGAACCTGATGTAGATGCTGGTAAAGGGAGAGGAGACAGCGCTCGGTCTAACGCAGAGAAGGGGTCCCTGAGGAAACAGCCATTGGGAGTGTGTTTGGACTAAGAGAGGTTTAGAAAAGTGAGCAGAAAACTGTCTCTTTTTTCTTGATTTTACTTGTGCTCAGGAAAAGAACACCTTACACATTTCTGTAAATAAATTAGGCAGCATCAAGAGAACACCTACCACTTTCCCTCTGGAATGGAGACAGCCTGTTTCAAAATGTTGTTCAGCTTTTCTGACAAGTTTTGCCTACAATACCTGGTACACGTTCTCTCCTTCACTTTCCCTGTAAGTGATTGCTACCATAAACTCGGGGCTGCTGCGAAAGTAAATCTTACTCCAGGCAGACATTTCCTGTTGAAAGATGAAACCTTACATTTTAGCAGTGCTTTTACTTTGCTGACCCAAAAATAAGTGGCTCAGAGAACAGCTTAACCTTTTTTGATTATGGGAAGGGAAAAAGACAGCATATACTTTGAGACAAAATTTGTATTTTTCCTCAAAACTTCTAAAGACTTATGGAATTATCTATATACCATTTCTAATGGCCAATGGTAACTTATTTTTTGTAAAAATGCCAGGTTTTTTTAATGCAACTCACCTTTTTCAGAATGCTGGCATCTGAATGAGGTGTAGCACTAGTAAATAGTTACTTGTTGTTTGCCATCATAATATTACAAGCTTTTGAGGATTTTAAAATTTCTTCTTGAATTTGAAAATGGCTTGGAAAAAATGGAATGGGTAGGAATTTTGAACTCAGAGGTGGTCTTGGACTGCAGTTTGTCAATTTAATTCCAAGATTTACCTGCAGATGGTATCTGCTGACTATTCCTTGGGTGTAATGAAATAAGAATCAATAAGAATAATCTCATGTTTGATTGCTCTCTCTTTCCCTGTTGGTCGGTACAGAAGGCTCAATGTGAGTATTTTATTTTATGGAAATTCTATTCTGTTTAATAGGAAAATGGAAGCTATTTAAAAATAGGTATTTTTTCCCAGCATTACAAACGTTTCCTCTATATTGTCTGTTGATTTAGAGGCAATCCAAATACTGAAAAACTTTGGCTGCAGTGTCTTTTTTGGCTGCAGTTTGTGTGAGTATTCCTTAAGAGAATAATGTCTGTGCTACATGTGTTGGCATAAATGTACTGCCATTTTTTGGCCTTCAGAGAAGAGTGGTGGCCCCCTCATGAAGGTTCTCAGTAAGTTGTATTTTGTAGTCTAGGTGAGAACCTAATCCTTGGGAATACAAACCAACCAGGAAAACACTGAGTACTAGTATTCTTTTTATGTGAAACTCCTGTTTTTATTAATAAATAACAGGAAATAGAAATGCTTGGCAATGTTGATCCTCAGAAGTAACTCTATGAAACTCCATAACCTGTTTCAGAGTGTGAAGGTTAGCTGTGACTTTAGAGAGAAGTGGTGATAGGAGTAGGAATGCAATGTCCAAACAAATAACTTTAATAGTGCATTTTTTCAAGTGCTGCACTATAAATAGATCACACTGAAAAGCACTGTGAGATGAGTCTTCAGAAGTTTTGGGTAGGCTTCTTCAAAAGCAGTTTCACAGATACATCCTGATTTAGAAATGGTGACAATTTTACAGGTCAGAACACATATCTAGTGATACAAACCAGTGATATTTATGTGTGTCTATGACAGCCATAGGAACTGGTTAACTGGGGAGCATGCTCATACATGAAAACAATGTTTTGTTCCTTCAGCAAGTATGATGAATTTTCCATCTTGGTGTTCCAGTACGAAAGAATATGAAAGGGAAATTGTTTCACTGGCTGACATCCTAAATATGGACAATTTCTTTGTAATCTTCCTTGAGAAACAACATGGGCCCAAACTATTTATTTCATCTTAGATGAACCTGAAAGAAGAGCAGTCCAAAAAGGCATAGTCCTCTAAAGTCTGTTCTCTCACAGCTTGAATGAGAGCACTGAGCTTTCGTGAATCCTGACAAGCATAACTGGGATTAGAATAAAGTAAAATATAATGGAAGTTCTTTGTGTATGGGAAAGTTTCCACAACAGAGAACATAATTTGAAAGATATCCTTATACAAATGAATGTAATTTATGTATGGTTTGCAATATTCTGTACAAAGTAGTCACATTGGGAAAAAGCCTGCAACGATGCCTGTAAGTCTTTTTGACTGAAGATATATTTTAAATCTGTTTAACTTGGTTAACGGAACTTAAATTTGTCCCTACCATGGTCAGGGACACATTCTACTTGAGCAAACTTGATCTAGAGGAAGGTGTCCCTGCCCATGGCAGGGAGCCTGGAACTGGCTGATCTTTAAGGTCCCTTCCAACCCAAACCATTCTGTGATTCATTCTATGATTCAATATGAATTATAGTAAAATCATTTGGAGATATTATGACTCATTAAGAAAACTGATTTTGAAACTTAATCACGGTGAAACTTGGAAGCAGAAAATAGAGTAAGACTGCAGGATTGCAACTCTGAAAATTTATTTTAAGTTTCCTGTACATAAATATATTTCACAGGGTCTCAAATATGTCCTGAAAATGTTCAAGACACTAAGATAAGTGTTATTTTAGGAAAGTCGCATGAGAAGGGTCCTTCAGCATTAATTAACACAACCTGTCATAATTACATGAATAAACACTTCCAAAACATTTTCCGAGAGTGTCAAAAGTCTTCCCCTTTGTCACTGCTTATTGGAGATGCCAAAATATTAGCATGACACTGTAACAGTCCTGCAGTCTGCTTGGCCACGCTGCTGATACATGAGAAATAACCTGAGGGGGATTTAGCGAGAGCAAACGGAATGACTGGTGCTCCCACGTGTTTATTTGATTTACTTTTAATAACTTAGCACATAAATCATTCAGACCCAGCTACTCAGATTTAATACTGAGCAACAGTAGCAACTCTAAAGGCTTTTTTTTTTTCACTAAGCAAATGTTACCAAACACATATTCTGAGTTAACATTCTTTCTTCACTCAGGGATTGCTCACTTCAGAAATACTTTAAATTATAAATACAAATTAGACTACCCGGTACTATTAACTCTGCATAGTCATGATTTAAAATGTGACTGTATTCCAAAGGGCAACCCGGTATAAATATGGAAGATCTATATTTTTGAGCTTGTTTTAATTTTGGTTTAGTTTTTATAAGTAAAAGGATTGTTTTAAGTCATTTTTTACCACCTCTCAAAAAGGTGCATGTCCTTTTCCACTTCTCCCTTCCTCTTTCTCTCTTTGACCTTTCCTTTTTCCCTTCCCCTTCCTCCTCATGCTTAACCTTGTGATTTTGTTTGCTTGGTGTGGTGAGTTGACCCTGAGCTGGACACTGGATGCCCACCAAATCTGCTCTGTCATACCCCTCCTCAGCTGGTCAGGGGGGAGAAAATATAAGGAAAAGCTCAGACTGAGCTGAAAGAAGGAAAATTGCCTTGTTTAAGTAGAAAAATTACAAGTAGCTGATAAGGAGAAACCCAAAATCTGTGGTGTTCCGCTTTTTTAGAAAGAGCAGATCTATGCTTTAAATAGAAGGTCTGTTTTTTTGCACTGTATCAAACAATATCCACAATTAAACCTGGAATTTTGTGAAATTTCCTTGATGTCATGACATACCGGTTAAAGAGAGGGACAGTATAGATAAGTAATACTGGGACTTGGTCATATCAGAATATATACAAATTAAACTTGCATCAGGTTTTCTAAAAAGCCTTTGTTGCCTCTTGAAAACATTACCATACCTTGGACAAATCCATTCAGTTGTATTTCTATCATTAAGCACAAACCAAGCAAGAGCTTCTAGATCCAGAGTCATGGAGCGGTCTGTCCTTGAATCCAGATTTCTTTAGGATTAAAATTCTCTGTTCCACATTCGTCTTGAAGAGAGCTGGCTGGAGGACTCCAAAATGGAGCCAGGGAATGAACTAAAAATTATGTGGACAACCAGAAGGTTCAATACTCAGCAGAGACTTCTGGTCCTCTTTTCCTAAGCAGTAAAGGTAAAGATAATGATTTGTTAAGCAGCAAAGGTATGCCTTTGATTCCTGCCCCAAGCTGCCAAGGAAAATGTGGATCCCTCTAAATATATACCTGACACTCCCTACAAAGGGAGGCTCAAGTTCGGCCTCCTCCACTTGTGTATTATTTTTAGCTTAAGTAAAATTAGTCCATCTGCTTGTTTTACTAGGAATTTTTAAAAAAAGCCTTTCTAAAAAAAAAAAAAAAAAAGTGCTCTTTTCTCTTTTATAGTGAGCACACATTCATCCAGTCTCCATTTTTTCTTATTTTAAACTAAAACTAATTACATACCTTTTCCATATTTAAAAGAAACATATGCATTTTATTATATTTTCATATGGTTGAAGCAGTCTTTCTTCACAACACTAAGGGATAAAAAAAGAGAGCAGTGGATGCTCTTTAGAGCTGCAGCCATCTTTTTGAACCCCTATTTATTAATTTCCTTTCTTTCTTTTCTCCAGGGAGCCTTGAAGGTGGCCAGGGTCATCACAGCAGACTGAAAACTGATTTGAAGCCTCAGAGGAGGTAATAATACTTTCTCCTTCCTCCCTTGTTTAATCCTGGCAAACTAGCTGTAACTCTCTGCAGATTAGTAACATGCAATATGGCATGGTAGGACAGACCAGGTTTCAGTATGTCCTTAAACTTCATTAAGGATCTTCCATTCCCATCTGATTAGAAAGATTTTTGTTTGGGTCTGAGCTGCAGTAAAATCTGGGTCACTGGGTTAATGGACAATAAGAAACAATTAATTTATAAATCTGTCAAGTGATGATAATGATGTGGAATAGAGTTTTAAGTCTGTAAGGATTTAGAGGATGCTGTTTTCTCTCTTTTGTCTCTTGCTAAGGTAGAACACACTTTGCTCATTCCAGTTTTGGAGATGTTTTAACTCCCTAAATAACCAGCCATGCTTTCACTTGCCCACATTTTGCATTTTCTGAGCTGACTGTGTAAATCCTTTGGCTTCACAGTGAGTATTTGTGAGCATAAGCAGTAAACCTCCCTCTGAAAGTGAGGGGCCGATTTTATGTGTTGAATAGGTAACCAGAACAATAATGTTTCTCTTCCACTTCACAAGAGGGAACAGAGGGTTTTCATTCAAGCCATTTTAATCATATCACTATCATACTGTGCCCTTTATCTAGAACTAAATATCAGCCAAAGTTTACTTGAAAATGAGCCTGGGTTTTGCTCAAATAAGCTAATGAACCTTTGTGAACTTTCAAGACTGGGCTGAATTTCAACTTTGGAACAATACTTGAAGCCAGGTGAGTTTTACTGTAAATATTTCCACCATGGTTCCAGCAACAATCTGAACTTGTTTAACTAGTTTAACTTAATGCTTGTGTAACAGTGAGGACTGGATGACAGACTTTTTGTTATGAAAAACCCCAAAAAGTAAAAGCAGTGATAATATGCTACTGGTGAAACTATGTGCTACATTTCTAAAAGTGCAGATTGAAATGTTAAATATAAATGTTCTGTTTCTTCATCTGTACATATTCATATATAGGTACCAATAGAAAGAAAATGTCGTGAAATTTAGTTGCATACCCACAAAAATACTGAATGTGCTCTCTGTAGGTATTTAGTTTTATAAAATATAAGACAAAATGAATGTTAGTAGTTACACCATCTCAAACAAGTATTTCTCATCTCTATAAACCCCTTTTTAAAGTGTTTGAACTTACATATAACTCCTTGCAGAAAGGAAGGAGAGTAAATGGGGGGATTCAGTGCAAGAACTAAATACCTCCTCAGAAGCAACAGCAAATTGTGCATACTCCTGGTAAATAGACAAGAGCATAGAAATCTGTGTCCATCCATAAATCCCCTCTGTCTCTACCCTCCTGCCCCAAAACCCAGTCCAAAACATTACTTGGTTTCATAAGCAGATGGAACTAGCATGGAGATGTCTTCACTGAAGGCAATGCAATTGCTTCAAGATGGACCACAGTGCTTGATAAAAATAAATAATGAATAAATAACAGTATATGCTGGTCTCTTGACTAGCCTGAAACATAGGGATTTATAGAGTGATCACCCACCATTTTTCTGAAAAGCATTTGAAGTTTGTTCCAAATAGTCAAAATGCAGTAAATACACATAACCAATTCCTTAATTTAAGGTCTGTGATTATGGAGGCAAAAGACTGGATCAGTATTGGGAAAAGTACACTCACACTGGTGCAAAACTGCTGTGACTTGATGAAGAAACAGGCAACTAACAGAGTAACATCCACCTGGAGCTCTTACTAGGTGGTGGTGTTGTAGCATTCTAAGGGTTAATGTTTTGTAAGCTTCTTTTAATTGTTGAGTAAAGATTGTGTAAAAGTTTTCTTTTTATAGCATTAATCTGTAGATTAATGTTTCCTGTGTTTTAATGACATGTTCCCCAGCCGCAGATGAGTGGTATAAAAAATGTTTCATTAGAGTCAGTCATAGCCTGCTGGCAAGCAATGACCTTACCTTCAACCCAACACACTGGATAAAGGACTTGCAGTCTTTTTCGTTCTCTAATGTAAGTTTTAAGCCTAAAAGGCATAAAGTGTATTGTTTAGGTTTTTTTTGCATATTCTGGTGAATGTTGATCATAATAACAAAACAGAAATATCTGTTTTCCAAGTATTTTTTTGTTATTTCCTGGTTGGAGTTTACTGAGAGGGTTGTGCATTTGTGGAAAGGGAGACAGAGACAAAGAGGGCTGAAAGTTCAGCAGATTTTTCTGAGTTTTGGACTGCAGCTTCTGTTTTGTTGCCTGTACCTAAAAGCAAAACATTAGCTAGTCTAGCCTGATTTTAATGTAACCACTGCACTTAAGGCTTCCTCTCACCACTAACTATTCCCTGAGGCGTTTATTAGTTCAGGCATGTATTCCATAAATTACACAGAGGGCACGATGCTGTGTTTCAGTTTATCATCTAGATGTGCCTGCGTTTTTAATCGCTGTTGGACGATGCAAGCAAGGGGTTTACTTCCCTTACCATGCACTCTCCTGTTTCCTAGGAAAGCTTCTCGTGCTGCAGCAGAGAGAGGAAGAAAATCTGTCTGCCATTATATGCTGATACAATTAAATACATGAGCTGGCTCGCATTGACATGGCTTGGCTGCAAGTCAAGAAGGTACCCATAAAAAACCCTAAAATCTGTCTGTGCATGCATTCATGTGTGCCTGTGTATAAAAAATAACTGGGACATGCCAATTATTTTTCTCCTGGTTTTAAAATGGATTCCACACTCTCATCACTGCCAAAATAAAAGAAAAAAAACCAAGTGTTTCTTTCGATCCGTCTTGCAGTCTTTATCATCTTGGTAAACATACACTGGGAAACCAAAGAGAAACTATTGGTGTTCTCTAGCAGAAAGAGGGAAACAAAACCAGACTTTCTGAGAGTTTATGAGAACATGTAAAAAGAACATTTCCTGCCAAAGTCCCTAGCTATAACTGGAAGATCAAAATGTCCTGATTGGGAGATTGTGTTAGTCACAAAATATGATATACACGTTGCATTTTGGAGCTATCATCTACTTAACACTTACTGTTGCTGGACTGGGAAAAAACAGCACATATGTTGCTACCTTATTGAGTGTAGCAGTAATAATGAAAAGGGCAGAGGAGGTGGAGGGGAGAAGAAAGTAACTGCTGGAAGTAGCCAGCATTGTGCTGAGAGGACAATGCTGGAGTGTGAGTGAAATTCCCTCCAGTTACCTCTGGATCGACTCAGCCCCACTACCTCTGAACTTCTGGCTCACTGACAGAAAAATAAGCCATGCACCATTCTACTTATGCAGAGAGTAAAACAAGCTCAGCCTGCCAGTACACACAGTTTTGCTCTACTGCCCTGGTGCCTCAGATGATTTTATTTTCCAGTTGCTAAACTCGGGAACAGGGTCTGGTGCAGCTCCCAGGTTATTTGCCAGCCTGTCAGAACTCTCTTGCAGATGCTGAAGGTGCAGTTATGTATTTCAGTGCATGTATGATTAACCCAGGTATAATATCATCTCCTCAGCACACATGGAAATACTAACTGTATAATAATGAGTAGGACACGTTGAAAATTATATTTCAAAGATGTTTTTTAATGTAAAACTGTTCATTTCATGTTTTACTTGGAAATTCAATTATCTGTGGAACAAAACCCGAAGGTGCCTCAATGAAAAATCTGTCTGGAAGTGTGGATATGATGACTAGTGAAAACTACACTGGATTTTTTATGCACCTTTGTTCCCCTGTGGGCTGGGGCTCAGCCACCTCTCATGAAGCACCAGGTTCAACAAAAGAAGGGATTGTAAAGCATCAGAAAAGAAGTTGCTTGATCGAGGACCCTAATCAAGAGAGGATAATACAGTGACAAAAGGCATTTGTACCATGACTGTGGTAATATTTTCTCAACCCAATTTTTTTTAAACAAATGTCATACTTTTAATTTTTAATGCAGTCAGTTTTTAATAAAATCAAGAGTTTGGCTAAGAAACATGGATGAAAACATCTTACTTTTATTAAAAAAATTCTCAGGAAAAGAATGTATTTCCTGACTTAATAGTAACCAACAAAGCAGAGCTTAATTTGTGTTAGAGTTTTAACTGGAAATACTGTTATTTCTGCTCTGATGCATATAAATATGATGGATTCCTACTGTGAGGAAGAGAGAAACTAGAGGGAGTAAGGGAGCTGCTACATTAAATCAGCCCCATCTCTGTCATTACAGCTGCTATTGTTTGGTGGTAGACCACAAAGAAGTGTGTAATACCAAGGAAGCAAAAGAATCATGAGCTACATTGAGTATGATGCTGATAAAAGCCAAACATTTTCAACATTACTTTCAAATCTATGTTTATTTAAGTTCATGTATCCTGCAATAACTTATTCTCAGGATTTGTCTCCACATCTTCCCGTGGCACTAATATCTACAGTTGCATCTTGATGGTAGAAATAGATTTTAGTTTGTTTTCATTTTTTTTTATATTTCAGTTCCTGTCTTGAATTTATCATGTTTGTATTGTTGCTGATTTCATCCATCAGTGATTTGTGTGACTGTTTCTCAGGGTCCACCTTGGATGTCATTTCCTATATCTTTCTCTGCATACATTTGCAAGTAGGGTGGTAAAATCCTCCCTTCCTTATGAAGAAAAGAGAGAAAGCAGAAGCTGAGAGGGGAGTGCAGCTCTGTCTCTATCTGCTTGGCATGTAAAGGGCAGCTTAAAAGATTGCCAGCCCTACAGCAAGATGTGGCTGGCTGGCAAAGGCTGTGGCAGCCTTCCTCAGTCAGCCTACCTTGTTCTGCTTTCAGGCTGGGTTCAGCTTCCCATTTTACTTGGAAGACCGAAATGTGCTAAACTACAGGAGCCTTGAAAATCATTTTGTCAGAGATTCATGCATGCAGACTGCTCTTTTTGCTTGTAATAGTGAGAGGACAATAGAAATGCTGACGTTGTAGAATCAGAGAATCATTTAGGTTGGAAAAGACCTTTAAGACCGTCAAGTCCAACTGTTGTATCTGTTTTACTGTTTTAACTGTTTAACCATTTTATCCTTGTGTAATCTCAGTCTTATATTTAAGGAGGACCCCAGCACTAAGGAGCAGAACACAGGTTACAAAAGATTTGTTTCAATGTAAAAAACATCTTGAGAAATGTTCTTTGTGATCTGTTGGTCACTCACAGTTACTCAAAGTGCAATTCTAAATAGCAGAGTATGTCTTCTTTATTTGTATTCAGTACTGTACATTTTCACTTTCATGTCTTGTTTCCATTAATTCAACTGAGATGCCCATTAATCTGGTATTCCTATTATCACTATGCTTTGAAACAGACCAGATTTCTACCAGAAATCATGACATATATGTAAGTCTTCTCCCAGTTAGGAAAAGAAAAAACCCAAAACACTTTCATGTCTGTAGGTCAACCATGTGTTCTATAAAAAAAGATTTTGTGTAGTTGAGACAAGTGAAAAACATTTTCATAAATCCATTTAAAAGCTAGTGGCTTTTTTATTCAACATCCTTTTGATTCAAACCTATGACTTAATGCCTGTCTTGACATTTTAGCACTAAGGAAGACAGAACATCTCTGTGTGAACTAAGGAGTGGCTGCAGACTGTTTCAGATCATTTGGCTTCATCGCTTGCAGCAGAGGAGGAGGAGGGTAGAAAAAGCTACTCACTGCTGGATCTTCTGCTCCTACAGCATTTCTTCACCACAGAAGGTACAGATTAAGAGTTTTGCTTGTGGGGCTCTGCAAAGACACTACAGATACACTCTGTGCTTCCCAGTTATCCCCCAGAGCCTGTACTGCTCCCTCTGCTAGCACCTGTGGGGCCCTGGGGACCCTGAGGTCAAGGTGGCCGTGGTGATGGCATTGCCACAGAGCACCCTGTGTATTTCCTCCCGAGAGTAAGCTGCTCCCCAGGTTCTGGTGGTAGACTCTTGGGTGCTGGATTTGCTTGAATAGACTGCCAAAGGTGCAGCTCATAGAATTGTTTGGCTTGGAAGGGACCTTAAAGATCATCTTGTTCCAACCTCCCTGCCATGGCCAGGGATACTTTTCACTAGACCAGGTTGTTTAGATCCCCATCCAGTCTGGTCTGGAATGCTTCCAGGGATGGTACAGCCACAGCTTCTCTGGGAAACCTGTTCCAGTGTCTCACCACCCTCACAGTAAAGAATTTCTTCCTAATATCTAAGCTGAGTCTACCCTCTTTCAGCTTGAAGCCATTCCCTCTTGTCCTGTCACTCTAGGCCCTTGTAAATAGTGTCTCTCCATCTTTCTTGTAGGCTCCCTGGTCCTGGAAGGCTGCAATTAGGTCACACCAAAGCCTTCACTTTTCCAGACTGAACAACCCCAATTCTCCCAGAGTTTCCTCACAGGAGAGGTACTCCATCCCTCTAATTATCTTGGTTGCCTCCTTGGACTTTCTCCAGCAGGTCAGCAAGGATGGGGTTTGATATGCTTTGCTGTGAGTAATTTTGTAAAAGCTCTGTAACGATTTAACTATAGCAGGAATTTTTTTAAGCAGCAAAACATGGGACTAAATTCAGTGCAGGGTCTTCACATCTCTGTGTGGGAAATGGTTTTCCATGTCACATAAAAATGCTGCTGGCTGAGAAAAGGAGTAATTCTCCAAACAATCTGACACATAAATTCGCAAGATGGCTTTTTGGTAGAGGAAGGGTGGCCTCGTCTCAGCAGGATGTTGCTGAGATATTGCAATAGTGTTAGTGGCATTTTTGGTAGAATCTGGTTTTAGAATTTAGGGCCTGCACTATTGAGGTATTGTAGAAAGAATAATGGTGTGATTCTTTGAAAAATAGCCATTATTTTCAGTAAATATTGAATATTCCTTTATATTTTCCAATGTCAAAAGTAATTTTTAAGATACATTCTGGTAGTCAATATTTTGGTGAGGCTTTTCCAAATAACTGTTCATTATTTTCAAATTGAGGGGGTTTGCAAAACAATTCCTAAATTTATTGAAACTTGTTTTTTTTATTTGCTTACTTCTGTCTTTGTTCAGTGTGTAGCACACTGACAATTAACATTGGCATGGCAGAATGCATCCATCCATATGATTATAGCTTTGGTGCACTTATCGTGTAAATAGAGTTATAAAGACACATTCAGGGTGTTCCTATTCAAAATGTCTTCCAGGCAGTCTGTGTTTCAGGTAGGTAATTCCAAAAGAAAATTATGCCATCGTACTAGAAGGGCATTAAAATACTATCATTCGCTATCAACAAAGAATGTGTTCAATCCAGATGCTTTAACTAGAGGAAGGTCTTTTGAAAGTGAAAATATTTGAGATGGCACTGTTTCTTTTTGAAGGAAACTTCTCGTTTTCCATTAGGTGATTGGAAACTAAGGGCTATTATCGTTATTGCTTTTATTTTATTCCCCAGCGATGACTGGGAGTCAGGAACCACACCTGCAGCAACGTGAGTGCTGAAATGGCAAGTGATGTTTATGGCCAAAGCTTCCTTCATTAGAGCCCTTCAGCCCAAGGAGCAGCCAGTCTGCTTGGCTGACAGAATGAACATCATCAAAACTATTAAAATTCCTCCTCAGCCAGCCAAGTGGATGTGTATTCCCACTTCATCCACACCCCAAATTTCCCTGTCTTTTTCCCGGACATCAGAAACCGGTCTGTCAGCAGCATGGCCCGGCCACATCTGCACATAACAACGATTCAAATTAATAATAAAACACACCTCAGTTGAGGTTTTCTTCCCTAGTACCAGATTTTCTAGCACAGTGTTTCTCTTTAGCAGCTCATTTGACACTGGACGCCTGACCTCTGCTACCATAATAGCTGTTAATGGAAACTTCACCTCATGCAACGATAAGATGGATTTTTGGCAGCTGTGAGAGATTATGAAGAGTAAGAACAATCTTAGCTGGAATCAGAAGAAAAGAAAGCATCTGTACCTTGAGAAACACTCAGCTGGTTTTCATTACACACCAAGCCTATATTTATTACAAAGACTAGCCAAGAGACAGAAAATGATCGGTCTCTGCACTTGGAGCAGGGAGACAGTGTCGGCTTGATAAATTCTTCCTTTCTTCTTGCTTGTATGACTACAAGTGACCAGAGCTGTTCAAAACTACTGGCTTTCTCTCTCACAGACCATCTTCTGAGAGCACTGTTCATCATGTTTTTCTTTCAGTGTTGCCTCCTCGTCTCCAGCTGACTTTCCCTTCTAAAACGGAAAGCAAAGGAGGTGAGGAAAAACAAGGGGGAAATAGTTACTTCTTTCTTTATACAGGAATTTTACTACATCAGACATCAAATAAATTAATAATTTCTTTAAGGTCTTTGTCAGTAGAAACCTCTCTTCCTAAGCATGAGTAAATGGTGAGGAACATCTCAGACCTCAGAGGAGATCAATTATAATTCAGAATTTGAAAGATCAGTCATTAAAAGCAAAAAGCAGAAAGCCCCTGTTGAAGAGAGCCTTTAGTTAAAAAAAAAAGAAGAAGAAGAAAAGAAAAAAGGAAAAATGTCAGTGAGTATAATGAAAAAAGTTATTTATTTTTCTGTCATCTATCCAAGCCTGGAAAACACCAGAGATTGAGCTGAGCTGTCACTAAAGATTAGGAGACAACAGCTACCAACCACAAAACGTTTGGATGTGTCACTAAAGGCACTGTGAATGGAGCCAAGTGAGTCGAGTAAACAGAATGCTGTGGCAGAAAACTTTGATTCCGTTATAACTGAGTAAACATGGGGCTTAACTTCTGTAAACAAGTGTGGAGTTTTGCCACAGATCCTTTACATCTGAAGTGAGAATTAAATTATACAAGGCAGAGGGGAAGGCCCTTCAGAATATTTTTTTTCTGCTGAAATTAATTTGTAAGTTACAAGGGTGGGAGACAGGAGTTGTCTTTTTAGCTCTTCCAAAAAAGGATGGGAGTTAGAGGCTTCCACTACTTGTTTGATCTGTTGCAGCTGCTCCTGGGGAAGCTTGTTCCCATGAGATGGTGGGAGATGTAGTAGTAGTATTTTCTACATTCTTCTGCAAAAAACCTGGAAAGAAAGCACAACATGCAACATGTCTGCCACCATCACAACCCTCTACTTTTTTTTTTAACTGTCTGCTGAGGTTTTTGCACAAGGATTCTCTAATAGAATGAAATTTAGATTGTGTAGAAATCAGTATTGCTGTTGTTGCTGGAGGTGCCAAAATTCAGTTCAGAATTTCAGGGATGATTTAAAACCAGCCTGTTCTTCAAGTGCCTGATGATGGTGTTTTAGATATGGGACCTCATCCATGGGAAACGATGCAGTGAATATGTAAGGTAGATATAAAGTGGTGACAGGCAGGGACAGAATTTTCTCTTGTACAACTGCAATTAAGTTCCTCTCTCCTCTCTAGGCATATTTATGGATAGGAAATATTAACTCCTGAGATTAATTAATTCTACCTTTCTTCTGCCTGCTAAATGTCATGACCAGCTACCAAAGTTGAGAAATTAACCTTCTGCTCATACACAAGAATTTAAACCTTAAACACTTTATTTGATTAATGGTTCCATGCTATCAACATTGCAAATCACCAAACCTGATTTTAATATAATATTTTAGTCATGTTTCACAAAGGTTTTTTGTAACATGAGCATTGAATGATGTAAACGGTGACTTGAAATAGAATCAGAATTATAGAATGATTAGGGTTGGAAGGGACCTTAGAAGTCACCTAGTTCCAAGCCCCCTGCCCTGGGCAGGGGTGCCACTCCCCAGATCAGATTACTGAGGGCCCCTTCCAACCTGGCTTTGAACACTTCCAGAGATGGGTCATCCACAGACTCTCTGGACAAATAGACAGTTTTCAAATCAGTGAAAAAGTCTTTGATGTTTTCACAGGAAGTGGCTGCTATAAACAATAAACAGTTCAGACACAGATCTGCAAAAACACCCAATTCCTATTAAGATGTCTTACTCCCTCTTATCCACCTATGAGGATCTGGTCCCTTGGTTGTTGAGGTTTTCTGTTGACAGCCTCGTTGGATTTTCCAGGCAGAGATATATGGAGGAAGTTACATCTACTGGAACTGGAGCTACTTCAGAGAAGTAGCTGTGCAAGAGATGAGTGCTGGCACTGTGCTTGAAGTTGCTAAAAAGAAGGAAATTCTTCACAGACTTCAAAGATAGGTGTTTATTTAAAATGGGACTGCATTTTGCTCTGTTGCACCCTTCTAAATTGTGGTTGGAATTTGAAGGGAGTACTTTTTGTTGTCCAGTCTATGAAAGCAGTCAGTGTATTTTTAGAATACAAGATAAAAAGCTTTACTGGGGTTTCTAAAGAGCTATGACCCACTGGATCAGGTGTGGGGTAAACGTGTTGCCTGCAATGGGTCTGAAATAATTTATGGGATAGTGATTACTCTGTCGGTAAAATTTATGTCAAAGTATCTCTCTGTTATATAAATTCTACTGGAAATGTTGGACAGTTATTTGTATATCACAGTATAAGGAATGGTGTAGTGTGATGTTATAGCATCAGAAAAAAATCACTCAGGAAATCCTGAAATGTTTGTGTGTAAATGGATTTTAAGAATTATATTTGCTTCATAAGGATGAATTTTACCTCACACAGAGAGAGACAAATTATTGCTTTAATTTGCAGTACATTTCACATGTTTTTACCCACTTACATGGCTATTTCATTTAAGGTGTATATCAAATCTTGCTTTTTAGTTGAAGGCAAGCAAGAGGCACCTTTTAGAGACTACCTTGTCTTCATTCAGAAACCATTTTAAAAAGGAATGAAAAGCCATTGGAGGTTCCTCTTCCAATCCTGCCTTCCCCTCAGCCTTGCCTGAAAAAGTCTAGACCTAGACTCAGAAAGATAAACCCATCCTTAAACACAGAGGCAGAAAGGCTCACTTCTAGGCTTTCTTGTGTGCATGAGAATGAATGGAGCAAAATAAAAAACCCCACCCATCCATTTGCATGATGAATTCTTTGTCTCTCAATAAATTTCTAAGAAGCTTTTATACATGCCCCAGGATCTCTCGTGGCCTATGAGTCTAATTTTTGGTCTGTCTTGAATAGTCAGGGTGTGAGACCAGACATAATGAAAGCTTTGGAGTGGTCCAATATTTGTTATTTTTGGCTGCCAGTGATGAAAATTTCTCTGAGCAGGTGTGTGTCATGATATGGCAATCCATGTGTCAGTGTCTCGAACAGAATCTAGGAACAAGACCAAACTCCTCTGTACCACAATTATTCCAGCATATATTGGTTTTTATTTTTAGTTTCAAATGCAGCTGCAAGTTTTTGTCCCAGCTAAGATCTGGCAAAAGCAAGATATATTAAATTTAAAAAAACAACAGGATACTTTCCAAGGAGCAGAAGCAGTTGGATTATACAAATGAGACAATCCACTAAATGAAAGCAGGAGAAGTTTAAAATCAAACTTTCCATTTAAGAAGAGCAGCGTAATTGTAGACATGATAAAAGAAATCCATTAAGTAACTTTGGAAATGGCTATAAACAGCTTTTGGAAAGGGGTGGTGGTGGGGGGAGAGGGCTGTCATTTGGCATGGACAGTCCTATTAATAAGAGAATTTCTAAAGTCTGTGTAAATTTTCCTGCTCCTGTCTTCCTCTTTCCTGTTTTACTGTATTTCATACTTGGGCAGTAGAACTTGCAAGAAGAGTATAATTTTTCTTGAGCTTGAAGCTTTTATTTTGCTACAGCTGGAGCTTATCAGTGGAAGGGAAAGGTGTAAGGAAAGGTGAGAAGTCGTGACAGGATAAATGAGCTCTCAATAATTCCTTCTGTGTTGTATGAGCACAATGGGTAAGAAACCTTTGTGTTACAGCAGTGAAGAAGCAGTGACAGCAGCTCTGACATTACTTGTGGGGTTATGTTTGTGCCCTGTGCTACATGAATGCAGGAATTTGCACTAAGGTGTCTGGATCATCCTCCTTATATATCTAATCTATAGTATATATTTGTAGCTGCAGCTTAAAGTTTGCATTCTTTGAATATACAGCATGCTGCTTACTGTAAATATTAGATGCTGAGAAGAGCTTTGTAAACCTTAGAATATCACTTTGTATTTGAAGCCTTCTCAACTAGAAACAAGCAGAGTTCACCTTATGTATGATTTCCAAGATTTCTTGTGCATCAAATGAGTTCTTTGTACTCAGGTTTTTAATGCATGTATTTGATCTAACATAGGCCTGTTATTTAATGCTAAATAACATAAACCACCATTCACTTTGTGAAAGAGTTACATTCTAAACCAGCTGTTCAGCAGTTAAATGAACTTTAGAATTATAAAGTTATTATGAATTTATAAAGTGGTAAGGGTTTGTTTTTTTTTCTGATTGTTGTGGTGAGCCAAAGGGGAACAAATTGTTTGAAGAACTGGTTATCACCCAGCACTGACTGATAAGCCAGGGATTGTAAGGATAAAACCCCTACAACCTTTTTTTTTGCTAAGAATGCCTCTGTATTGAAACAGTAAAAGAAAGAGTATCCAGAATGCAAATAAGACAAACCTAGATTAGGTTACTACTTTAGTAATCATCCCTAATAAAAAAACATACTGGAAGAAGAGTTGAGAACGACCACAGTAACAAATGCAAGAAACTGTGAGGGCATGAATTAGTGATGCAGAATCAACTGCTCACAGTTAATAAATATCTAGTTTGGGAAACAGAAAGCCACACAGATTTCTGATAATGAATGTCTTTTGCAATACCTGCCAAAATGTCCGTCTGGCAAGGTTGTCTAAAGGCAAAATAATAATTGAGCTAAATCTGGAATAAAATTTTAAGTGTGCCAAGTAAAAGAGCAGTATCTTTTTATGAGGCTTGAAATGCTTTCAAAATTTAAGTGACAGAGAAGGTGTTGGGGAGAGAGGAGCCGCAGAGAAGGCACAGCTTCAGATGTGTAAGTAGACATGGCTCCCTGATGCTTCAGCAGATCTGCTTTCATTCATACCAGCTGAAAACCTGACCCCTGGCACTTTCAGACTTCCTTGCAGAGCATTATTTGATTAGAAAACAGAATTAATGACTGTGAAGTGTTTGAAGAGAATGAGGGGGAAATCGTATTGCTAATAAATCTTGTGCATAATGCAGGGTTAGAGCAGCCCTGTTGTGACAGTGCTGCACATCAAGGATGATTCCCCCAGCCTCAGTGGAACTGAGTTACCTCAGGGTAAAAGAAAAAAGAAATACTGATACATTATGGATTTGAATTTTATTCAGCTATGTAAACAACACTAGTCCACTGGGCCATGGCATACTCATCCTTTTGGTGTCTATTTTCTTTTTTCTTAAATAGAATAAGAAAATTAATCTCCAAGTTGAGTAATTAATTGCTTTGTGGAAGACAGAGATCCTTTACGGATGCCTCCACCACATCATTGTGGTCAAAAAGATTTCTGCGGGTTGAAAACTTGTAACCAGCTTTCAAAAATAAATACAAATAGTGATTTAGAACAGTGGCAACCAAGTAAAAGTTTGAAGTATTATCTTTGAACATACAATGATTATTAGAATATATGCAAGATGGGGAAAAAACATCTTCCATTTTAAAAAACAAGTGAACCTAATATACTGAGTGGTCTACTTGCAACACCTGTAATTCTGCATTTTTTTTAAGAAATTATTTTCTTCCTAAGAGTGAAGATGAAAATAGTTTGCAACCTAATGAGTGTTGGCTAGTGGGAAAAATAATCTGAGATTTTATTTACACTTTTGCTTCCACAAAAGGACTTGTACAGTATTATTTCTAGTGTAAGTCTCCACTCCAATTTCTGTGCTCTGGTGACCTGCTGGAGAGAACACTACAGAGAGGGTGCTGCATGTGTGTGGCTCTGAATACAGTCTTTTCCTTCAAAAGGCTAGGATAGATTTAACTGAAAAATAAAGCTCTGTTTTGTCTACTTTGGGGACATAATAGTGCAATTACCTGAGCCTTGCAGCTGGCAGACTTTTCCCATGCAAATCTGGAGAACTCTTACAGGCCCTAATGAAGATTTTGTGCTCTGATCAATTGTCTTCAGGAAATAGCCATGCTGTAATTGGCAGCCTAAAAGGGAGTCAATTAGCAAGATCTCTGTGGGACAGCAACCCTCCTTGGTGGGCAAAATTAAGGCAATAGCATGTTTTCTTTGGAATACACCATTACAGGTTTGATCTAGCCTTGTACTGTTTTTATCATTAGGGAAAAAAATGTAGGTACACCTATGAAAAAGAACAAATTACCTGTAACCACATTCCTAGTCTGAAAAATGCCCAATGATTCCACAATGTGAGGAGCAGACAGACCTAATCCATGGCAGAGCACACATAGAACTGGATGTGACAGTGGTAGAGATTACAAAAAATAAGATCAAAGAGGGAGAGATGCAGTAGATTACCAGCAGATTTTAAGGTCATTGTCGTTTATTGGCTGCTGAAGTATCTCCCATGCAATTCTTCACTGAATGTAGTGTTTTACGATGAGGTTTGATTTGTCTCTGTATTAAAAGCCACTGTTTAAAAGCTTCAGTAATCTGTCTTTGACCATTTCATAACTCTGGATGATTGCTTGTTGCATATGTGATGAAATGAAACAAAACAGGAAAATAGTGCCAAAATGTGGCCTGTATTCAGCTTAAACAAGTTATATTGAGAAATAAATAGGATTTAGTATTGAAAGGCTGTTGTGGATTTAATTTTCAGATTTCACGAGGGGTAAGTATTTGTACAAGTCTTTTTGCTTTTGTAGTGAAGTATCAAATTGGCAGTATTCCAGGTTGCTCTCCATAACACACAAAGTTGGTTGTGCTGCTAAAGCACTTACTCTAATTTGTAGAAAAGAGCAGCAATAAAAACTCCACCTAAAAGTCAAAATGGGGGTGGGTGGTGGGAAGATACTCGTAATATAAATAGAATAACAATCATTTTTTTTGCCTTTTCATTTTGGATGATGAAAAGATGCCCATTTTCTAGAAATCCACCAGGAAATGTTGAATTACTTTCTTTTAATTTACTTTTGAGGAGTAAAACCAAAAGAAGGGAGATTACTTGGCGGAGAAAAATATAACACTGATCTTTAAAAGTAAATAGATAAAGAATCAGTTAAAGAGTCTAGACAGCTGCTGCTTGTTATGTTAAAATCCTAATTAGGTTAAATTAATGCAAAAACATCAAGTAGAAAAAATTTTAATCACTAAACCATGAATAAATATAAAAAAATATCAGAAAGCCACATGCAAGGAAATATCCCAGGGGATCTGTAGGAGAGCTGGTCCTCGTGGGCAGCACTGTGTAAACGCACGTGTAGTACAGTAAATAAGAAACATTTTGCCTATGATGTGAAATGCAGTTCTGACACATTCTGGGGAGCTCTGATGTGGGGTTTCTTTCAAAGAAATATTTGCTGTTTTGAAAAGTAGCTTGGATCTTACTGGATGGCAGAGAGTACCTTATTTATTTCTCTCCCAGGTGAATAACAGAGCTGGCATCTGAAGAGAAAGCAAAGGTGGCTGGGGATTTATAAGCTGCACTGCAGATATTCACCAGGAAAAGCAACTGGTTGGGTGCCCCAGTGCAGTATTTACGAGCTGCCTGTGCCAAAGGAGCCTGCAGCTCTGTAAAGAGGTGCTTGGTGTGCAGGGTGTCATTGCAGGGAGAGCTCTCAGCGCAGTGCTCAGCAGAGCAGGGTACCCGAGAGTGTTCTCTAGAGACAGCACACCCAGACCTGAGGGCTGGGTCACTCCATCACGCTGGTGGGATGCTGCAGAATTAGGCATGGATCCCTGTGGTTTTTTCTTTGGATGATGTGAAGATATTTCCATTCACCTATGAAGACCCTGAACCTTTCCCTTCAGGCTCAGACACCCAGAACTCTGTCAAAAGTTAGAATTCTGTTGCATGTGTTTTTAGGTATTGATTTAACTTTTAAAGAGTGGAATGCCTGTTGGTCCCCTTGTTTTTATTTGAGCAGAGAAGGGAATGCATCTCTGTGCAACTGCATCCAGTGGGGATCATAGCTCTTCTCATCTGTATCTTGGTGGTTGTGCCATCCAGTTTGGGATGGGAAGGTTATGTCCTTGCTGTACTGAAGTCTGTTTCTGGGTTTAGTACCCAGCTGGTTTTAGACAGGGTATAAAAATAGTCTTTGAGCTGATATTCCCCATCACAGCTGTGTTCTTTCCTTTTCTCAGTGATTTGCCACAACAGGATAAATCATCAACAAGAGTACTCAGAGATACCCCTTTGCATCCTCCTCCTTTATCCTTTCACTCCTTCCTTTGCATCCTCCTCCTTCATCCTTTCACTCCCTCCTTTCCATCCTGAGCTTCCAATTGCACCGAAACTGTGAAACATCCACCTCCCCAGGCCCTGGCATTACAACTCTGGTGTGGCAGCATCAGCAAGAAATTTTACTTGTGGACACTTGTATCTTGTCTTTAAGCTATGAAAAATATCTTTTGGGTGCCTTGTGGATAAAGGTCAACTCACAGAACTTGAGCAGATGTCAAGCTTTTTTTTTAGTGCTTTCTGGTCAAATGTGGCTGTGAGTGGAGAGTTTAGACATTTTCAGTGCTAGGTGGCAACCAAAGCAGTTTTGGTTTGCTGTTGATCTCGGTGTCTGTATGCAGGTGGCCCAATTTTGCTTTAATGACTTGATTATTTTGCTGAGCGTAACTGTAAATAATTCAGTCCATCTTCCCATAAAAGAGTGGAAAGAGCCAGAAATTGTTATCTCTTACTCTGGGCTATAATTAAAGACAATTGAACTGCAGATGAGCTATCTCTTTTGAAAATCCTTCTTTTAGAATTCTAGAAGGTTATTTTAGATATAAGCTCACTTCCAATTCGGATTGCAAGGATAAAAATATTGTTTAAGAAATCTACTGGAACACCAGGATATAGTTGCTCAAAATTCCTAAAACTTTTTAGAAATTTTGGGGAAAAAAAAGAATATTTCCTTCTGTCATATGTTTTTTTTCTTCCTTCTACCCTTTTACTGAAAAGTAAGAGGTGGGAAAATAAATGTATTCCATTTAAGCTCAGAAGATTTCCTTTCAAAATTGCTAAAACAACTTAAAATCAAAGGCCTGTATGATTTTCAAATTTGGTAAATAGAATTTTTTTCTGTGGGAAAAAAAAGAAAGCACAAAAAACCTGACTTGGAAGTTTTTGTATCACTATCCTGTTTAATGTAAGATGTGATCTTGCCCCGAAACAGATAATTGAAAGTGACTGTTCCATCTGTCACTGAATTACTTTGTTAAAAGATGCTACATCCTAAAGCAAGAGATCTGCGTCCTAAGGAAGTCTTGGAACTCTAAGGATTTTAAATGGGCAGTCTTTTTTTTTCTGTCAAAGCAATGCAAAACCTCCTGTGCACTGCTTTACCCAACAGTATTTTGGGTGGAGCTGCCAAAGGTTGAAAGGGGAAAATGTCATTTTCTTGGTAAGCGTTGCCGTCAAAGAGAAGTCCATTGCTTTAGGGAGTGAAAATCAATTACAAGAAAGGCAATATAATGTGTATCTATCAGCCCAAGGTCAGGTCTGTAGTAATTGATTAATAGTCTGTTGATTGATAAGCTGAATAGAATTACTGACAGTAGATTGGGGAGCTGGAACCCACTCAGTAAGTGACTTTCATGTCAAAGTCTAACCAGATTTCTCTCCTCATGTAGTGCTAAGTCAATCTTCAGTAGCTAAAATGTTTACAAATCTCTTCTTAAATTCAGTTCACTGACTCAGTTGCCAAAGCCAGACTTAATTTTTTTTATCTATTCCCACCTCTTGCTTTTATAAAGCATAGTAAACTCTGCATAAAAATATATTAGAAAAATCTTTTAATGCACTTTGACTCATTTTGTGAGCTCTAAAGTTTAATAATACATGGAGCCATATCCTACAGCTGTAGTATAACTTCAGGAATAGACTTTGGTGCTGCATCAAATAAGGATGAGCTAAATCAACATAAAGACCAAAGCACGTGCCAAAATGTTTTGGGTTTGGTTTGTTTTTTCTTTTTCTCACTGGAAGGCTGATATCAGTTCTAAAAGATTAATCTAAAGATTAAAGATAATCTAAAGAATAAAAGGAAAAAGAGAAAACAGAAAGACCATATTTTTGCATTGGGCATAAACTGAGGGCTCAAGGAAACAAAGTTTATGTTGTGATGCTATTGGGCTCTCTCTCTTCATCTGTCTGTGACCTGGTTGGCAATTTCAGGTCAATTTTAGAGTGGGAGAAAATTCTCATTCATTTTTTAATTAATAAAGAGATCAATCTGTGTGTATGGAAAGGATGAAATTAGGGGGAAAAACCTAAAAATGCTGTGAAAAAAAAATGAGCTGAGATTGGGGTCAAGGGGTGAAGACTTACACACAAATGCACAGTAAATCAGGGCTCATTTTTGGATTTACTTTATTATGGAAACGTGAACTTTCATTTTACATGAAATTCCAATATTTATAGACATTTACTTTTATACATTAGCTTGGTCACACATGCCTATGCACTTAACATACTTAGGAATTACTCTGCTGCACAATACCAAGGAATTTTTTTTTTAATTCCAGAGTTTCCTTTCATATGCCAACCTGACCCCAGCAAGGAGAGAGAGCTGTCAAGCCATAAAAATAAAAGTTAGTGTGATTTTTCCTACATGTCATGCATCGCCCTCTAAGGAAAAGCCTTTTCCCTTTCCTTTGGGTCTTGCTGTCCCAGTTGACGTTTGGTGCTGCCTCCCCTTGTGCTCTCCTAGACTCTGCTCCCTCTTCCTGTGCTCCTGACTTCCTTGTGCCTCCAGCAGCCATCAGGACTCTCTGTGCTGAGCTGATTTATGGACCTGTAAGTGGTGGGAGTGAAGGGGGAAGGGAAGAGTGTGTGGGAGTGGGGTGGAGGGCCGAGAAGAGGGTCCTGTGGAGAAGGCTGAGAGGGAGGGAATCTGCCATTGCTCTTGCCCACTGCCTGGAGCCAGATGCTCTCTGCTTTAACTCGCACGTTTTCTGGAGGTTATCTCCACACTGTTCTTCCAGGGGATGCTGGTTTATCCAAGGGTGGATGATATATGGAAAACTGGGTAATTCGTCTTTTATCAGTTACAAGCAGTCCAAATACTTACTGCAGAAGATCAGACTAGAAGATAATCATACTTCAGGTCATTCCAGTGTTAAAATCTATTATGTGTTGGGTTCGGTGCCTTTTTAGCTGCAAGATGATAATTTATAACATTTAGAAAACTCTCTTATGTTTTGCCATTTGCTGTCTGTGACCTTCAGCATATGTCAAGCATATGGTGAATTTCTGAATGTTTAAATTGTATCAGCAAGGTGCTATATTCCCATGTAATTGTTTTTAACTGCCAGCTGTGGCATGAGAACACTGTAGATGGGTTACTTTCTACTCATTTAGCTTATTAAGAAAAATAAATCTTCCCTTGTTGTTTTGTTGATGTATTCACTTTGTTTCTGGAGCAGCAGGAATAGATCTGGTAACAGGAAAATAGCTGAAAAGAGGAAAAATTGCTTTCTACTTAAACAAAGGACAACCCTTTTTTTCACATTTCTGAGTAATCTAGGTAATCTGATATAATAATGCCTGTAAAATAGTTTGCATATAGAATTGTTGCAAGGTAAAAGTTTCATATTATTTTTGCTCACCCAGTGTGCTGTGCTTAGGCTGTTATTTCCCAGTGCTTCCTCTAACACTGGGTAGCACGCTTTGGGTGACTGCTTGAGGTGTATCAAACCTGACTGTGAGGCTGTGACACAGCACTTTGTTTGGAACTGTAAATATTCAGCTCTGAGAGCAGGGTCTGAGAGACCCAAGCATTCAGCAATGGGATGTAGGGGAAAAAAAAAGTAAAAATAAAAGAAAAACAAATTGACTTAATAGTTTCATGGGGATCAAACAAACAGTGTCCCTTTTGTCTTTTTTTTTTTATGTATGCTTTTGCATTGATTCACCTAACCTAACTATTCCTCATTAACTTTCTCCTTATGTTCTGTGGCTACAAAGAAGTTGACGACCTACTAATTTATTCCTTGTGTTCTTTATGAATTTCGTAGCTTGCCAAAAATTGCCCTCAAGTAAGGATAGTCAAATGAGAGAGCTTTCACATCTCTCTTAAGCACCCTGCATGTGTTCTTCTTTAAAAAAAAAAGAAAAAAGGGTTTTATTTTATGAGGGTTTTTTCTAAACCCACGGAGCTGCGAAGCTTACCATAATTTGCAGAAAGCTTTATGACTGGAGGCGAGTGGGAGGAGAAAGGGAAAAAAATAAGCCAAGGGAAGGTGAGGAGGTCTTTGAATGAAATAAATAAAATGAGACCATGCCAAGTCTTCCCTGATAATGCTAGGAAATAGAGACAGAGGAGTGCTAACAACATATTTCCCAGGTTTCACCAAAGTAAAATTAGAAACAATCTTGGCAGGGGGTAACCAGAGAAATTGCCATGTCGGTTCCCTTAAAGTTGAATATTCATCTCTATAAGTGGAATTCACACCTTTCGTTTCATTAAGACATGGAAATCAAAAATACGTTTTTGTCACACATTTAAGGATAAAATCTTGAAAAGAAAATAAAAAATTAAAGGGATGTTAATTAGACTAAGAAATGTGTCTGGGGCAGAGAAATATGTGAAGATTTTCTTGAAACTCACATAAATAAAGAAGTGTGAATAAATGGTGGCCTTTATTTGGAGATGGCTGTATAATGAGTTGTACTGGTTGTGCTTGGTTTGTGACAGTAAGATACCACACTAGTATATTGTTATAATTTTAATGCTAATATTACTGTGAGAGAATGTAACCTGGCAGCTATCCTCTCAAATAAATCCAGCGATTACTTTTGAAAGGAGTGGAAATCTTAATAATCAGGACTAACACAGATTTACAGAAAACACTCTTTTTCTCTAAGGAAAATTTTAGGGACTTTTGAAAAAAAACCCCAACTTTGAAGTAATTTTTGTCTCACTGCACTTATAAATGTGAATTACCCTCATCACTATGGGACCCAATATATTGTCTGAGAGGGAAGGAAAAAATGCGAGTTACTTTCAGTAGATTTTCATTTGTAATAAAGTTTTGTATCAATATTGATCACCTTATGCCTGCAAGCAAGAGCTAAAAGCTTCAGCGACCTTGTACCTTGCAATCTGCCATGAGGCATCTAAAAATTAAATTGTCTGAGTTTCAGTGGAGTGAAATGAGGATCTACAGCAACTCCAAAAGTTGGTGCCCTGCTCAAGGACGTAGAAGTCTAAGGTATGGGGCATGGGTTTGCATGTTGCAGCCAAATGTGCCCCTAGATCAGGAGAATTCCTACCACCTTTCTGGTGGCTAACAGGTTTTGAAGTAATTACAGCCTTTTCTTCTGGAGGCACGAGAGGGATTTTAGTGACTCCAGTGGAATCATTCCAGATGTGGTGGAAATGAGATCACATACTGGGCCTCCTTTTATAGCTCTGGTGAGATACAAGATTGCAAAACTTACACAAGAGACCGTGCCAGCTCAAAAACCTGATTTTTGTTTTGTTTTGTTTTGTTTGTTTTGTTGGTTTTTTAGTTGGTTGGTTGGTTGGTTGGTTGGTTGGTTGGTTTTGGTTTGGTTTGGTTTATTTTGGTGGTTTTTTTTCTTTTTTCAACAAGAAGTTGTCCACTTTGGTTTGCTCATGCCAGGCCACCGACCTTCATCACGACTGGTGACCCAGCATGCTCAGAGGTCAGGTGTGGTTGTTTTGGCTGCAGGCACAGCAGTGGAGCATCCATGTGCTAGGGCCACAAAGAATAAAAGGAAAAATCTGGGATTCCTTTGGAGGCACCAAGAGTAGCTTGGTCAACTCACTGCTGGTTCACCACCAGTCTGTGAACAGCCGCAGGTGTCTTCTTTCCTGACGTGACACAATTTCTGCACGTTGTCTATGGAGGTCTAGATGTGCTTTTTATGATTGGTAGGACATACTTAAAATTAATTTTGCACATTTTTGGACTAAAAAGACATTTTAAAGGTATGTAATAAAACTGAAGTGGGCTGGAGCTTCAGTTTATGGGCAAAGGAATTGCACTGTGGGATGAAAATAGGGAAAACCTATGGGTGTTAAGTTCTGAAGCCACAAGCAGGGACATTTTTATGCATTGGGGGTCATTTTTTCAACCCAGAAAGCACTAGTTGTCTTTATGAACTGGAAACGAGGGTGCATGGAATTTTATTATTTTCTTAAAAAGAGCTTTTCAGAGAAGTGTAGCACCTCTACATATCCACTCTGAGAACTTTTCTGTTAGATCTAAAGGGCCTGATTCTGTCCCATTGGAAGGGTAGGGAGTGAAATCAGTGGGACTAATCATGGGGTGAGTTACTCATGGCATAGGGACAGACCTGGTCTCTGAGGTATGTGGCCACCAATAGCAGCAGTCATGGGACAGTTCCAGGAATAATAGTGGGAGCCATTTAAATAAGTGGAAAATTGTCCTCCATTTTTACAATTTCTGTCCCTCAGATGTCTGCATTTAATAATCACATTCTAGTATTCTCATTATTACTCATGAAAATAGTACAACTTTCTGGTCTACTGAGAATGCAAGTGGGGCAATTACTTAGGTAAAGACATCTTGACATTTTTGCTGGGACAAACTGCCTTTTGATGGAACAAAAAATGCAGGAAATTCTCACTTCTGAAAAATCCAAGAACCGCCGCCCCCAAATTATATATATATAATTTTTTTTCTTCAGCCCTGCTGTAATTGACACCAAATGTTCCTGGCAGTGACTGCCTTCCAATTGGTTTCTGCATTTTTACCATGCAAATTGAACACTACACCTCTCTCAAACTTGGTTTTAGTATGAGGGAAGCAGTTTTGAAAACGTTTTTTCTTAAAAGCTCTTGATGCATATCATTCTTACTTGCAGTCACTTTATGAAGGCAAGATATAGTTACAAAATAGAATACATTTTCAAAGATAACTGAGGAAAAAACCCTCCTATTTTTAATAAATTATATATTACTAGAGCTCTTAACAATTCTTATTACAAGAAAGAGTAGCCCGCAATGGAAAGCCTTATAAATACGTAATCCCACCTTAAAAATACAATTGCCCCTGGGAATTAAAATCTTGACCTCTGCAATGAAACCACAAGGAATGTACCTCAGTGAAAATTTAAGGACCTTGACATTTGTCTGGTGTATAACCACGTAATCTCCCAGAAATACTGAGCAGGCATGCTAATGTCAGATCACATATATCATAGTAGGGCACTTTAATATGGCTAGTCCAGGCCTTGAAAAGAAATAAATACATTGGTTAAAGATGAAAAATTTCAGTTATGCTTTTTTTTCTTTGTTTTTGTTCATTACAACTCCTTTTAAAGGTTGGGGTAACATACTTTAAAAAGGAAAGAACTATTTCTCAAAGCTGATTAGCACCTTATTTTAGTGTAGAAAAGCAAGTAATTCACACTGAGGGAAATGTTGGTGCCTTATCTACAGTGTAAATCAGTGAAAGCTAAGTGTGCTGTGTTGTCTGCACTTACTGATCACTGGCTGATGGCTGGCTTTGGATATTTTTGTTTTTTTTTTTTTTGCTTCTCTTCATGTGAGAAAAATTGATACAATACTGATAAACTGAAAAGCAAAATCTGTCTCTCTTTTGCTGTCGATTTCCATGTACTCAGCTAGACTTTAAGGATATGTTACCTGAGATTTCCTGTGTCAGCTTCTTACATTAACCTGTACCTGTCCATACCTTCATTTCAGGGAAGTCATTGTGAGACTCTGGAAAGATTGATGTCTTGAAACACTTTGGGTACATGTGTGAGGGGAAGGGGTGGGTTGGGCCTTGCCCTGCTGAGGCAGTGCCCTGCACCACACCCCCCATCCCTAGAGCCTGTATCCCAGCCTGCTGCCAATCCCTGGCACACCGGAGGCAATGCTCTACACCCACCTCTGGAGCCCTAACCCAGCTCCTGAAATGACCAAAAGTCCCCCCTAGGGGAAGGGCTCAGGAAGGCTAAGGGGTATTTAAGGCCGAACACAAGGCAAGCACATGTCTTGACCCTACCTCCTCTTGGAATTTCTATTAACTGAACACTGCTGGAAACCGGGAGTTGGTAGCTGTATGTGTGCTACTGTCTCTCTCTCGTCTCTTTATTCTTCTCCTAATTTCTTTTTCTCAGAATTTTTGAGTAATGTAAAATTGAACAGACTTAGAATTTGTCAAGCTGAATGGGCTAAATTAATGCTTTCAGAAGCATTTTATGTTGGTAGAATGTTGGCACTAAACCTTTTGCCAAAGCTCTGATTTTCTAAAGTTGCCAGTAAAGTCTTTTTTTTCTGTTTGTTTTTATCTCTTGGGAATACCTTGTCGGTATTTCTTCTGTGCATCTAACTCAGAGTCCATGAACAACCATAAGCCCTTTTAAAAGCGTAATTGAGTGAGTTTTTGGGGGCCTTACAGTCATCCTTAGCTATATCTGAACTGTGGGACTGGGTACTTATCACAGAATCATAGAATAGTTTGGGTTGGAAGGGACCTTGAAGACCATCTTTCACAAAGATGATGTTCCAAGCTCCTGCCACGGGCAGGGACACCTTCCACTAGACCAGGTTGCTCAGAGCCCCATCCAACCTGGCCTTCAACACTTCCAGGGGTGGGGCTGCCACAGCTTCTCTGGGCAATCTCTTCTAGTGCCTCACCACCCTCAGAGTAAAGAATTTCTTCCTAATATCCAATCTAAACCTCCCCCTTTTCAGTTTAAAGCCATTGCCCCATGTCCTTTCCTGTGACATCATCTTGTCCCTTTATAACCACAGAGGGGAACAAAGCAATGTCAGCTTGCTTCAGACTTCTCCATGCAAAGTAGAACACTCCTCAAAGCAGTAGAGTAGGCTTGGAACATGTTGGAAATTTGTGAGATCAGGACCTTAGCATGCTCTGTGTGCAGATTAGACAGATTAGGTGTAGCCTTGGTGTCGAGTTTTCCTTAGGAGGTAAGAATATTTATCCTTTCTGAGTGTTTTTTGCTGTTCATCATCTGACAATATTTTGCATTAGCAGATGTCCTCAGCAACATGGTACTTTCAAGCATACAAAAGTACTGTGATTGACAGAAAACAGCTGGAAGACATTTGAAATAACAAGGAATTCTGTGATCTGGATTTTCTTAAATTTGCTTAACCCACATGCAGAATTCCAAGAATTGCCAAGACTGCCTGTACCAGGTTGAGGAACTGTTTTGGAGGATGTGCCCAGCAAATGGGCATGAGGCACATACAGCAAATACACTTTTAGCTGAAGGATAATTAGAGCTGTGTCCCCATTGTCCTTCCCACCTACCTGCTGCACCAAGTACTCACCAGTAGGTTAAAGCATCCAGTCTTTCACTTCTGAGCAAAATTCTCTTTCCTGCAAACATTCTATGAGACAACTCTGGACTTTTTCTCACTACTGGTTTGATTGAAACAGATACCCAACATCCTGCAGGAATTTCAGAACTATGGGATTAGTGGTTAGACCATGTGTTGGGTAATTTTCTGCTTGGCTGAGTCCATTATTGAACTAGATGCATCCCAAATTTTATTCATGTCCTGTGATACTATAGGAAGTTGTTTTCCACAAGGAACTCTATAGTTTCTATAGTAATTGTGGATAATGTGACCTAGTTATTGGATATTAATGTCACTGCTGAACGAGGCTGGCTTTTGTTTCTTGACTAATTCATAGTTAAACTAATTAGGAATAGTTTCTCTTGTCACTGTCTAGCTGGTGATGATTAAAAATACAGGAAAAGTGCTAAAAGAAGTCCTCAACATAGATTTTGAAGGCACCATTTTCCTTGATCTCCATCTTTGCTCCCACTGGCAAAGCACTCAAGCACAACTCAGTCTTCTTCTGTGTCACAGAAAGCTCCTGAAGATGGATAGGGCTGTTATGGCTACTTCATTGTGGCATTGAATTCTAAAGTGACATTGCAACAAGAAGAATGAAAGGATTACTTGTATCAAATCAGATAGTCAAGTATATAATTTGCCTTTAATTTTTTTTTTAAACCTTGAAGCTTCAATTAGTATTTCAGCCAAATGCATTACAAGTGTATGCTATTTGCACAAATTATTTTCACTTCCTTTGGAAAATGTCAATCCTTCTTTTTCCCAGCACCTCTGGGCACAAACCACAGCAGCTCTTTAAAATGGCCTTCTGAAACAAGAAACTATGTTTTTTTCATCTAAGCCAGTGTCTCAGTTATGTCAAGGAAAGGCGACACACCAAGCAGAAGCCTTGTGGTCCTCGGGCACTTGTTTAGATTTCAAAACCCGCATTTATAAATTTGATCTTCAGTTTTATAGTTTCTGCAATGCAGGGTCAAACAAAATTTATGGCTACCTTTCCATGATAAATGTTAAGATATTCTTTCTACCCCACCCCAGTGAAGATACTTGCAGCAAAGTGTTTATCAGGCATTAGCAATGACACATCTGGAGTGTTAATACAAATATTGAGTTCAGTTATGCAACTCCCCCATAGTTACTGATGTTTTTATTCGTCAAGAAGTATCTTTAAATTCATCACTCCAAAAAAATTACACTGACCTTTCGCCACCCCCCATGCATAAAATTGTCTTCATCAGGTGTCCTCAAAAACCAGAGGAGATGCGGAGATGTCCCATTTATCAAATTTTCTGAACTTTTTTGGGTTTCATTCTTAACAGCTCTTTTGAACATTGTGAGCTTCTCCAACTATTAAAGCTTCTCAAAACCACCCCATCAACATTTTCCCATTTCTTGTTCCACGATAGCTATAAAAAACCCGAGTGAGTAAATAGCAACGGTTTTATGGCTGCAATTACTACCTACCAGGCTGTTTATAATAGTTTTGTTGCTTTTATTGCTCCCTTCTTGGGCTTATTGAAGCCACCTTTTCTCCTGCTGTAAGTTCACTTTCTGGCAGATGACAGGAGCTTTCCTGGCACACATTCAGAAGGCCAGAACTTTCTGTTTGTTTCTCATTGCAATGAAAAAGTAAATATTTTTTGGGTTTCTGGGAGTACAGATTTGGGATTAATTTCTTAGAAGTTTAGTTTAAGGGTTTTTCTCCTGTGGAGGAAAGGTGTTCTTGGGTTTTGGTGGATTTTAGGATTTTTCAGGCAGGAGATCCCTAAAACCATTCCAGGTCAGGTTGGACAGGACTCTAAACAACCTGATCTAGGTGAAGATGTCCCCGGTCATGGCAGGGGGTTGGACTAGACGGCCTTTAAAGGTCCATTTCAACCCAAACCATTCTTTATTCTACGATTACTGCTTCTAACTAGTTCTGTTCTATGGTGTTTCAGTTGATGTCAAGGCATCAACTGGGTGCTTAAAATTCAGTATGTATTTAAGTGTTTTGTTGGATTAGAACCCTCAGTTAACAGCTAGAAATAAAATCTTCTGCCTTTGTGAGAAAAAATAGCAGAACACATGAACTTGTGAATTTATTAGGATGAAAATCATGTAGGTATGTTAACAAGCACAGTTTGGTTCTTTCCTTTCTGTTGGAATATTGTTATGGGCAGAAGAGAAGGAGAAATGGTCAAGTTTGCAATCTGGACAATAATGCATTTTAAATACAATGGCTGAACCCTCCAAACCCCAGGCTGATTTTATTAAAGGACTGTAGCAGGATGTAAAAATCAACACATTAAACTATTCTAGTTTCTGGTGGAAAAAATTATATTTTGTGGATATGCAGCCAGAGTTTTATTCTGGTTTGCATTATCCTATTTTACTGAAAGCAAGAGCATATCATTAGATCCAGGTAACACTTTCTTAGTTAATCTGTAGGCAGAGCTCTGCCTTGTTAACCCCCTACCCATAAAAAATTCAGAGCCGCCTTTCAGTATTGTGTATTTTGTGATAAGTGCACACTGACATGATCTCCCAGCTGCAGGGAGATTCTCCTGAACAGGCTACATATAAATAGACTCTTATGCTGTTCAATGTTGCACAGATCAGAAAAAGAGACCAAGAGAGTTCGAGATATTTTGGTATATTTATTCCCACTGTATAGTATTTTGTTGGGTTGGTTTTTTGGGTTCTTTTAACTGTTACAGTGATCAAAGTCAATTCACCTACTAAATGTTTCGAGTACAAATTAAGTGTTGGCATGTCTTGTCAGGGTTGGTATTTCCAAACATAAAACAGCAGTGGTCCTTCAAGGGCAACTTTCAGGGCCAATTACTGCATGCATACCAGTTCTCTAGTCAGTGCACAGTGTTAGACAGACATAGCAAGTACACAATTACAGCGAGTGGGACTGAGGAAGAAGGAATTCTATCAAGAAGAAAACCTGAGGTTCACATCCTAAGCGCTGAAAGAGTTGATTATGCACAAACTGGACAGAAGAAACTGCAAGGAGAAGTCAGAAGAGCGAGTTGGTAAGCCAGGAGAATAAGTGTGTGGGTTGTAGTTTCCTACAGTCAGCCAAGTCCTTGCTACGTGAGAGCTGCTGGTCCATGGAGCTGGCAGGATTTTTCCTCTTTGTCCAACAGAAAGCCCAGGAATGATGCTGGATATCACTTACTGGTTTTTTTTTGTTGTTGTACAGGAAGCTGAGGTAAATTGATGTACCTGCATATAAGATGTGGTGATCCAAAAGTCTTAAAAAAATGAGTTTTATCTGAAACTGGTACCATCCATCTAAAAATAGCCACTACAGCTCCCCTTGTTCATCATGTGTTTATGACAGTCTGTTTAAAAAGCTGCATCCATTTGTGCCATGCTTTTGCAGGGTTGAGATCACTGGACATTTTCAAGACAGGCTTTGGAAGCTGGAGGGAAAGGGAAGCAAGAGAGGTGGTTTTCCTGGTTGTTTGTTCTGCAAACTGAGCTCAAAATGAATGTGAACTTTCATGTTTCATGGCTTGCGCAGTAGTGAGAGTTGCAAGGATTCAGTAAAAAGAGCTCAGTTAATAAGTGTGTGATCCTGACATTGGTTCTGACAAATGACACAGTTCAGGTAAAATTCGATGTAGGTAACTGAAATTCACCCTATCCCTGCTTTTTGACTCCTATTATAATAGCAAGCAAAAGGAATCATTTTCAGTTTTGCTTCATAGAACTGTAAATTCAAAGCCTTCATTTCAGAAAGGTCATTTTTCTTGAATGAAAAATTTCAGCTGTTTTCACTTTTCGGCTTAAAAATCTGATCTGACTTGTCCCATGCTTCCTTTGGAATAGATGTAATATGTTATTTTTAGAGAAAACTGAAAACTCACATCTCAAAGCATTTAAAAATATTTTAGAGGTGGATCAACACTTGGTGTGCTTAATCAGAATATTTATTAGACAATAACTTTATTCAGGATAACTTTAGTCAGATGCGGTTTTCTTTAACCATGTTGGCGCTAAGGGAATAAATGTGCAAAAGTATGAAGATCTGTTCATAACTATTATTAAAAGTCAATTTTAATAGAAGTGTATCTGACTACATACTCAGTAGAGCCTGTTCAGCTAATAACATTACAGAAAACTTCAGGGGAAACCCCAGGCTGACTGTCTCTGACCTGCACGTGAGATCATCCAAAGATGTTTCTTTGGGGAAATCTGGTTTTTGGGGAAAATGAAATTGAAATCCTGCAAAGTGTGTGGATTGGCCACAAGTATTTCTTGAGCAGGACAATCCAGGGATGTTGTCTATTTAGAGATGTTACATGAAGGGAGCTGAGAATTCAGAGACATGTTTTACGGTTCCAGGCAAGAGGAATGGGAATGTTTTGTGCTGGAAAATTTGGCTTGGAGTTGTATTTGGGAATTTGGCAACACCGTGTTACACCTATGTGAGCAAACCACAATCTAGGTGACAGAGTGAATCAGTTCTCACATGAAATAGGAACTCATTTGATCTTCCAACAAAATGGGCCTTTTTCTAACCTTAATGCTTTATAAAACTGGTTGTTTTTCTTTTTTTTAGGTCTTCAGGGGTCTTTTATTCCTGTTTCTGAAAAAAAAAATATCAGAAATCTAAATGCTACTGTAGCATCAGAAAAGAAAAATTTTGGACATAACTTCTAAAGCATAGACACACAGATAAAGGAAGCAGTGGAAAGCTTACAAGGAAGGTCACTCCTGAGATTCAGTCCAGTTTTTCATTCTCAGGGTGATTACATACTTTGGACAAGGTTAACATAAACATCCAGTCACTTGAGTTGTTATTCAAGCCGAAACTCGAACGTTTGTGTTTTTTTCATCAGCAGATCTGTTCTTCTTGAAGTTTCCAACTCCATTAATTACAGCCAGACATGTTTTTTACATAGCACTTGATATAATGAGATATAATCCCCATCTGGGCACTTGCAAAGAGTAATTGCACCATTTGCAAGATACTGCAAGATTTATAGTAGCATCTCCTAATATCTTGCAATACGAATAACTCTGTCTTACTGTGAGAGGTAAATTGGCACAATCACACTATACAGCAAAGTTTTGCAAAATATCATATGTTATCTCACATGAAACTATGAAATTATTGCCTGTCACTTTTATATGTTTATTACTGATTATTCTTCAAGGCTGTATTTCAAATCTATTGCTTGTGAACACGAACAAATCCAGACTTAACAGAGTACAGTTAGAAATGAAATATTGTGTTTGCTGAGATATCAGCATAGAGACCTCAGCAATTTTTTAAATGGGGAAATTGAATTATGGGTGCCAAGGGTTGAGAAGCCAGAAGTAAATGTAGCAATATAACCTACATCTTAAGAGGGAAAATGGTCTCACTGAAGATAATGATCCCTCAGAATTTGAGAATTATGCACCTTTCTGCAAATATGAGATGAGTTTTCCTGTCCATTTTCATTTATGTCTTTGCCAGATGCTGAGGCTTCATGTAGCTTCCAGGGATCCAGTATGTCCAGAAATGTCTTTCAGTTGGTTACAGCAGACTGCTACCATCTGTGTCCAAAGAGAGAACCATTGTCCCTTGACCCTTCAGCTGTTTGAGGTAGCTGGTGAGCTCGGAAAACCAATGCAACAGCATCTGGCTACAGCACCAACACCTCTGGGGACAGCCAGAATTCTATGGCAAGGTTAAACTATATTATGTATACACTGCTCTGGTTTACAGGGACAAGAGAACATGTCTGGTTATCCATAATACTCCACAGCCAAGAAACTTACATCTAGCCCATGCAGAAGAGGGCTATATGACTTTATCTTCAATTAGCCTTGATGTCTGTTGTTTTTCACTCCATCTTCATGTTCAGTAGTTGGGCCCAGTCTCATATCCTTATTTGTCCTATTTTCTTCAGAAAACTCAGTGCAAGAAGGAAGGGTTGGTCTCACTGCATGTCTCATCCCCTTCCACGTGTGGGCCACAGCTCTTCTTCCAGCACCTCTTGCTTCCTGGCTGGCTGCACGCATCAAGGATGCAGCCTGCACACTGCGGATGTGGCTTTAGGAAGATCTGCTGCCCTTTTCCCACCACTTCCCCCCAGAAATGCCACGCTACTTGAGAAGGATTTTGAAGCTTTCACAGCTTGATTATTAGGGAAAAAAAGTCATCTGGTAGAATGAGAAAACTCATGCTCTCAGTGATATGACTCTAAATAACCACACTTAAAATGAAATCAAAGCCTGTATCTTGGGACAAGTATGCCAGCTTCCAGGAGATGATGGAATTTTTTTCATGGCAGACTTATCACTGGTTTCCTAAATGAACCAAGATAAACAGAATAAACCCTTTCATGTGGTTTCTGTGATTAAAGCAAGGTCCTCAAGTTGGCAGCCTATCATGGGTGGGTTCAAAGTGGAAACGGGAGCTGGCTTTTTTCTTTCTTTCAGAGGATCCCGCTGCTGTTTGTACATAGTCCATCTTGGTGACTGGCATAGGATGGAATACATGCCGTCCGTGGGCTTGGAAATCTCATGGCAATAATCAGGAGCTCTCTGGTCCTTATGGCAGGCATCAAATGGGCTACTGCCAGGTCTTTGAACTACAAAAATAAACAGGGAATAGAACTGCATTGTTTTGGCGAGGCCCGGTCGTCTGTCTTGGAGCATGCTCTGGTGAGAGTGTTTAACTTGGATTTTGTCCATCACATGTGGTAGCTGCAAGAGTGGAAGAATAGAACAATGTTAGACAGTACATTTAATGGTGTGCTGGCTTAGAGGTCCTCAGGAAACTGTTACTCCCATTTTCTCTCCTAGGACTCTGAGCTCTTCCCTCTCTACTGAGCTTCTATATAAGTGGATGGGTAGTGAAGCAACACTGCAACTTTTACGTATGACTGTCTTATTTCTTCAGTTTTGGATTTTTTTTTTTTTTTTGTGGATTAGTTATTTGATATAGAGAAGTGAGAAGAGTACTTTAGAAAGAATTAATTCCCTGGTACAACCCATTTGTTTTATGCCACTTTGGGAATGTAAAGCAGCCATGAACTCAGTTCCTGGTTATTCCAAGTTATCAGAATGGCACAAATCACTGGAAAGGCTGCTTTGTATTCTTAATCTTTGGAAAGTCATTCAGAGTAACTATGTACAAATTCGAGGTACATTTCCCACATTTTTTTTTAATGATCAGGTTATGTTCTGAAATGGAAAGATTGGAGTGAAAATTGCATTCTCAAGCAAACCCTTGACCAAATTAAAACTATTTTATTTAGCTTTAAAGCAGTGAAATTTCATTTATCATGAAAATTCCTTTGTTGAGAACTTGCTGGCTCTGCTGCTGCACAGAAGCAGTGTGGGAAATACATGGTGTAGGACGTGAATATGAGACAAAGCTCTTTCCTTTGCCCAGTCTGCAGTGGTGGCCAAGCCAGTGGCCAGCCATAGAATAAAGGCTGAGGCAGTGACTGCTGCTGCCAGGGTCTTCCACACCTTCCTCCCAAAGAAGGACATAGACATCCTTTCAGAACGTTAATTACAAAATAAAAAGGAGGATACTGTAGGCTTTGTTGAAACAAATTAGGGTGGAGAGGGATTGCTCATGATGTTGCTTGTTTGGCATAGTGTCTGATTCCTCTGAACAATAAGCAATCCATATTGTGATAAAAAACTTTTAATTAACTTAGTAAAATGCAGGTCAATGCCAGAGATTGTGCCATTTAGTTAGTTGTATCAGAGAGCTTTAAATAGAAGTTACAACTCTGTCTTTACTCAGCTCCATGGCAATAGAAAGAGCTTCTGACAGAGCTGATGCTATTTCCCATTTGCAATAACAGTTCACTGGGCTGGGGTTTTGCATTTAGCGTTAAAAAAAAAGCATATTGATCACATCTGATTAAAGTTACGTTTACATAAATAGTCATTGGAATGGAAGAAGTAACTCACCCTTGTTTATGGTCCAGATGCTTATTATACTGCTGTGCTCTGTTACTCTGCTATGGTTTACTTCTAAGGTACAATGGCAAGAGAAATGCATGGGAAAATACATTTAAAAAGCTGTGCTTTTGTGATTTCTCTCCTAACTGAAACCAGGAAATACTAAAAATATCACGTGTATGAGGTGGTGTTGGAAAGCCTGATTCCTAGAAGAAATCACTGCAGATGTATGTGGCTGAGTAGAGCAACTTTTGGGATTTCATCTTCAATTACTCACCCTTTATACATAAATCAAAATTACATATACAGTGAAACTACACAAAGACCGTGGGCTGGGAGGGAGAAATCTGGTCCCCTGAACTTCTGTTGCTTTTTTTCTTGTTTTCTTTGTATGTCATAGTTACAAAAGCCATCTCCCTGTTTGAGTACATGAGGTGAACGAGCAGAATACTTGACATGAGCCTTCAGGCTTGCAAACAGATCTTGAAAGAAAAAACTCTTCAAATCCTTCCTTAAGGAGGTAGATTTATGTGGCTGGTATGATGCATCACTCTGTTTCTGGTAGTTTTCTATGACATTTAAATGATTAAAATCAGTCTGTTGGTGTCAGGCTGGGCCCTTGCTGCCGGCATGCTCTGGCATGCTTCCTTCTTTTTCTTCTTAAACTCCCTCAAATAAGTTGGTTTATTCCAAAATCCAGAACATGATTTCTGAACCAAAATTTTTTTACCTCCTTCTAGAGTTTATAGTTTGCAGATGCAATATCCATCTCCTTTGCTTTGACTTGCACAGTATCTTTTCTTAAAAGCACTTTACCCTCAAAACTTGGTATTTCTTGGTAGTATTTGTACACAAAGTGTCTTTTATGGATCTGAGTGTTTTGTTTTGGCTCATAACCATTTCAGTAAACAATGTATTTTTTTACCACCTGTATCTTTGTTTTTCTGGTGATCACACTTTCAGCTAGTCCAGAGATTTCCTCAGATCTTTGAGTTTCCAAGTAACCACTTGGTTAATTAATATTACTCAGCTGCACAGAAGGAGTAATTCTAGTAACTGAAAATCACTTTGCCTAACTGGAAGAAAAATGTCTGGCACACGAGTGTAGCATCTTTGGCAAATACAAGTAAACTTCCTAAGTTTAAAAATCTTTATTCCATGTAAGAAAGGTTGAGGTGCTGTGGTTTCATTTTGACCAGTAGGCTACCGTGTGTTGTCATAAGATGATCTGACTTGCTGAATATATTTAATTCCCCTTGATGCAAAGGACTGTAGTGAAGAAAGAGACTGGACTGGAATGATAGTATCCACCCTGTTCTTACTTCAGGTAAAAAGCATTTTTAGAGTGAATTTGAAGAGAAAATGTAATTAAAGTCTTCAAGAACTTACCTGTTTTTTCATAAAATCTCAAATATAGACGTAAATGTTTGCTACAAAACACGAATCCACCTCTCATAGACTCTGCCTATATTTTCCTAGGAACACAAGTAGTATATTGCTAAATAATCCAAAATATATTTCTTGGAACTCATAGTTCAAAGACCAATACAGAGCCAACATGCACACTTCGTTGTTTCATGTTTTTCAATCTTAGGCAATGAAAATTATTAACTGAGAATAAATTAAGTTACTAATAAATCTTCAAAGCATCTCCACTCTTCTGATTTTAATTATGTAATTGATAATTGTGCAGATCAAAGATTCCTCTGGTTCTGATATAGTTTCTACACATTAGTGCTAGGACAAGATATGCATATGTGTATAGAAGAACTAAAGATTTGTTTTAAAAGTGGATGCAAAAAAGATTTATATTACATTTTTAGTTTATTTCCTAAATCATGTTATTAACAGTGGAGTGTACATATTTATAATTAAACATAATTTATTCTGCCAGATACCTGCTGCTGTTTTAATTCTTGAAGAGAGTGATTTGTCATTTTCTAATATGCTGTAATTAGACAATTTGAGTGAGGAATTCTATTTCATTAGCTCAGTTTGGGATTAAGAAATGTCCTTTATGTAAGATGCACCTCTGAAACTTTACCAGGTTATTAAAACTCAGAGCTAACTCAAAAAAGCAGGAGATATAGGTAGTGAGGTTGAAAGAATTGTTTGCTTGTGTTAGGAAGATCAAAGAGAAGAGGCATTTAAAAGTCCTGTTGGGCTTCAGGTTTGCAGATGTAAGAGACTGAGAGGGTTGTGTCACATACAAACCTTTCTAACAGCACATGCAAGCCACAAACCATGCTGCAGTTTGAACATTTAACTTCATGTGCTGTAAAAGAGAACATTTAGACATGCCAGATAAGTCCTGTATCTTAGGTCTTGCCTCACTTGGTTTTTGTTGTTGTTTAAAGAATTTAATGGTTCTAGATGTCCCTCTCCCCAAATTATAGAACTTAGGCATTGAGATTCATAGCTCTCACTGGTTTTGGGGTGCTTTGAGATTGTTGTGGGGATCTGGGACATCCCACTAAAAGTGTGCCCATCAGGGCGTAATATCTTGGAGCCAAAAAAAAATTCCTGTTTGGAAACTGGGAGCAGAAATTATGTAACACTGAGCATATAAACCCCTGAAGATCAGTTTACTTAGGATTGTTAATGGTGTATCTAAAGGGAGGGGAAAGACAATTTAAGAGATAGGAAGGAGAACGATGTGAATTGCTAGAGCACAAAGCAGACTTGGAACATGAAAGAGTGAAACACTGTGCCAAAGTAATTAGATGATATAAGCATAAGGCAGGAAAGTCAGCCAGCACTTATCTTCATTTATAAATAACGCTTCTGCACACTTCTTCCCATCCCTTTTAGAGATGAATATTCTGCTGTAAACCAGACCTGCTCGAAACATCAGAGTCTCACTTAGCCTGGATTAACCTGGTGGTTCTCAGCAGGATGTGACGAGGTCAGAGCAGCTCAGTATGTCTCCCTGTTTTGAACACATCAGGTGTCAGTACTCCGGGGTTACACTTTTTGGTAAAGTTTGAACAGAGAACAATAGGAAAACATGAATCCTGGTTAGTCCCCTCTCATGAAGGAAGCTAATCCTGCTGAAGTGAACACAAAATCTGTTTTTACTCAACTGTAGCAGAAGAGACCCTGCAAACATGAAACAGGAATTTGAACAAATACCCCTCATCAACTCTGAAATTTTCAAAGCTAACGTGGGGTCTGGATGCCTTAAAGCCCATTAATGGAAAGAGGTTATCTGTGGTCCTTATGAGGCTTTGGAAATGTCTCCTGCAGTGTTTAACTTGACAGAAATCACTTGTATTTGATGCAACATTTCAGCATGGCTCGATACTTTACTTTGCAGACAGAGTAGCTGTTTTTTCCTAAAGGATTAATACCACAGACATGATTTTTATTTTGCAGACAAAATAGGTTGTTTTTTTTTCTTTTCCCCAAGGAATTAATACCACAGACATGATTTGGTTCAGAGATTCCCACAATGTGTTGAGATGACTGCTTTCTGGGGACTTAGCCTGGTAACCTTTAGAGAAATTGTCTGGAGCAGCAGGATTTTCTAGAATTCCCTTTTGATTGCAATGACACAGACAGTTGAAGTGACTCTACCTGTTCTTCATCAGATACCCTGGATGACATCTTCCCCTTGCATTTACCTCTGATTGGCATTTCCATGGCAGACATAAATAATCTTCTGTTTGAAGTATTATTTAATGTTATTCATTTAATATGCATTTATATTACTTTAAAACTGGCAATAGGAAGGAATCCCATGATTTAGAAACATTTCTTTGTAATGGAATGTGGCTAGGGAAGTGTGATGCCTCCTCAGATTTTATTTAATAAAGAAATTCATGGTTAAATCAGAAAAAATACAGTCTTTCAATTTGGCATCCATTTTGTAGGCACAAAAATGTGTACATAACATTATTTTGTTTGACCAGTAATAATATTTCTAGCTTCCCTCAGAGCTAGAAAGAGACATTCAAAAAGCAGTGTTTTTTAAGTTTTCCACTGCCACCAAATCAGATATATAAGCTTAATGTTCCTGATTGTGTTAGGATACACACTTCTGTGCCTGGGCCTTTTGGTTTTTGGTTTATTATTGTTTTCTTCTTCCAACCTAGGAAGATTTCTATATTAAGAAAACACACAAAGTATTGTAGCAGGGCAAAGTGTTATAACAAAATAAGAAATTCACAGAAATTCATTGCTCTTTGTATCTTGTTTTGATCTTCAAACTTGCTCCAAAACCTGCGAAGTGCTCAAAATTCAAACGGGGCATTTTTCCCAATGAACTGAGTTTCATAGAAAATGTCAGCTGATAAGATGGCTGGTAGTATATTCCTACCTACCTGCTTGTTTTCTGAAAGACGTGGTTTTAGACCACAAAAGAAATTATCCCAGTAATTAATTGTGGTAGCTAGAGAAGAATTTTCATCTCAGTTAAGAAGGAAGATGAGAAAGAGATAGAATCTTAATATTAGGCTACTTTTCAAATAAAGGCAAGACTTTTTTTTGGTATCCAGCCCTTTGCCTTGTTTAATTCTATCTGATTTTAGCCAGACCATTCACCTGGTATGTAACAGCTTGAAGCCTATGAATTGGAAAGATGCAGGAGGTTCTAAAAGGCCTTGAAAAGCAAGTTGTCTGAATCACCATAAGAAGGTGCTTGGAGTGGCTTGTCTTCCAATGCAGCTGCCTCATCTGAGGTGGTAAGAAGGAGGGATGAAGTCTGCTCAAACCTTGTCTGATATTATATAGAAATGCAGCCATGAGTCCTCAAATGATTTATTGTTGGGGGATCACCAAAGTGTGTTATCCTGCAGATGCATAAAAAGAGTTGAAATAATCACGGAGAAACATATGACAAAATATCAGCTCCTTGCAACGGTCCTGGTAAACCTTTAGGTCCTTCATTCAATAATTAAGGACTATCCTGAGAATCTGACAGAATTTTAATTTAAACTAATATTGGTCTTTAAACCACAATGAACTCTGCTCGTAACCAAATAATTAGAAGATCACGCTGAGAATCTCAGCAGCATTTCATTAAGAAAAGCCTGATGCAAAGAATTGGGTTTTTATAATGGCTATGATAAAACTGTATTATATGCTTAAATACTTGGCTTGATTTCAGGAGTGGAAAGAACCCAATAGTGTTTCAGGATAATAGCATTTATTTAGAATGCAACTTTTTAGGCAGATTCTACTCAAAGTCTTAGTTGCAAATATTACCCTTTTAATTTTTTTCTGGAGACGACAACCTAGAAGCTGTTGCTGTTTCATTTTGACCTGTAGATGTTACCTTGTCATAATTTCACATGTTATTTAAAAGGAAGAGTGATTTCTAATGGTAAAGAAGTTGGATATATTCTGTATCTCTTTTTAAAGGAAACTTACAACTTGAATTGTGTACCTCAGGCCTTTTTTCCTTACTTTTCTTCTCTGCCAGTGTTCTTTTTGATTGCTTGGATGCCATATGGTATTATAGCCCTTTTATCTTTTATATGACTATCACCTGCAGGCAGTTACATCTGAGCTCCTGATCCCTGACCACAGCTTCTCCTAAACCTCTGTGAAGCATCAAAAAGATTTAACAAAAGGCCAGAGAAAGGAGTGATTTTTTTTGTTGTTGTTAAAGGATCTTCGTTGACTGTCCAGGTTATCACTGCGCTCATAAATGAAAAATGTATTTATTGAGTTTTGTCTAGTCTCTTGGGCTAGTGCTCCTTATACAGTAATAAATGTCCTCTGGATCAGACCACCGTGGTAGGCTTTCAGTTGGAGATCATTGATTCCAGCAACTCTCTCAGGTTCAATAATCTCAGTTTAGCTGCAGTCATTTTCTTTATTTTGTTATATCCAGCAGCACATACTGTACCGTGGTGCTTTGCAAGTTGAACTTGATGTGAACTCAGGGGTGGTATTCTGCTCCTTTGGGGTGGAATTCTATTTGAAATAGTGAAATTCTAGTAAATGTGAGTTCTTAGCTGTGCTGGGGCTTCCAAAACTAATTAATGTTCAGTAATTCTCCTGTGTTCTTCAGTCATCAATGAAAGAGGGTGCAAGGGCTATCAATGGAAAAATTTGTTATGACTCCATAAGGTTGACCATTTTTGGTTGACCACCTGACAACTTTCTGCCACTGAGCAAGTCTGAAGTCGTATCTTAACAATGCTTGTTTTACTAAAAATATCTGAGAACAGTGTAACAGCCACGGTGTTTAATTGTCTCATGCCAGCTGCATCCAGTTCCAAGCTCAGAACTCTTGCTCCCTGCTGGGCTTCAAGGGCAGTTCATCAATGGCTCAGTGTGATCAGAATTGTCTCTCACCTTCCTGGGGCAGTTCCCTGACATCCCTGCTCTGCTGGCTGAGCGGTCAGAGGATCATACAACTGCAATTTTTGTAAGTCCGTTATATGGACCAGGATATATGGGTCCATCTTCTTTCCAGGAGAGAGGTTTTGAAATGTAATGACTAACAAATATTGGCAATTTAGGATGGCTGATGAAAGTATTAGTAAGACCTGCTTATCCTGCTCATGATTTATACCTGTTTGAGCTGCTTGTCTATTCTAGTCATAAGGTACAGTGTGAAACTTCACCCAGTTTGTTTTGCCTCCAAATATTTGTCCTAAAGCACACTACGAGCTGCAGCAATTTTGGAATCTGCATGTCTGGCAGCTCAGACCAGTGTGATGGGGTCAGGAGTGAATTGTTGTTGGTTGGGTCCCCACCTGGGTGCTTGGTCCTACTATTGGTGGTTTGCATCCTCACTACCCAAGGCTACGTTGAGAATAATAATTTTAAGTGATAAATTTAAATACAACTCTGGAGATGGTGGCACTGAAGGGAAAATTTTATGTTAATGAAAAATATGTTTCTAAAATACTTTCCTATTGTACTTAAAGTTGGAACGTTCAGCACTGAAGGGAAAATGAAAATAGATATATTATTCTTACCCTAATCCTTCCCTATATTGCAAGGAATCTGTTGCTTTTTCCACTCATTCTTGGAGTAGATTTATAAAACTATCATATAAAGGTACCACAATAAAACACTCTCCAGCTGACAACAATCTCTGTCTCAGTATTATTGGAGATTTTCTCTGATATGTTGAACTTTGACAAGACTGTAACTGAATAATACTGGTGACATTTCATTCTTCATTTACTAAAAGAAACAGAAGAGAAAGGGGGCCAAGTAATTATTTTATCTTGTGTATTGAAACAATACATATTTTTATATGAGAGGCTCTCTCGTGTGACTTTCTGCTTTGTATTATCAGAAGCATTGAATCATTTCCCTGGCTTTTCCTTTGCAAAGCATTCTTGTTTTCTTGTTTAGACCATTCTCAGAGCAGTCTCTCAGATTGGACATTCGTCTTGGCTGGTAGTAGTCCAGTTTTAATGCTGTATTTCAAGGCAAGTGTCCTGGTTTTTATGATATAAACTCTTGAGCACGTCCTTGGCAAAACAGGTATTTCAAGAAACCCAAACCTTTTCACGTTGCAAAGTTCTGTTTAGTTAATGACAATCCTCTCCTTGCTTCCTCTTCTGAACCTTCACTAGACACCAAACATAAATAAAGCTCTTAACTGAAGGTTATAATGTGGTGGTGGCCAAAGATAAGAGAGGCAGCTTTGAGTCCATCCTGACTGTGCCTGGTTATCGGAATCCAATGTGGAATGCATGCTGAAATGGAAGAGACTTCACAAAACTTATGTTACTTGTTCCACAAAAGGGTGGGAAACAATCCCTGAGTTTTTTCTTCATCTGATTTAACGGGATAGCATCAGGATTATTTCTTTGATATTTCTAATACTGTACTTTTCCCTGAGAAGCGCATGCCTAGACGTTTCCACTGGTGTTTCCTTTCTTAAAGCACACCTCCTCCAGTGGATGAAAACCTGCTCCCTATTGTAGTTACTATTGTTACTTTAATTAGTTTGATTCCAAATAGTATGGGGAAAAACATTTTTCCAGCCTAAAATTTGATTTTGTAAAATGGCTGAAGTCTTCATTTTAATGTCAGGAATGAACAGTCTTCACATACTTCAGACTGCTGTAATTATTCCAGAAAACAAAAGTGAATACACAACAGGACATGTTATACTGTAATTGTTTACAATCATTAAAGAAAATAAAATCAAAATTGAACTGCACCTTTTGAAGGAGGCTCACTGAACTAAAACTAATGCTGGAGAATATTCATGTAGACAGGACAGTGTTAATGTGTCTGTGTAGGCAATACTGTACATCTATCTGTCTGGATATATGATCATGAGCTGGAGATTGTTTATTGTCAAAGGCTGAGTGGCTAATAAATGCTGGCAATGACTTGGATTCACTGGAATGCTGCACAGCTGCAGCATTAGTCAGACTTTCCCTTTTCTGAATTCTGTAATCCCCTCAATATTGCATTAAATATGTTTTCAATATTTATCTGGTTAAAAATGTGCTGAATATTGCAACTGTTTAATTCTGATGTTTGTCACGTAGAAAATCTATGTAAGGCAGAAGGTAACAATGATTTTATTGCTAAAACCTAATGCAGCTGCTTCTTGTGTCGTTTGCTCACTTGGAGCCTTGTGCTTGGGCTATTTACAGCGCTTGGTAAACCTTTGCAGTCCCTTGGAGGTGGGGGCATGTCAGAATTCCTGAAGCCAAATTCAGACCTTAGTGCTTGGCTGAACTCACTGAGCTGACCCGTCACCCTACACAAGAATCAAGAGTTCCTATAGATTTCAGTGTCAGTAGAATTTAGCAGATGTATTTTGGATTTGTTGTACTTTATAGACCAAATACTGGATGAGCCAGGAGTCAGAATGGTTTATTAATATGTCGCTATTATTTTATTAGTTTTCCTAAATGATTAGCCAGTCTATTGTTAGCTGATCTATTGTCTTTCTCCCGACGTTTTTTTGAAACAATTTTTATCTCTGAACCAGCTTATTTGGATAACAGTGATTGCAATTAATGATGTGGGAGCAGGGAAATATGCTCCCCTTATGTTGTGGGTTCAGAATTAAGGCAGGGAATCCAAACGCATGCAGTTCAAGTTAACCGCATGGTCTAATGCAGTCCTGGCGGTGCTGAAGCTCGCTGTGTCCGTGTGTTTCCACCAGCAATTACTTTCCCAGCTGCTGTTGGAAAAAAAAAAAGGGAAGCTCACCAAGTGGAATGGTTTGTAGGCACCAAAGATAACCCATTGCTGCTTGGGAGGATTGCTTTAGACATTAGTCTGACCTGGAAGCAAGTGGGCTTGAAAGCATTAGGAATAGAGAAGGTCATTAAAAGATCATATTCATATTCAAAGTATTTTTTGTACTTTTTTCGCCCAGCTGTGTTGGTAATAGCTTGGTCAGACGTAAGCAGAAAGCCTACTGAATCCATTAGCTGTAGGTCACTGATGCAGGCAGATTGTTAACGGCGGCAGAAACGCGCGTTAAGCGCGGGGTGAATCCCCGGTGTCTGTCTGGCTCCTCCTGGCCCTCGCCTGGCACTTAGAGCTGATGTCAGTCACTTCTTGGCAGTCACATCGGCACCAACGAGTGAGGGGGTCACAGAGACCAAACCATCCGTTCCTCCTGAAGTGGTCCCTTCAGGAAAAGGAAAAGGTGGGAGTATGTCTGGGAAGCTTGAAAGAAAGTTGCTCCAGTCATATGGAAATGTGGAAAGCGTCAGGAAAAAGAGCTGCTAACACAATTTGGGGCATAGAACAGCCCATGTTTGATTGAATTTTTGCAAGCAGACATCGAAAATGAGAATCCTAGTATGTTGAAACTCCTGCATTATAATCTGCAACATAAATTTGCATTGCTTTTTACATTATCTCTTGATGATAAAGTTTTTCATCTAGTCTCTTGACAGTGACTCATTGGTGAAATATCTTATGTGATTCAAATAACCAGAAAAATTGAATACTAGTTTCTTTGTTCGAGAAGAAACCAACAAAAAGAGATGAAAAGGACATGAGCCTTGTTATCTGTGTTTGAATTTTGTCTTTCCAGTATTTTCAAGTACAAGAAGCAGTTTCTCATCTCGTGCCGCTTTACAAAATATTGATATACAGTGTATCTTACCCACCCAGTCTTCGATCAGTGTGTCAATATCTGGTCTTTTTATACAAACCAGTGATCTTTTCTTTTAGTAATACCTCAGAAAGCAGTGAAACCATTCCATTGCAGGCACTGCATATTCCTGCAAAGGAGAAGAATGGTGGCTGTAGATCTGCTCTTGGTAGTAAAAATGTATAGATATTATATTAATTATATTATATTATATTATATTCTTGCAGATTTGAAAATCACAGCACAGTCAATCTAACACATTTCTTGTCTGGCAGAATAAATTGCATATTAGTGGAGTTTTGATTTTTTTTTTTTTTTTTTGTTTTGTGGTTTGATTGTTTGTTTATTTTCAAGATTGGTATAAAGAAGAACAAGAAGAAATCCAGGGAATGGAGAATGTTAGGTAAATATCAGATGAGCATGGCTGCTTGTGTTGTTAATTTACCCTCACCATAGCATGAGATGTGTCTGATCAACTGGAAATCCGAGAGATTTAATGAATAATTATAATAATTATAAAAGAAAGATACATAGAATCTAAGTAATACGCATATTTTCCCCCACCCTTGGCAGGTCCCCTGTGCTGTCGTCACAGTTACAGCTTAGTGAGACACTTCTACACCACTGTCCCCTCCAGTAACGTCACAGACCCAACTCCGCACGGACTCTTTTGCTGCCATGTCACATTTACTTAATTGTTTCTCGACTGTCACACCACAGCTGCTTTTGATATTGCCCAACCAACATTTTTCTCACTCAGCGAACATGTTTCACATTATGTTTGCTCCAGATCAACAGGCACTCATTTTTCTATCAGATGGAACTTTCAGCCCTTAGTCTCAAGTGCTGTAGGCTCCTTTCTCTCAGCTCTTGCTTTCTGGCTGCATAGTGTTTTTCTAATCAAACTTTGCTTCCGGCCTTTATTCAGAAGCTAAGTGCAAATCACTGTGAGATATGTGAAATGAAGTTTAGGTTATTACTGAGCGTTGTAGCTTTCCTTAAGGCATCTCTTCCCTTCCCCACACAAATTTGCATGTTTATATTAATCATTATCGTTTGTTTATGGTCAAGGAGACGCTGACCTCCACTGGGGTTTACAGTACTTGTCTCAAACAGCCTGTTTGGCAGGATTTGCTGTTTTTCTATCTATGCTGCTATTGTATGGCTCTTTCAGCACGTAGCAGGGGCTCCCTCTATCCTAGGATGGTCCATGGACCTGGGAAGGAGCAGTCTGCTCTCTCTACCTTCCCAGTGTGGCCACGAGGGTGCCCTTTGGAGGCTCTGCTTAGGCAGATATGGCATAGCTTTGACCTCAGCTGAGGAGAACACCAAGTATTTAGTTATGGAAAAATGTTGCACAAGAGTAACATGGAGGGATTGTGTGACACAGAAATGCTGTTATTCAAAGATAGGTATCTGCAATGTTTTTGTTCAGTTTGAGGCCACTTTCACAGATACACAAAGCAGCTGGTCTGCACCTGGTTTGTATCGAAAAAACCCTTTGCTTATGAATAACTACACGACTAAAAATAACATTGCAGTTCTAATCTACTTACACTCATAAAACCTCAGCTTTGCTATAGGTGCCCTGGAATAAGGGATGAAGCAATTTTGTCAAGTTTTAATGCAGAATAATTTTATATTTACATTATTAAAAGCAGACTATAAGGCCAAGAATGTGTATAGCCAGACATTGTTTGAGGGGTTTGAAAATCCAATTTCATGTTTATTTTTCTGTCTGGAAGGTGGTTGATAATCCTGACAACCACCACACAGTCTGCTGTTGAGTTTGCAACAGTAGCTGTTCTTATTGCCAGTCTGGATCTTCATTAGTTAGATTCAAGTTACAATTAAGAAAAAACAGAAGATGTCTAATAGCTAAAAGAAGGTTCCATGAAAATAAAACCATTAGGGTTAGATACCTTCCCACAGAGCTGTTTTTGTAGTGTCTTATTTTTGGGTTTGGGTGTTTTCTGCTCTCCCTGAAAGACAGAAGCAACAAGTGTACGGTCACTGTACTTGATAATGTAGTCCTCCAATGATTCTATTTTCTGTGACAGCAGCCAGAAATTAAATGTATTTTTATTGGAGTCCACTTGCTTTATTTAAAGTACTGATAGCAATTTCGTTATTTTTGCTTTTTTGCACAATCCTCAAAAACCTCTCTTCCATCCTGGGTATGAGAAGGAAATCATGGACTTAAGCAGAGGTCTTTAATAGGAGAACTACATTTTACTTGGGAGAATAACGTCATGTGGCAGGGCTATGGCAACAATAACACCTCTACTGCCAGAAAACACTTAACCTGGGTGGCTCAGATGGCCCCAAATATTTAAGAGCATTTTTCTTATACTGTAAATTCCCTGTGGTACATTATTTTCTACTGAGAGCTAATAACTACCCTGTCTGTAAAGCAACTGGTCTTAAGTTTATTAGCTTGCAAGACAGAAAAAATAACAGACACATATCACTGACATTTAACAAAGATATCTTTCATGGGTTTCTGTATTTTTTCATATGCACCACACGTTTCTCTTCAGTTAGAAAAACACATTTTGAACCACATTCTGAGTAACTTCTTACGAAGCAAAGCACATTTTCCAAAAACGACTGTAATGCTTCTCCAAATACTGAGTCCCTTTTCAGAAAGTTCTGAAGGTTTTTGAAAAATAAATAACATGTCAGCTTCCCCTGGGAAAGCTGTTTCGCCCTTGCCACAGCAGCCATACTCTTGCTTGGCATCATGGGAGGACATCACCCTGTTCCTGCACTGAAGTGGAAACGGCTGCACAAACTACTTTTGTCCAAAAGTGACTTCTCCAGACAACATAAATCCCCATCCACACTTCCTTAAATGCATCTTCTTGTGATAACAGCAAGTTACACCTGAACTTGCCAAGGTCGCAGTAAAGCGCAGGTACCATGGAAAAAATTAAGGAAAAAGCATGGCACGTTTGGCAAAGATATTTCTATTTTAAACTGGCCTCTGCAAGTTTTGGAATGTGTATTTCAGCGTGCAAAGAATTCAAGAAATTGCTCCTCCCAAGTGAGTCAACTTTTGGGTTGAGTCACGTGGAACTTCAAAAGCTGAAGCTGACTGTTGAGAAAGTCCTCCTTGGGAGCCTGGCACTCTGCTGAAGCCATGGCAAATGTTTTGTTAGCTTGAACGAGAATGGGAATGAGCCTAGGATTATTCTTTTTTAAAGTCCACGGAGAAGAACCAGTTGCCCTGGCTAGTAATAAGAAAAATTCAAAGGAGAATAGTTGTACATCCTGGAATGTCAAGATTAACAGCATGGACTGCAGTCCCAACCCCTCAGTAACATGAAAAGCAGAGGGTCTAATTTTTTTTATGTGACCCAAACACACACAAGGTTGCCCAGAAGCCTGAACTGGTACCTTAGAGGACAAGGAACTGGGATAAAAAAAATCCAGAAATGATCCGAGCTCCACACTAAAGGGAAGCTTTGACATGTCAAAATTTTAACTTTATTTTTCTGGATGAGTGGCGGTTGCTAATTTGTAGAGGAATTATTTGGCTGCCATACTTGTGGAAAAAAGCATAGAACATTGGGAAATGTTTGCAAAATGTGGATGGTACAACCTTGGGTTTTATTTGGAGAGTTTCCCAGGCATTGCAGAAATGAAAGCTTTTATATCTTGAATTTGAAATAAGATGGCTTTTAATGAGCTATTTCAAAGTGCCAGATCTAGAATTTAGCATTCAGGGTGCTTGGAAAAATTTGCTTGTCCCTTACAATCTTCCAGTAGAGCAAAGTTTCCAAACAGCAAAAAGGATTTCCTAAGATGTTGTGAAAATCCATGTGAGAAATGCAAAGTAGGATTTCACACAGAATTAACCCACTGAAGGTGTTCCAGGCAGCCTTATAGGATATATCTGCCATCCCACATTCTTTAATTGCTGCCAGATAACACAGTGCATCCAGTATTTCCCTTGTTTTGGGTTATTTTATGACCGCACCAATTTCTGGCTTTAGAGTATCCTGCGTCACAGATTCTGCTCTACCTTAAAACCATCAAGGACTGCGGTGATGCAAAGTGCTGTAATGAATAAACACTGGTGCTATTTACAGTATTTTATCTCTGAATATGACCCTTAAATTAAGAATTAATGTCTGAGAGAACCCAAGGACAAATATGTACATATTCATAAATTTAATATAAGGGCATGTTGGACGCTGAAAGCCTTTGCATTCTTTTCCCACAGAGGACAGCAACAGCAACAAAACAAAACAGTGGTGCCTGCAGAACTGGGTGGAGATGTGTTCCCAGGTTCATGTGTACCTTGTCCCCTCCACTTTGCAGCAGTTACTTCAATCACTGGAGGGTTTCTTTCTCTAGCACTGTAGACTCATTTCCATCCAGCTCCTGACTCTGTGGCAGATGATGACAGGAGGAGAAAAAGGATATTTGGGTGTATAATGTATAAAGCTGCTGCCCACCTTTTTTTCCAGTTTCCTAAGAATTTATCTTTTTTTGTGGTTTTTCATAGGCTTTCAACAATAATTTGGAAGGTCTATTGATTTAGAATTAAATGTAACTGGTACTTTTTCCAGAGTGCTTTGAGATTATGATGCCAAGTTTCTTCTGCTGTATGTAGTCACTAAATGATTGCAGAAGAGTTTGAATCCTTTAGCCCACTCAGGCAGAAGTAAGATCAACACAGCTGGGGAGGAGAAGGTGTCAAAAATGGCTTAAAATCTGGGAGGCTGCATCTTTAGTATTGAGAGTTTGTCTGCCCTTCCATCTCTTTGTGCTTGGAGGAAACATTTGTGTGGTTGACTGGAGAAAATTTACAGATGGTGGAGGTAAACTTGGGGCTTCCAGTCAGCCCCGTGTCTGTCTGCACGTCCTGCTCACACGTGATTGATGTGTGCTGTATTAATTGTGGGTAAACAGTCCTGTATGCGTGGTTGACCAAATAGTTCTGCTTTAACCAGTACACATCCTAGGCCAATAAAAAAATAACTTAATACTGCCACCGAGCACAGTGGTTTCCTGTAAAAGCTAGAGAATGCAGTTTGTAATTTGAAACTGTTGGGCAAATGCAGACATGTAGTTGTTGAAGGGTTTTCCCATACCATCTGAAGGGGAAGAAAAATACATATTTTTGGATGTTTCCCTGTTTTTAAAAATCTATCATAGTCTTACAGTCAAAACTCTGAACTTTAAAAAAAATACAATTCAGAATTCATAAATATATTTCTCCTTTCATTTTTAAAATTTTTTTTTGCTTCATTTATCCCTTTTTTAAATGTAAATTGATCTTTGATAAAATGCCACTTATGCTACATTTAGTGTATAAACATAAGGACTATGGGCTTGAGTTTCAAAATTCTGAAGTTTTAAATATTTATTCAAATGAGTCTCTTTAGCAGAACATATTTTTAATTAACTTTTTGAAATGCTAACATATGGCAAAATCTACCTGTTGAAGTTCAGCAATCTACTTCTATTATTTTTTCGCGCTCTGAGAAAACTAAAAGACATTTAAAAGCGCGCTGTTATTTATATATATTTATACCATCCCTGGCCTCTGAAATGGGCCAAAATTCATGCAGTGCTGAGTGCGTGGATATGGAATCCAATCTATATGGAAAAAGCCATAGAAAAAGTCTTTACATTGGAAAAAGGCAGAAAAAAGACCTAAAAATTTTAGTGATTCTGTCTTTTGGTGTCATTGAGCAGTAAGAATTTACACATAAACCCCCGCTGTGAGGAATCTATTTTCAACTTTTAGCAGGACAAGGAAAAATGGTGTGGGCTACAGTAATGTAATATTTACCTTTCAGTCTGTATTTTGTGGCAATTAAAACATATTTGACTGGTTCTAAAGGAGCACTCTGGGTTCCCTCAATTTTATCATTACAGGAAAATAATTATTTCCTAAAATTGGAAAAGCTTCAATATCCAAAGACTCTTGCCTTGACTCTACTTGCAGTAGAAAGGTTTATAAAAATATGTGTCATAACAAATTTCTTTTTTCACATTCCCATAAATGACATTATCACTATACTTGGAACTGCAGTTTGCACATTATATCAGCCTAAAACAATTTGGGACATTCATCTTCCCTCACTATTGTAGTCTGTAAATGGAGTGACACCATGAATGGGAGACTCTATAAATGACTGCTAATTATGTGACCAGACTGAGTTGATTGGGATGAGTTCTCATTTTACCTTAATTGATAACTTCAGTCCTGACCTGACAGGATGAAATAATTCATGATGACAGCAACAATTAATAATTGGATAATACAAATTTTAAATTATACTTCCAGGGTTTATGCATGTGATACATGAAGTTTATATCATGATAAATTGTCTAGGGGAAATGATTAGTTAAGGTTTGTTCTATTTTTATTTCACAGACCGGAACAGCAAAAATAAGTGCATTATAGGACAGATGCTGCTGACAATGGGACAAATAACTTATGAATAAACTCTTTAGTCTCTAGTTAAATTGGACTGGGTTTTAATTTAATTATACCTGTAATGGAATATTAATATATATTTATTTTAAACTAAAAATGAAATAAACACATCATAACCTGTGCTTAAGCTGAAAAGTCATCTATAAATTTTACTCAATACAGTTCAGTTTGTTACTGATGTAAAAGCCAAGTTGTTAATTTGAAAAGAAGAAAAAAATTGCACATTTTTGGACTTATTATGGATTTTAATGGAACTTCAGGCTTGTTTCTGATTTGTTTTTGTCTGATAAAAAACTAAAAACAAGTATGAAATAGGATAAAACTTTTCCATATAATTAACTTCATTTAGAGGTCTTACACAGGCTGTACCAAGATGAACTTATAACTGAGCTTTTTGTGATGACCAGTAAGATGGAATATTTGAAAGTTTAACACAAAAACAGAAGATGAGCAAAACAAACCTAAAGAAATCCTTAACTTCTAGGTTCCTAGTCTCCTGCTGTTCTCATTTAGGTGGGCTTCATCCCAGGAAGAAAATCTTTCTCACCAGGGACTTTAAGACTAAGATGTTTATGAGTGCTAGCATTAGAAGTGCATGCAGGCAACACAAAATAGCTGAGTTGAGAGCAATAACTTTCAAAAACTGATAGTCATTTTTATGCCAGTAAAAAGATCAGTTATTTTTAGGTTCCATTTAATACAGATATTTACAGTATAAAGATATTATAAATTACAATGAATTACTGGTAAAAGCTTTGTATATTTTTTTCTCGAGGAAAGGCTTCTCACAGTAAATAGATTTAAATATGTGTATGCAAAGACATTTCAGAGGAATCATAAACTGGATAAAGTCTTTCTGTAAAGAAATTAGACTCTTCTTCCTGTCTAGGACTAATAGAGCAAATCCCTTGAGGCTTTGTTTGAACAAATTCATCTCATGTAACGACTCTGAAAGTGAAATCTCTTGAAATATAGGAAAAACACCATAGACACCACTGAGCTCTTTAGTCCCTTCACTGTTAGACCTTTCCTGATTTACTGCTGGACTAAACTCATTAACTACTGGCTCTATAATAGTCCCCAGACCAAATTTTACAACTTCCATTTCAACTTCCGTTCTTCAGCTCAGCGTTTGACCCACTGTCCTTGTTAAATCCTCACATGAGTGCTGGCTTAACTTCAGGGGGAATACTGGGGCTTTTGATCTTGGGGAGATGGGGTGAGTCTTGCATTATTTTATGAACCTTACATCATCCACAAGTATTAATGCAAAACCTTAGAAACAACAGATTCCTGAGAAAATAGCACTAATACTCTTCTGTCAAAAATCTGATTCATAGCCACTATTTAAATAACCTAGTTTCTGACATAAGAATTCTCTTATTAAAACACTGTAGCACCAGATTCCCTGGCAATCAGTCTTTCTTCCACAAACCAATTTCTTTTACGCTTGCCTCCACCTACACTGCCACACCAGTGCAAATTATCATGATGATATTCTGTAAATTATATCTCAGAATGGCATTTGTACCGTAGGAAATGGAAACCTAATGGGAAAATATTTATGGCATGTTTATATGAAAATGGTCTGCAAAAATAACTGTAAACAAAATCTTTGAACCTGTGTGACAGAATGATTTACACTCAATTTAAATACTTCTTTTTTTTTTCTAAATTGATACATTGATATTTCCAGCTAATGGAAAATATGTTATTTTGAAAGTTATGTGAAAGTTAGGGGTAGGTTTGCCTAAGAAGTCCAGCTTTAGGACTAAAATGTAAAAATGTTTCGTTATTTTTATTTAAAATTTCTTAGTACTGACAAACAGGACCTTGATAATGGATCTGGCATGTAGAAAATTATTGTAACTTTTGCTACAGAAACCATGAAACCAGATTACTTTGACCTGAATGGCTGTTCAAGACCTTATCCCTACCCATTGTTAGGAAATAAAGACATGGTGTTTTATATCATTAAGTTGGCTACATAATAATAGAACTCCAAGGTAAAAACTTATATCTTAAAAATATCTTCACAGAGTGTGAACAGAACTTTCTTTTTCACTGGTGGAAGGGCTGTACAGAAAGGATGGAAGTAAGCAGTGAGTAAAACACTGTTTTGTGTTATACATTAACATATGTCAATATCAGGTGCTGATAGGTAGATCTGAGGAATATAACTGAAAAATTGCCAGAAAGAGTGAGAGTAAAAAGCAAGAACTGTGTATGTAACCTGTGTGTCTATCTGCATAAAGATAATTATCAACATTAAATAACATTAAACTTCATATTTCCATGCAGTAACGGCACAGGCTGACTCCCAGCCCCTGCTGCGGGTGTACAGGGACGCTTTGTATTGGAAAAGCCTTTCCTCCCCTTGGGAACAGTCAAGGTCTAATCACATTTTCATTACAGGATTGCAGGGTTTATGTCCTTTCAGTCCTAGTCCTGAGCATTTTGTGCAGCTGGTACCAAGAGAACTATTTGACTAGGAATTGTTACTGCTTTATGGATTTTTTTCCCCCACAAGTTGATAAAACTGATTGCATGTAATTTATTAAATATTAAATAGGTATTAAATAAGCTGGTAATTTGCAGATAATTATACAATACTTAATGATACCTAAATCTTCTATCTAAGGTGTTATTGTTACTAACTAAAAAATGAGAACACAAATATTTTTACCAACCTCACCTTGACTATTCAGAAAGAACTTTGAAGCAGAGTTCAGTTTATTAACATAAACATTTTGAGGACTTTTGTCACATAATAATCCTCAGCAATACTTTTTTTTTCTTGTCAACAATAGCAAGGCCTCTGGGGATCTATTACAGAAGTGAGGGTATTATACTGCATTTCAGTGCAACTCTGTACCTGTTTTTGTCATTAGTCTTGTTGTTTGTTGGTTTGTGGCTGAACAGATTTAACTTTTGAGACCTAAAATTAGGGTGTTCTCTGTAAAAAGTTCTCACCAAAATACACAATTTGGCTGATTTTGAATTTTTGGCTTTGGTTGTTTTGGTAGGGATACAAATACAAGAAGAAAAGACCACCAAAAGATGTTGCCCCAGCTGAAAAATAGCCACCAATTCTCTCAATTCTCCTTCTTTTGAGAAGCAGGATAAAGCTCTGAAAGATACATCACATTGTTGTGTTTTTAGGTCTGTCTGCTCACTGGCAGTAGCTTAGGCAGCAGAGAGTCCTGTGATACTTTCCAAACATCACTTTGTATGTCATCCACCTTACTCTTTCTCAAATAGTTGGTGGGGAAGTGGTTATACAGTCAATTTATATGATGGTCATTAAGAAACATATCTGTTAAATGTTCATATTTTCAAGGAACCAAAGCATGTCTGTCCAAAAACATATGCAGGCTATTTCATACAAAACCTGACCAAGAAAATGTTATTCCTCAGTTATGAATTGTAAAATGGAACAATGAACATTGTGCATGAAGTAAGATCTTGTCCAAGGTGGAAAATTTTATGGAGCTGGATATAGATATAAAATTTTCTCCAGTTCTATACTGTCTCAATACCTACCACATCTCTCCTACCTATCTTTTAGTGGAATGCATTTATTTTATGTCCTAGATCTGGGTGGTTGTTTAAAACCCCCACCACGATTCCTCAAGAAATTTACACTCCAAATGAAGCCACCATAGAACAGGAAAATAGCAAACAAATGGGAGGGTAGGAAATTAAGGACAGGAGGTAAAGTAAATAAAAATATAGCGCCAGAACTCCAGCTGCTGGAAATTAGTGTAGTCCTATTGAAGCCTATGCAATTACACTAACTGAGCAATTGCTTCATTATTTTTATTTATTTTACCCTTTGTTCTCTCCCTTCATTTGAGCTTTGAGTCAAATTAAACTGAGCTGAATTAACATCAGCTGAAGAGCAGTCCTAATGTGAATCCTGTTATGGGTCTGTGGGGAGAGGGAAGGGGCAGGGTGGGGAGCTTCTGAGGAAGCCTTTCAGAGAGAAGAGTCAGTGTGTGTACCAAGGCTGTGGCTGTGCACACTCTCGTGTTTGGCCTGTGTTTGTCTCCTTTTCACCTTTTCCCCCCCAGGGGAAGTCTCACTTTTGGTGTGGGTAGGAGGGTGCACCAGGGCACCACGCTTTCAGGGGAGGCAAGCAAGCCATCAAATAAAGTATTAGCAGAGATGGTGGGGTCATAGCCACACTCCATAAAAACACAGAAATCAAGTGGTTTTCCCTTCCCCAAGGATTGCTCCAGCCTGGCCTCAACCCTGTCTGCAGTGAGCCTGAGAGCAGGACTCAAATGTGCACCGCTATGCAGGGTGGGTAGTGGGAAGACCAAATCTGAACTGTGGCAGCAGGAGATCACTGAGAGGAAAAGGGAGATAAACCCATAGGGAATGCATGGTGTGGAGTGGCAGCTGTGTAAATTATCACAATAGTGGGGAAATAATGATGACTGCAAAGTTACAGTTTGTAATAAATGGAGTTTTTGACTGAGTTGGTTAAAATGGGTTTAAGGTAATGGTGAGGTTTTTTTTTTTTTTTTATAATGAATTTTCTAATTTAAAAATGGAAAGCAAAATTTATCCTTTTCGTTAGAGCTCCATGAATAAATTGATGACTGTTTTGAAACTGATTTCCAGTACAAATGACATTTCTTATCCAGATTTTATTTCCTGTAGTTGTTGCACAGTAATTCTTTCCTGAGTCAGACTTGATCCATTGCTCATTCAATGCTTAAATATATATAAGTTTGTACATCATTGCTCATAAATACATTAAAAGAATATTAATCTGTGAAGTTCTTTGAAGCAAGGAGTGTTAACACTAAGTGGATTTGCAGTTCTAATTCATCTGCCTTTTGCATTAAGGTGCAGTCTTTAATTACATGTTCACACGTACTCCAGACAGTTTCCTACTTCTGTCTTTCTTTTCATTATTCACTGCAGAGTCATTTCTGTCTTTAAGGCTGGAATTAAATGTGGAGTTGTACATTTACTTTTAGCTTCATTTAGGACATCCATCAATGTATCAGCAAAGCACCTGGAGAATATTAAGGCATTTCTCTCCTTCTGACATACAGGGCTGCTCTTTCCATCTTACAGAGGGAGACCTTTAGGAGGGGAAGAGAGGTGTTTAATGATATCAAGGCAGATTTTGCCTGGCTAAAAAAAAAAAAAATAAAAAAGAAAAAGAGAGAGAGAGAGAAAGAGAAGAAGCTTAGAGGGCAGAGTATCTTAAATTCAGGACTGATCTTCATTTCCTGGGATGAAACAGCATCTATTTAGAGGTGTGTGTTTTTCAGTAGAAAAAAAAGCAACTCAGTCTGAACAAAATGCCATTATCTGCAAATGTAACAATGTCACTACACAACACTGTGAGGGATTTGTCTGTGAAGAATTTTTACATAGATCTTAACCAACTGAGCTGTCAAGCTGCCCTTTCTAAAGCTCAGTCTCAAGGGATGTGGCTGTTGCTGAGGTTGGCTGTGAGACCAAGGAGCTCATTGCCCTCCTGCTGATGAACACTAGAAATTGTGGACTTCCTGACTGAGGTCACAGCCCCATGAGCTCAGGGCTTTTTTTCAGACCCAAATGAAATTTCACAGTAGAAGGGAAAGGCACTTTTGTGACCTGTTGACTCTCTCCATGCCAAAAATTGAAAGGATTACTGCAAACAATGAAGGTGTTGAACTTGAAATAATTTTGTATGACATAAAGTATAAGACAACCCAGATATTAAGGTGTATTTTAACTACTAAAACACTTTTTCACCAAACATGTCTTCAGCTATGTATAGTGTAATAGCCTTTACTTGGTATCAGATGCCTAATTCAAAATGCATTTCACTATCAGGACAAAAAGCAGAAAATTATTTATAATAAAGAATTTTAGGAAGTAAAGCAAGATAATATTCATCATTAGTTTTTCTGTATGATCTAATAGTCTTTTTGACTCCTCAGATTTTTTATTAGGTAGGTAATAAGCAGCTATTTATTTTAATCATTAAGTACCTAAATTTGAAGGGAAAACCTGGATGTGCTGTTATAGTAAAAAGTGCTGCTTGGTGAAGTTTCTACTCATGTTGAAATATGAATTGTAAACATCCCTCTTTAAACATAATGTCTCAAGATTTTCTATTCCTGATGGTCTTCTTGTGTTACTGAGCCCACCATATATCTGTGAAGCGGTTAGTATTGAAAATCATGTCACTGTAGAGGGTTCAGATTTTTCATTATTCGTTCTCAGTTCATTAGTCTTACAGGTGGAATTGTAGTCAGACACTTTTGTTGCCTCCCTGAAAATGGAGAGATTTAATAAATATTCTTTTCCTGTGATGTGTATCTCTTGCAGAGAAAGCCACCAACTTGATTTCATGTGTGGTAGTTTAATAGAATATATAACAAATAGTAGCTATCATGCATGAAGATTTGATAATCACCACAACACAACCTGCCAGCAGCTGAAGAAAGAAAAGAGTGTCTTAATTCAGGAAATATGTAAACAAAACATTGAGCTTTATTTTACATATGGATCCCCTACACATTATTTTCCCATTCTGTTGAAAACCATGATTAAATCTGATGTGTACTAATGAGAAAGAAATGCATAATCTAACTTTTAAAGCAGGTGGAGCCGTGGGTTTTTCACATGTGTGGCATTAAGTAGAGAGGAAAGCGGAGCAGTGGTAAATATCATAGGATCACAAAATTGTTAAGGTTGGAAAAGACCTCTAAGATCATTGAGTCCAACCATAAGTCTGAGGCTTTGGTGAGGTATGGAGTGAGAGACAGAAAAAAGGTGAGGGAAAGGGCCCAGGAGGGAACTCAGGAAGGGAAAGTGAAAGATGTTATCTGATTGTTATTGGTGTATGTGTCCCTTTGCTTCAAAGCCCTTTTTGAAGCTGGAGGTGATTTCACGGTTTTCACGGACCCGTGACTGCGATCAGTGACAGTCTCGTGCTTCTGCAGAGGATTTTCTTTCGTATGACAAAATACCCGGAGGGAAAATGGTACTGGAGAGCCAGGTGTCAGCTACAACAGTGCTCTGCTTTCATCCCATGTGGAGATCTGCAGCTCCTGCTCCTTGCAGCCAGCCCATGGGCTGCCCTAATTGCTAACATGCTCCGGTAGCCGTGCGCGGTGTGCCAGGAGTGAAACCCTACCTGCGATCTCAGAGAGATAAAGTGCAAGGGAGCAAATCCATGAAGTAAAGCTTCAGGAATTCTAGTAAAACCGGGTGAAAACTAAGAAAAGATGAAATGAGAACTAAAGTGAAGTTGTGCCTAAACCTCAAACGTTGAGGCACATGAAAATGTATTTCTTCTCTCTCAAAAGCAGAGGTATGTGGAAGAATACTCTGTGTCCCCCCCTCTTGTTAGCTCTCTTGTTTTCCAATCAGATTCACAAGGAAGTGGTAATTTTCCTGATTCAGCCTGGGAATTGGGAGAGTTAAACTTTGGTTCTTTGTGCAGAATTATTTTAAAATCCCTTGAGGAATATGCAGCAAATCTGATGAGCAAGACTCATGGAGCAGCTGCAGAAAAGCACACTGCAGGCTTGGTGAGCCCGGTATCCCCAGCACACATAACATGCAGAGCTCATTTTGTACTTGGATCAGCTGTGTGGGTACCTGGTGCATCAATATGGCCAGGAACAAATCCTGCCCATTGACTTGTAGCAGTGGGTAAAGAAATATTCTGTAAAAGTCAATACTAGTTCTCATGTGAGACTAAGAGTGCCCTGATTCCCTGATGTGGTACAGGTTGGATCATGTTCTGAGGCTTATAGTTTCTTTTACAACCCTGGCCAAATTTCGTTTTTCTCATTCATTACGAAGATGACTCTTGGTATCTTTTAACTCTCCAGTGTTTTCTGGAATGCTCTTAAATTCTTAGTTTTGATGCTATCTGGCTGCAAATAAACACTAGTTGTGCACTGCTTTAAGGAGTGTTTACTTTTGCCTGTAAAGCGACATCATATGGGCAGTCTAATAAAGTTCTGTCTCCAAAACAGTTTGATTTAAAAAAAAAAAAAAAAGTAGTTATTGGGTTTTTGGTTGATTTTGCTCTTTTACGATCTGTAGGAAAATAGCTAAGAAAAACATTATAGAAGCACATAGGGAAATTGCTGAGGAAATTCTATACTATGGGTCATATTTTTAATGTATCAACCTCAAAACACAGAAAAACAAAGATATATTGGTTAGGTGTTGATATTTGCATCTCTAATTCCAGTTTGTTTCTTTGCTGGTCTCCTCCTGGGGCTCATGGTGGCCCAGAACACCATTTGTAGCTTTCCTGGGAAGGAATTAGAAGAGCAGAAGTTTGATTATCTCACTCTAGCTTATTGGGGAAATTTTAATTAAAATGTTTGGTATTTCATCTCAGAGCAGTATAGGAGAAAAATCAGCTCTCCTTGGCTGCTCCTTACCTTTGATGCCAGCATAGTGAAATATTGCAGTTATGTAGCATTAATATAGTAGTAATGTAGGAAAGAGACATGGCCTTTGTACATAAAGTTCAAATTATTGAAATTATGCTTTTTCTTGCAAAAAAAAGTGAATTTATTGTTGAATAGCTCTCCAATATTTTAAAGAATTAAACTTCTCATAATTGTCCTCAATAACATTAAGCTGGAGCATTACTTTTATAATTAAGTGGCAAATCCCACTTTTAATATAATTTTATTAACTTTTTTAACTTAAAACTTTGACAGTCCTAAGGGTACTTGCCTAGGTCACAGGTTAATACAAATGATAAATCTACATTACTTTTAAAGCATAAAATTAAGATTATTTTTCATTTAATAATGAAGAAGAATTGTATTGCTTTTTCCAACTGATACAGCTGCAGAGAGAAGTTCTTGAGAATAAAAGAGAGAAGAGCACACTTCCTAACATTTTACCTGTATCGTGTTCTAAATTCTCTTCAGTGCTCAGTTGTAATGCAGGCAGCTTTCATATTCACTAATATGATTGTAATCATCATCACTCTAATGAGATAGCTGCAGAATGAGTTGAGTCCTTAGGGAAACTATGTGACAGATGCCAGAGTTGTTTCCATGCTGCAGAGGTAGTAGTGTATTAAAATATAGCAGGTCTATCGAGGAAGGCTTCTACTAGTGTAGCTGGTTGCATGAGACAACAAAAAGTTTGGACAATTTCAGAGCTGTATTGTTTGTATTAATGACATTTGGCAACAGTACGTGCTCCAGAAAATTTAATAGAAGGTAAAGTTTGGCTGGTGAGTTCTGCCTTTCGGTCTGATGTGAGTATATTTATCCCATGGATTAATTATTTATGGTCCGGCCTTGCTATAAAACTACTGTTGTACTTCTATTTACCAGTTTTAAAACACTGTCTATGTGGGTGGGCAAAGTGATACTGCCGTGCTTACCTCCTGTGCCAGCTGGCCACCTAAATGTCTGCCTGTGTGTGTTCAACTTTGTTCAGTTGTCACATGACATGAAGCAGGGCTGTGACCCCGCTGATACTCCTGCTTGTAAATGTAAGCTCAGCCATAAAAAGTGCTGTGATTCCGTCAACAGTAGGTTCCTCTGTGATGTTTTCTGAGCCATTCTGTTTGCTGAGACTAGTAGAAATAAAGCTTTTCGCATCTAGAGGAGTAAAATGTATTTGGAACGGGACCAAAAATTGTCATGGTTAGAGCTGAATGTGAAAATTTTTATGTCTTGCTTATAGTCTACCTAAAGGAAAAACAACTATTGTAAAGCCATGTTATTTTTCGACCCCCCACACCTCCTTTCATGTTTCACATACTTTGGTTAGAGGTGCACAGAAATGCAGAGTTTTGGGGGTGGTTCTCGTTTGGTGTGATAATCTCTGTTAGGCTTCTACTGAAATTCTGCCAGCTGGGGAGAAAGAACACCAGGATGTGTCTAAGCCCCTCATAGCATTGAGTGCCAACGCTGTGTTCCAAAGAATCACTTTCTGCTGGTGTTACATCCTTCTCTCTAGGAATGTTTGGAGGTCACCATCAAGAACTATGGCTTGTCTTCAGCAGGGACATTGCTCTCTGCAGAATACAGCAGATAAGGGACGAGAGGATAGAACATGGAATGAGCTTTCTGAGGAACTGCCACAGCACACCTGACTTGTCTACATATGCTTTCTTAAGCATTTGGTGTTTGGCTTTTCATACAACCCTGAACAAATATATTTTATGAAGACTGAAACAATATCAACTAGTGTGCAAGTACAACATTTTGTGACCAGATATTAGTAAGAACTGTACAGAAAGAGAGAGAACAACATATTGGCAAGTGTTTTCAAGTACTGCACCTCTTCAGACCCCTCAGGATGGTTCCCCACAGCAGGAAAAGTGGGAACCTTAGTGCTGTTATCCTTGCTCTCACTGCTTCAGCCTCCTGGAGAAGGTCTCCAGCAGCAGCACTGGGAGACCAGCAGAAGGCAGAAGCAGGAGGAGCTAGAGAAAGCATGGGATAAAATTAGCAGAGGTACCAGCAGCAAAACTTCTCTGTGCTTCTGCTGGCACTTGCACAGGATGAGCCTCCCAAAGGACTTCATCATACCCCGCTGAGTTCATCTGGTGGACTTCTGAAAATTTAACTTAATTTGACTAGAGGCTATGAGAATTGGTTCACAAAAGTATTTCTTCTTTCCCCTTTTCCTTTTTCCTTTTTCCCTTTTCCCTTTTCCCTTTTCCCTTTTTTTCCCTTTTCCCTACCCTTCCCTTATTTCTTTCCTTCCTTTCAAACCACCACAGGGATGGATAGGGCGCCAGAAGGCCTGAGCTGCCTTGCTGTAAAGCTCACCTTTGACTTCAACTCCACTTTTGGCTGCAGGGCTCTCCTGATAAACTCACTGAACACCAGAACCTGGCCTCTCATGTGGGCAATGGAATCACAGGGTGGCTGGTTTGGAACCACTAAAGTTGTTTACAAAACTTCCTTCTTATCTCTGCTGGTCCTTGTAGCCGATTACACTTAAATGGGTCTGACTGGTTACACCAGCACCAAACTGTTTCTGGCTGTTTGAGTCCAAATAAAACAGACAGCAGGCATAAGGCATTTTTTCTCTGAAAATAATACACAATTAAAAAGAAAAAAAAAAGCTGAATAATCTAGAAATGATGTCTCAATTTTGAAGTGTGGTGAAGATTGACAGAATAATCTGGAAAGAATTCAGGAAAGATATGCTCAAGTTAAAAGTAAAGTATCATGCAGTATTTTAAGACTAAGCTCAGGATTCCTTGAGTAAAAGGTGTTTATCAAAGAGAGATTTCACTTTATTTTGGATGTGATTTGATTCTCTGGCTTTGCTGTCACACGTAAAAGGCAACTTTCTGTTTCGACCACAAAGGCCACGAGGTTTGACTGGAGGCAACAGCTCATTCCACTGATTTCAGGGAATTGATTCAAGGGATTTAATCCACTCCTTAAAGGTGTTCAGGAATAGTTTATGCCACCTGAGGTTATGCTTCTTCCCAGTTGGTGCAACAAACAAAGGATGTACCTCTTCTTACAGTTTTCCTCACTTAGATGCAAGTCATAGGGTATTTATACATCGAATTACTGATCCTTCTCATTAAACATAGTTTTTGCTTACATCACTACAGAATTCCTGTTCCTTTTATCAATGTCTTTTTATTCCTAGAATCAGCAGAGAAGCTTTCCCTTTGTATTGGTTTCTAAGAAGTCAGGTAAGTACAGTGTACTGGTATTTGCATAACAGGTATTCCTATTTATATTTATATACTTCTACATAAATATATTTGTATTTATATACTGTGGGAAATCATCAGTGGTGAAAGAATATTTCTGGGGGAGCCTTGATATTGGGGAGCCACTCTATCTCCTCTTTCTATGTCTGAATCTGCTTGTTGCTGTATAAACATCTTAAGAGCATTAACTCAGGCATCTGTGTACTGATTTCTCTGCACACTTGCATACAAATTCTACCAAGACATATAAAAGTACATACAATATTTGGAAAGAAACAAAATTCCCATCCTGGGGCGGTCCATTACTGGACCTTATTCCCAGGAGTAACAATAGAGAAAACTCCATGTCTTTAAGTATTAATCAGTGTCTCAGGGTCAAGTAGGAAACATTTTGAAATTTACTCAATGAGCTTTTCCCCTCTATCTTCTGCTATTTGCCTTATTTTACTTGTGTTTTCTGTTTCTCTTTTTTGGGAAGAAGACCAGACCCCTCCTGCCTAGGCAAGATGACTCCTCATCCCTACTTTATGGCCTCTGTTTCCCTTCCCTGCCTTTCCCAGCTCGCCTTCCCTCCCAGGGCAGGCTGCCACCCGTTTGTCCCGTGGGCAGTTTGGTTTATGTCAGCCCCGTGCCGGATTTGGGCACTCAGCGTGTGACGTTCCGGCGGCGTTTGCGGATCGATGGCGACGGGACGATGCCGTCGTAATGCGTTTCTCATCTGCTGGTCCTCTCAGACCCCTCTTCAGAGTTCAGGTCCTGACCCCAATTAGCCACAGCAATCCTAAACATTCGGGGCTGGCTGGTGATTGCTGCGGTTCCGGAGATCGGGGCAGCTCCTGGGTGAGTGCTGGGGTTTCGTGGCGCTGCTGCACAGGTCTTTAAACTCCTGTGGGACATTGGGCATGGAACAGTGGGTGACTGCAACACAGCCAAAAGAGGCTAAAGCTCTGTCCAGCTTCAGTGGGTTTAGAGTCTCCTCCATGACTTTTAAATGCTGTTTGATATTAGGAGATAGATCCTATACACTTTTGGAGCCGTAGCTCCTTTCCCTGCCTGAATTCTGCCTGTATTCTGTCGCTCAGAGTTTGATGTGAATTAATCACTATTATCTAGCTATGGAGAAATTTAAATGCAGACAATAGACCCATCTAGCTGCATTGTTTCCCAGTTTTGTCACTGGGCTGTTATTCTGTTTCTGATTTCTGGTATGCAAAGAGGCAGCTGCCTGATCAGACTGCTGAGGAAACAAAAATATCCTAATTGAACATAGATTTCAGGAAAGCTTCCACTTGTATTCCGTGACATGAGCTCTTCCTCAGTGTTTAGCTTTACTGCACTCTGCTGCTGAGCAATGATCAATCTTTTGTGGGTGGTAAAATGGATCTTTTTTATATGAGGTTTGAAAACACCTTAGAAATCTTTTGAGAGAAAAAAGCAGCAAGTAAGCATGAATATATTCAGGCATTGGAAATTGACATGAACTGGAGTTTCACCATGCGTTCACAAGAATAAAATGGCTAAATTGGTATTAAAGATGAATAGAGCAGAAATGATAATGAAAGAAAAAAGAATATTTAGGGTCTTCTTAGATTATCAATGTGGCACTTGGTGTGAACTGAGGGAGGTATATTCTTAAAGAGATTATGGAAATATATGTCCCACCAGAGATTGCACAGAATCAGGCACTTCATTCTGGACCTCACATGTTTTGTAAAATTACAGATTTAATAAACAAACCATTTTATGTCTCTGTAAGAAACTTAGAGGGGATTTTGAAAGTCAAACACTGAAGACCCTTGCTTTGCCTGTGGTGGTAAAAGTAACATCTGCCTCAGACATTTTAACAACAGACTGTTCAGATCATTTTTTTCAGCTATGGTAGGAGACTTGACAGATATAAGCCATCCTACCCCTCTTTTCTACACTTCTATCTCTCAGCTAAACTAAACATTACATCAAAGCACTCCTATCAAGGACATTTAGATTTAATTTTACCTTTCTCTTTCAGATGTTCAGTTCATTATAATAACTTTTGTGGTTTCCTAATTAAAACAATAACACAGAAATAAAAGAAAAACAGTCTTATTTTTTTTTGGCCGCATCCATGGGATGCCGCAAAATCTATTTTGTTCTCCAAATCTGAGACAAAAGTCCTGTCAGAAATTTCTGCCACAGTCATACACATTTACCAGTACTGACCCAGGACCCTGTGAGATGTGGCTCTGAGTGTTACCCACAAGTAAGTTATCCCAGTGATTCTGGTGCGTGTGCTGCCTCTTCTTGTGAAGAGTCTCCAAATCATCAAGTAAAAAACATTTTCCCCCAGGATGGGTAGTCAACATGAGGTCATAGAACAGTCTTTTTCTTTTAAAAACATGGGATTATATGTCCATGATGACATATCCCTGGGGTAAATGCAAATAAAGAGAAAAAGAACCAAGAATCTTCATTGCTGATTCAGTCAGTGAGGCTCCTTCTTCTCCCATTGTTCTGTTTCTTTGTCTCCTCTCGGACATACAGCTCTGCCCAGTGTTAACCCACCACCAGAGTCCTGCCAATTCTTCCAGGTTTACTGGCGTCCTTCATGCCAGGCATGTTAGATTGTAGGATTCTTATGATTCACAAAATGTTACAGGAGCATTAGCTTCTTTTCGTGCTTTCAGTTTAATTTCGTTAAAGATTTCAAGTTCACAGTTGCAAGAGTTTTGTGAAAGCCCTACTCTACAAGATTTCCTGAGGAAAGTTAAAAGTCAAGTCTCAGACAAGGCACACAAAAAACAAAGCCAAACAAGGAAAAGACAGAAACAGCTTGAGGAGCATCAAAAACTATGTTTTAGTATGAAGAGATAATAAACAATAGTTTTCAGGGTCTTATCATGATGTATTGTCTCTATTTCAACACATGGTCTTTGTAAAGTGGACAAAACTGGTTTTGTTAAAACATCAATGACAACAAATAATACATTTCCTCAAATCATCTCTTCTCCTTGTCAGAACTCATTCTGCCTGGCAGGTGTAGCCCATTTACTGCAACAAAAGGTGAAAGGTTTCTTGTTGTGATTGTGGAACCTCAGGGAGAGAGCACTCAGCTGAGCACTCAGTCCTCTTCTGTGAAAGTCTGAGAAAGTTTTCCTTGCAATCTGCTTCCCAGATTTCCTACCACAACCACAGCTTTATTTAGCATTATGGTGGCTCATGACCCTATTTCATGTGGAAAGTATCTACTCCACGACAAAGAGGTGAAGTAAAGAGTTTCTTTGGTGACTGTGGGGTCCCTTGAAGTTTCAGCCATGGGAGTATTTGTTTACTAACTTTTAAACCTCGTGTTTGATCCAGAGATACAGATGCCTATGCTGTGTCCATTTTGATTTATTAGAGAGACAGGCAAATACTCTGAAAAGGCCTCCAACCTTTGACGTAGTTGATGAAATATTTATCTTGGTACCCAAAGTTGTTAGTGATATTGTTTCCAAGTTCCAGGGCATATATTTAGTGAAGTATCAAGAATTTGGTTCAAGAAAATGATTAATTATGGTCCTAAAATAGTGCCTAAAAGCCACCACAGGAATTAATTTAAACTGGGTTCACAAAACCCCTTTAATGGTCAGCAAGAGATTGCCTACAGACACAGAGAGTATTAAGAATATTAAGAGGGTGATACTCTTAATATGATTCCACTCTGGAACTTAGGTTCCCTAGACTGGATCCCAAACCCATTTTCTGAGGTTAAACTCCTCTTTAAAAACCTCAGTAGCTTATACACTCTTCCTTCTTAAGCACATGAACTGAGTGATGCTGTGCATCCACCAGCCCTGTGCTCCTGAACTGATATTCCTCACAGAAGGGCTTCACAGTCCCCTACTTTCCTGACCCAGTGGCACTGTGACAGCTGTGCTTTCTCTGTCCTCCTCCTCTTCCTCTTCCCATCTCTTAGTCTAGATTTGAAGTACAAGTAGCTGCAGTATTTTATTTCTATTTCTCCCTACTCTTTGAGCTGATGTAAATCTTGTCATTTGTATTCAGTCTCCCCAGTTCTTGGAATGACATGTTTTGCAGCCATCCATACTCAGGACATTGGAACTGATCCCCTTGTTTTCTCATCAGGCTCGTGTCCAGCCCTGGTAAAAAAAGGCAGGTGATCTCCATGCCAGTATTTTACCTTATTCAGGCTCCCGACTCCTCCTGAGGTCCAGAGAGGAGTGAAATGCAATCATAGAGTGATTCATGCAGTTTACTTTTCCCTCAGAATTACTGACTCTGGGAAAACTAGGTATTATTTCAGACATCTACCAGATCATTTTATACAAGTGATGCAAAGCCACAAAGAATAAATTTTTAGTGACTCAGGAAGGCTTGATGGTGACATAAGCCTGCTGAGGGTTTTACTGCTGGCCATCCTGACAGTGGTTTCATTTGATACCACAGTTCCTCACATATATTGGTGCTGGAGGGGCACTCAGGACCAAATGACTCACACAGCAGAGAGGGGAGTTCAGCCTGGGAAGGGGTAAGGGGCTTTCTCTGAAAAATGCTGATGTGGCATTTTAAGCTTCATCCCATAATTTTAGTTCTTTATTTCATGCTTTCACACTCCTTCATTTCTGCCATATCCAGTGATCTTGGGACAATATTTTCTTTATGCAAATTTTGTTCTGTACAGAATATTAATCTCTGCCATTGGCATTGATGGACAAGAGTTAAAGTTTCATTTTAAATATAAAGCTCTGGCAGAGCACACTTAATTCTCGGCTGTGTTTATAAGACAGTTTTACTTGATGACATTTAATTGTGAAAGTTGCAAACTCCAGGCATGCTAGTCCCTTCCATGGTTTTGGTTTAGGAACAACAATGTAGGAATAGTTACCTTCCTTCCCAAGATACTGTAGTAGCAATACAAAAAGTAGGTATTTTAGTGCAAGGTTGTTTTACCTTATTGGATTTCAACTTGAAACTAGAGTTTGTTATTATCTCAAAAGAAAGTAGTTATTTACTACCATAACCAAAATGAATCCCCTACAAACAGTAGCTGCCAGCTGGTACCAGGTTTTAAAACTCTTATAAATTGAGATTTCCAATTATTTTGGCAAAAACCCAGGAGAGTCTTATTTTTTTATATGCTACTCTGCCTGTGGGAATTCACAGGGATGCATTCCACCTCCAGTAGAATTTTGCATTAGGTCACAGGTGTACAGCAGACACAACCAATGAAATAAAAATCAGAGCCTCATAGCTTTCAGGTATTGTCCATTTTTCCTAGTTTTCAGTGCTGGCAGGGAGGGTGTGTTTTAAATCAATATTGGGCAAGATATCCCGTTCACTTTCATAGGAAGAATTGACCAGTTTTAGCTGATAAGCACAGATTATCTCTTCTCCAATTGCCTGAGAGGGAGATGCAGCATCAATGCACAGGTTAAAAGGGCAGTGGGAGTCAACCCAACAGGCTCATCTCCAGCACCAGCCAGCCAAGTCCCACAGAGAAATAAATCTCTGCACAAGAAGCAGATACAGGCTCAGCGTTTCCTAAGAGGCTGAGGCTGTGATTCCAGCTCGCCTCACACCGGGAAAGGTCTGAGCACAATTTCTGCTAAAGGTTATGGCTATCTGAATACTTCCTAACTCCAGAGTTAAGACAGTGAAAAGGGTTCTCCACTCCCACTTTGTTGTCTTGAGAGGAAGGGTGTTACATTTGTGAATTTTTATTTTCTGCAGTCATTTTACTGCTCTTTCCTCCTCTCAGTTTCCACACCAAAAGAGGGGCAGGCATCAGCTTTCGACAGCTTTATAAAAACAGGTCAGCACATATTATTTATAAATTGTTCAGCGAGAAACTGTAAATTAGCCAGAATTTTAAAAAGTAGATTGACAGGGTACCTAGATTTAGTGTTTGACTAAGTGCACATAATTGGAATTAAAATTGCCTGTGAGTAGAAAAGAATCAACATTCACCAGACTGCCAGATATTCAATGTCTGCTTTTTCCAAATTTCTTGTTTTCTTTAAGTTTCCATTAATTGCTTCGTTAACATGAGCCACTTCCAAAGAAATAATTGGTCAAGAATGCCCCAACAAGGCCTCTTCAGGTATTTGCAGGGGTTTGGGTTTTAACATCGTTCATACTGTTTAGCAAATCACAGGAGAGAGAAGCATGGCTGCTTTCTCCCAGGAAATGTCACACCAGTAAATTAAGCAGGGCTCTACTCTAAAAGGAACTGTGTTCTGTAAAAGAGTGTTTCCATTGCCCTTCATGGAAACCCCAGGCCTCAGCACCAGGGAGGCACAGCCTGTGAGTCACGGGGAGCTGCAAGGAGATTTTCATTTTGAAAATGCACTCTCTCTAAGAAAAGTGTCCGTCCGTCTCAGCCGGGTGGAGCCTGGGAACTGATAAGAGCAGCAAGGGAAAAGCAAGCTCTGGAGTCTGGGGAGGAAAAGGGAAAGGAGGGGCAGGATTGGTGACTTTCACCTTTTAGAAAACAGTATGTTGAGATTGCATTGGACCGCTCTTTCTTTTCTCTCCTGTTGCAAATCCACACACAAGAGATTTTTTTCCCTACTTTGAAGTTTGCCTGCCTTCATTAGCATGGCAAGGTGATCATTGTTCAATCTGACAGGAACATGGACCCAAATCTGATCTAAAACATTTGGTAGTGGCCCTCCCGTAAAATACGTGATCTACCTACAGCTGCAGTGATTCTACAACAAGCATGTTAGCCTATCAGAGGACAAGTTTGTTTAAACAAATCCAGTAAAGTTATCATGGGAAACTGAAGGAAGTGGGTCACCATTTTCCTGATAATAGTTACACCAATCCATAGATAAGAGGACTGGAAAGAAGGCCCCTCTTTCATCCATAGTTTATTCACATGGTTAATGCAGAAAGATTAATTGTTGTAGGATAAACTCTGATGTGATGTTGTAGGATAAACTGATGTGATATGCTATCTTTGTTGCTCAGAGTGTGTGTGCAAAAACATGCATAATAGTGTGCAATTTGGGGCAGACACATGATGTTTAAGATTCTGACGGAAAGAAGTGAGGAGAATGATAAATTTATGTAACACGTATTCTGAAGGCAGAAGGGAACCTGTGAACAAAGAGCTTTGTGCTCTCAGACCTAAGAATTATTTGAAGTAGTTCCTCTGGCTCAAATGTGCAGAAGCACCAGGCAATTGAATTCAAGGTCTGAAACAGACTGCCCTGATGGCTCTGCACTTTGAAATGCTTTACTTTGCTCTGCACACAAGTAGTGTAGATGCCTTCAGCAGACAAATGTTAACTTTAAGGAAAAGTAATTCTAGTGCTAAATGTTAACTTTAAAGAGAGGTAGTTCTGGTGCCAATAGCAATAGAGACTGACATTAACAGTGGTGATTTTCTCATTCTTTTCATATGTGGAGCCATATGCAGAAGCGTCAGGCTGTGTGTGAGCAGCATACAAACCCCATTATACACCACACAGAATCTGGGAAGCCTAGGAACAATTTTAATGGAATTACAATAGTGTCTAAGCTCCTAAAAACAGATTTTTGCTTCCGTAAAGGAAACGAGCTATGGGCTGGGAAGTGGATGGCTCCAATTCTTCCTGACTTCCAATTCCTTCCATGTTTCCATGGAAAGATGACACAAGCTGTGTACATACCTTACTTTTGATTAGCAAAGTAAACAAGCACAGTTACTGCTCAGCTGCAGTGGGTATGTCCTACAAAGACAGTCTCAGAAGTGTCTAATTTAATGACAGCAAAGGTTAATTAGGGGATAAGAAGGCCCTGATGCTACTTGATCTACCTATTATTCTGAGTTTCAATAATGCGAATTTAGTCAGCTGGAGTTAGAGAGATGGTATAATGAGAAGTGCCCCATGGTGAGGGTAGAGGGGTTTGAACTGCAAATACAATTTTTTTGGTCTCCAGGCCTAGGGATATTAGTGGTGGCCTATCTATGGGGAAGGACACTGGTTCATTTGTAAGGAATACACAGTGAAAAAGTAGGACATGAACCTCGTGTAGATTTCATCTTTGTTAACCCCTGTCTGCTGTGTGTTTTCATGAGTCTCCACGTGGTTTTGATTTCAGACCTTCAAAATATTTTTTGAGTTCCTTCCCTGGCCTCCTTTGCAAGACCTTGTTATGCAAAACAGAAAATATTTCCTGAGTTTATGTCTTTGTCAGTAGCTTGAAGTGAGCTTTTCAAAAAGCTCAGCACTCGTAGCAAAAACAGCTCATTTCTGATTGTTTTCCATGACAGGGTATCTCTTCTCTCTGCTTGTGGCCCAGAAAGTCTTGCACTTTTGTCAGTGTTAATTGTTTTCCTTCATTGCTCTATTTCTTTGTTTAAACCCTTTAACCTATGCTGAAGTTGCATCTCATTAATAGTGGCCTTGTGTAGCCCATGGCAAAAGGCTTTGTGCCCACGTGCTTAGCAGTGTCACACACCTCAGGGATGAGGAAGACCTACTCCCAAGCCTTCTTCTGGTCACTGGAAACCTCCTGGTGCCCGCCCTGTCCAGAGAAAATTTTCCTGACAGACAAAAATTGTGTCATAAACCCGATTTTGTTTCTCTCGGCCCTCTCAACCCTTGCATGGCAGAACAGGGAATGTAGTGGGAAACCAGAAATCTCCTAGGGCTGCTCCGTATGAGCTGTTCTTGGCTGTCAGAGATGTCCCTGTGGCTGCCCTTGGTCAAGCTGAGGCATAAAGTAGTTCTCGAGTCCCCTGGGGTTTGAGAAACAGCAAAGTTTGTGTAAAGCCCACCTTTTCCCCTCCATTCCACACTGAGAGTAGCTGGGGTGGACCAGAAATAACAGCGGCAGGTTGGTTTTCGGTGTGTCTCCGTTAGATCTCCAAGCGAGCCACTGCTAAGTCAGAGACCCCAAATTTATTGCTTTAGCACTCCTATGTGACAATACATTTGGGGTAATTTTGCAGCCCCGTTTCAGTGTCAAATAAAGCCTGGAGAAGGCTCCAGTGACCTGAAAACTGCCCATGGGTGTGCTGCAGGGAGGAGAGGGGAAGCTAAGGTTTGGAAGAGGAAAAAAAAAAACATGAAAGCAAATATGAGCCAAGACATAAAGTCTCATTTCGCTCCCATGTGCTAGTGCTTGAGCAGACTATTGTTCTGGACTCAGAGATTGGTTCTTAATTATGTTGAGCAGTGCATGGTTTAAATTACAGGCGCATAGTTTGGTGAGCACAGAGCTGTTAAGAATTTTGGCTGGAGAGCAGCTGCGGGGCTGCTCTGAGATCTCAGGAGGTGGCTGTAGCTGGAGGTGTTCTCCAGAGTTGGGAGGCCTGCACACTGCCACCTGAAGTCCCATGCTTGAATGCTTTATCTAAATCTGCCCTTGTCTTTATTCTGCTATTTCAATCTAAAATAAAACATCTTGTATTTATTGTATCATCGCATTTAGACACTACCATTTTGGAATCTCCTGTGGACATCATCAGATCCAGATGTTTGCAAATGTCATCATCCATACACTAAAATGATTACAAATGGAGATATATTTCTGTAAGCTGTTGCTGCACAGTGAAGATTGCCAGTTTCCACTGGCTTGGAGGAGACTTTTCTTTTTAATGGGGTAGGGATGGCCCCAAGTTCAATATTGCAGGTTTTTAAATTACACATATTGTTGCATGAAGCGCAAGTGGTTGCAGTCTCTGTTCACTCATAAATTTGGACTGATTTCCTAAGAGGTTACTAATTTTAACATGTGGAGGATGATTTCAATATTGGGATTACAAAATTTGATTACCTGTCTTTATCTGTAAAGAGTGTGGTGTGAGTTCATTATGCTCTCTGATCAAGGTATTAAAAATACAATTCATTTCCAGGGAAGAACTGTTTTTCCTTCAACACACTCCCTTTGTCTAAATTGTCTGACAACTGCACTGGTATTTATATGTACTGTACACAGCTCTGTCTGGCTTGTGAATGAATACTACTGCCCTCTACTGCAATGAATACACGCTCCAGTCTAAATGTACACAAAGTATGGGGAAATTATTTGTATGGATGCCCAGACACAAGCAGAGACACACCTAACACCTCAGAAGGGGCAATGGTTTGTGCTGACCTCTTTGGTATTGCTCTGGATGTCAGGGCAAGATTGAAGTCTCTACAGCAGGGAAAAGAAAACACGTACCATATCTTGCTCTTATTGTGCCCTAATTAGTAAAGTCAGGCTACATTTTAGATTTTCCCATCTCTTTACTGATTTGGAAACAATAATAAGAAGTCAGAGATTCTAATTTCATAGCTTTGGCCACCAGAATGGTATCACAGAGCTAAAATTTTAGGTACTCTCTTCTGAAAATGGCATCTCTGTGTTAGGTACCGCAGCTTTCAGACACAAAGTTAGTTATGCACTCAAGAGTGAGACTCTTGATCCAGGATTCTGGGGAAAGATTACCTGGTTTGACTCTTGGGAACACAAAGGAAATGGTACAGGAGCTCTGTCTTCCCTAAAGCTTTGTGCTATGTGCACATTGCGTTGTGGTAAAACCCTTATTTTTCCTAGGGAATTATAGTCCTGTAGTTTCACTGGGATGAATATGTCTTGATCCTTCTCCATTCCANAAAGAAAAAGTAATTTTTTTCAGGAAATAGAATGAGGAATGGTAATGTACATTAGACTTTACTTTGGAATTTGAAGAAGTGGTGCTTCAATTTTATTGAGTGGAATGGAAGTTTGATTTAGTAGCCTGGCTGATGTTAACAATTTCAATACCTCAAGATATGAAATTTTTTTAATGGCTGAAAATTGAAAGTCAAAATAGATCCAAATAAAGTTAATATGGAGTTAGATTTTTTTTTATTAGCACACATTATGTACTATTTCCAGTGTATTTTCTTATGAATCTTGTGATGAACCTATGGCAAACTCGTGCAACTTCAATAACTAAAAACTCAGCAATATGAGGAGCTGCCAGATTCCAAAAGCAACTGATCCTTCTAAATTGGAAGAAATTGGAAATGGGGTGTAATAGTTATCACAATTATATGTGCCATAAAGATATTGTTTTCATGAGTACTTACTGCCAGGTCGGCTAAACTACGCTCAATAAACTCTGGGCCCAGGGGACTCATGAAACTATTCTTCATGAGTGGTCTTCATGTTGTTATTGGACAAGGTATTAAAGCTCTTGGGGTGGAATGGCTGTTGATACTGAGAAAAATATTTCTTTTAGCATCATATGTATGCATCATACAGTGCTGTGAGAAAAGAGTTTGTGTCAATATATTATTGGAGTAATACTATGAATATACTGAAAATCATATTCAAGGATAATTTAAATTAGGAGGGTAAGAAACATCCCTTGCTCAATTAGAGCTGAAGTAAGAAAAACAGAGGTTTTGTGCCTCTAGCATAATTGATTAAGTCATCTTTTGGGGAGTATTCATCATGTGACGAAATGAAATTACCCATCATATCTTTGCTGGAGACTTGATTTCTTTCAGTTGGTCTTGGGTAGGAATGAAGAAAAAAAAACAAAAAGAAAGTTTGCTGAATCTCTTTGTAAACTCTCAAGCTTAAAGACTCAAGCTAAAACCTGACTTGGGTTTTCTGTTAATCCAGCACATGATTTATTTACTATAAACAAGCCTGAAGCATGGGAAATGGTTTCCAGAGAACAGAACATGAGTTTTCTGGACAACTGGAAAAATCTTTTTGTAGTGAAACCTGTGGATTGAAATTGTTAAAGGATATTTTGTTTCCAATTTAGGTATCTGGCTTGATGGGATCAGTCGGTCTTCTCAGTCCAGTCCAAAAACACGAACCGCTGAGCATACGTACATTAATCAAGGCTTATGTGTTTAGTAGCTCATAAGGCTGTAAAAAGAACATTTCTTTCCTTTTTGGACACTGAAGCACAAAAAGCAGGCGAACTGTGGTTTCCTCTCACCAGCCATGAATACTTCCTGTATCCAAGTAATAGCGATGGTGAATTGGGTACCTTGGCAGCATCATTCTGGCTCTACAGGTCAGGAAGGCTGCAGAATTTGGTAGGTGATTAAGGAAAGGAAAATTCAAATGCCTTTGATCCCCCTGCTTTCTTTGAAAAATGTCATCTGAACAAAGGACTTGAAGAGTGCTCTAAAAAGTCTAGGATAACTTTCCTTTGTAATTATGCATCCAGGTTTTAACTGGAGAAGGAATTAATTTAACTTGCAGGCTCAATGACTGACAAAGAAATGGACATGGACATTTTGAAAATGATCTGCTCAGTGACAATTAGATTGAGACATCGCTTCCTGTGGCACTGAAAATTGCAGTAAAAGCCTTATTCTGCAAGGCACACTAGGATTGCACTCCAGGAGATGGTACAGTAGATTGTAAACATTGCTTTTAAGAATGAAACACTCGATCTATGCTGATCAAAGTAAGATAAATAATGTAGAGTTTAAAAATTTCTTTTTAGTGAAAAGATCTTAATTGAACAAGACTTTCTTTTTAGTAAGATCTACAGAGTTCTGCTAGGCAGTCTAAATAACCATCATAAGAAGGCAGCCTCAGTGGTTTCTGAAACAGTTGATAAAATTTTTTAGCATCTCTTCTGTTGATATAATAGTATTGTTTCTCTGCTGTAGTATTATAACTGAAATGTTGCCAGATATATTTCCACATGAATCAACAGTTTATTGTCATTATTAGGCAAGGTAGAATTTTTAGTCTTCCCCTCTTTCTTTCTCTCTCCTTCAAATGCTGTCCTCCCAGTTATTTTGGACTATTTCTTGCACATAAATGCATGATTAGAAAAAACATCCAAGGCTGTGTACTAGTGCATAATCTGTTCAGTAGAATCATAATTCTGTTGCTTCCATTTCTTGTCCTGCATTGCTTCCTTTCTTCATGGAAGTTTGTTGCCTAGCTCTGAAGAGAGTGGTTAGGAATGTAGATATAAAGCAAGTTTGATGCTTGGACTTTTCTTCTTTTTAAGCGACTACTACCATAGAATTTTGAAAAGATTGAAGCTTAGTCTTATCTGACTAATGAATGTGTGAAACTGAGCTGGGAACAAAGCACCAAAATTCACCAGTGAGGTACTCACTGGTGTGGGTCAGTAAATGTGACATGAAACAGAACGTTGTGTGTCACATACGAGGCATTTGGGACCTCAGGTGGCTTTTGGACTACTCTAGGAAAAATGTGTAAAGTTTGCACTGGCAGATGTATGTGACTCTAAATAAGTACCAAGACCTAAACTGAGCAGAAGAACTTGAGCTGTTCTGACAGTAGTATGGAGCAGAGAAAGCCTGTAAGTTCCACCACTCTGGACTTGCCCAAGGCATGTTGATGCTCACTGAGGATCAGTTCTGACTTCAGCTCCTTTTGTGATGCCGGCTGTTGCACAAATGCTAAACCCCCTTGTAAGCATAGGGCATAAAAGTGATAGATTCAGATTTGAATTAAGGCTGTAGGGGGATTTCAGCTTAATATTTAAGATGAAGTCAAGTATTTGTACAGGAAGCTGGCCATTTACCTTCCTATGTTTATGCCTTGTTACTGCCTGGTTGTATGCAGCAGACATCGAGTTGGCAAACTGCAGTTTTTCAGAATTTTTAAGTGAACTTACTTTGGCACTAACATACTATATTGCTTCATTTTGCATGCTTGAGTTGTACAATTCCTGGCGGTAAAAATCGCACTTTGGGGTTTTTTTTGTATTCATTCTACTTAAGAAACTGAAATCATAAGTGGTTATGTCTCTCCTGGAAAACTGTAAGCCAAGTGCCTGATTTCGTCTTTTTCATACACCACCAGAAGGTCTCCACTGACCTCCAGTTAATAGGATTCTGTTGATGTAAAAGTGGTGCAAGATGGACTGAATCTCAAATGTATTTGCAAGTTTCGTTGAGATTCATCAGACTTGGGTCTAATGAACTAAAATAATTATGTGTATGTTTGGCAACATTTGACTCTTGATTAATATTTTTATGTTCAGATGTTAGATTACTTACAGATGCTTTCTTTTTGCTTATTTAGCAGATTTCCATTTTTAAGTGATTTTGTATAATTTTGCAAATATTTACTAAACATTATAGTATTGTCATTTTACAAGTGGGACAAAACTAAAATGGCTCACTTAAGTTAAAATCTTACTGCACTGTGAAGTGCATTCCTTCTTGTTGTTTTTAATTAGCATGATGTTCTTCAATTTAATGTAATTATGCATTTTCTTGCAGATAAATTGTACAGAAAAAGCACTGCTAAGTTCTTTGCTTCCATTACAATTTACAAGATTATTCCTAATGCCATAGGGTAAATATTTTAACTTTGTGTTCAGAAAAATGAAATAGTAATCATCAGTAAATCTTATACAAATATTTGGATTTGTCCATTGTAATACCCTGCAAAATTTTACTAATGTCAATATAAAAATGCAGGTTGTTAATTTATTAAGAACTGTGGCAGCCTGGTTGTTTAGCTGGTGCTTTTGTTAAGACATATTCTGTGTATTTGAGTGATTAAACCAGCGCTAAAATCACATCTTTCTCTATCAAGCCTTTCAGGTTGAGAGCATTTGGGATTCATTCCCAACTCCACCATGTTTTTTTCACTTGAGCATTAAAATATCAGATAGGAAGAAAATAATTCGCAGCTATCTTGGAGCTTGATTCACCCGCCCCTGACATCAAATTTATGCCAGCGTAACTCCGTTGAAAACCATGATATTACTCTGGTGCTATACTGGTTTAATGGAGTTGCAAATCGGGCCTTAGGGGGGTTTCTTGGTTACTTCTAATTTTCTGATTAAAGCAGAGTTATTGAAACTCATAAAATCCATGGAACATTGTTGCTCCACTGTGGGCTATCTGCATCAGAAACCTCACTTCATTCTGGGCCTTAAGCAAATTCCCAGTTGGCCTTAGCTCAGTGAAGGTACATTCAGTCAAAGTTTCAGCAGGATTTTTTATTTTTCAATTTGCATATTATTTTAACCGCATTCCAGAGCCTTGCAACCACAGAGGTTCAAAATATTCCATAGATTTCGGATTCTTAGGCAGATGTGAGGCACCATTTCCAAATTCATGCTTCTCTTTCCTACCTCATCATTCCTCTTCACTCAGCCAACAAAACAGCAGATTGCTACCCGAAATATTTTACAGGATCAACCCTTTGGGCAGGAGAATTTCTTATTCACTCACTGTCTATGGCCTGTAGGTCTCAGCTTTCCAGCACAGTATCCAAACCTCCAATACAGCAAGGAGAGAAAGGAATGCAGAGAAACAGAAGTGGAGAAACAACGAGGGGAATGATCACACGGAATCATTTCATGTCTCAAAGAAGGTCCAGTCAGGTTTGGTCTGACTCACTGCTGTGGTTTGTAGCCCTTTCTGTGCCATTTGGCAGAGGGAAGGGATCTGAGGGCTCGGTTCTGCATGCAGGCAGTCTGAGAAATGGTAATGGCCTCGAGTTCTGTAGATTAGTGTAGTGACAGGACCCAAAGAAACGGCAGGAAGCTGAGTCAGGGGAGGTTTAGGTTGGATATGAAGAAAAGATTTTTCACCCAGAGATTGGCTGGGCACTGGAAGAGGTTCCCCAGGGAAGTGGTCAAAACACCAAGCCTGACATAGTTCAAGAAGTGTTTGTACAACACTCTCAGGCACATGGTAGGAGGCTTGGGAATGTCCTGTTCAGGGCCAGGAGTTGGACTCAATGATCCTGGTGGGTCCCGTCCCACTCAGGATATTCCATGAGAACAGAAGTTGTCCTGCTACCTTTTACTGCAGGGGCATAGAGGTTGTTTGCTTCAGGAAAGTCAGTCTAAAAGAACTCCTGAAGTGTGCTGTGCTTTCAGGAACAATATCATGCATAACTAAATGGGGTTTTTTTGATTATGCTTTAATCGGTATCTACAATTCAAACGGCAATCAGAGAGGTCTTTTATTTCCTACGAGGTTAAAATTTAGCGGTGCAGAGACCTAGGAAATACAGAAAAAACCCCTCCAAACAAAACATTTGGGGGGAAAGAAAAAAGCTTATTTAATTTCGGAATAGTTCTTGGTATTCTTGAAGCTCTGAGTGAGGATTTATGTTGGTCTTTCTTGATCCAAACGGGTTACCTCTCTTTAATAACAAAGCTTTCTTTGAGAAGGTTTAATGCTTATTGCTGCTGCCAGATACAACCTCCCACTTTTTCAAGGTTTTGAAATATACTGGGCAGTTCCTAAGCTTTCTTTGGCATGTAAAGGTAATTCATGTGTTGGACTACAAACCAACTGCTCACCCAAAAGCACAGGAGGCCCGGATGATGTAGATTAGGAATAAACAAAAGGAACTGGAAAATTCTGTAGAGGTAACATTTTAGTAACTGTGCTTCCACATTATATGGTGGAAAATACCTTGTGAAATGGGAATAGTCTGTGGAGGATCCTCTGCCGTTTGCTATAAAAAGGTTTGTTCTCTTGTCCCCTTACATGTGTACTCAACAGATAACACAGGAAATGCTAATCCCAGACATAGGCTGGTGAGAGGGGAAGAAAAGGAGGGAGGCTTAAGTAATAAATCTGGGTCAGATACTCAAAGAGCGCTGGCACAGCAATGGCAGCAGATGCCCTGCTTGAGAGAGGGTGTTCAAGCTGTATTGCATCACACAGAAGCATCTTCAGAGAACAGCACACACGGTGGGTTTGTTCCAACACTTAGCATTCCTGCTGGAGTGTCAGGGGCTGCAGTGCCCTGGAAATACCCTTTAAAAGCCCCAGGGGTAATTGCTGCCCTCGAAACTTTGCGCCAGTGCTGATGTGAATGGAGGAGATTCCAGCAATATGCCTGTTTCCGTGGAGTACGTCGAAGAACAATGGAGCAGAAGACAAAACTTGGATGAAGCCACCCCCCAGGAAAGCTTTGGTTTTGCTTGAAAACTGAGACAAAATGTACATAAATGAATAAACTGAAACGGCTGCAAATAGCCTATGAAAACATGCTACAATAAAATTGTTTAGAATTCTTCTTCATTATCCCCCTTCACATTCGAGGGGATAACTGGAAAAGAGGATCCTCTACTTTTTTAAGAAATCCACAGGCCTTACAGCAAATGAGCATGTTTTCCAGTTCAAATATTATGAGTATTTTTTAATGTTTGCACAGGCTTGGGATTTCTGAGCCCATGTAATAATCTGCAAAAAGATCCCACATTTTTTGCTTTCCTGAGACTCCCACATGGCACGGAGTGGAAAACCCTTTGCTGTGGCATGTTTAATAGGTTGCAGAGTAGGCAGTGTGTGGTTCCTTAGAGCAACTGGGATGAGAGAAGATAAAATATGTCCTGCTTTCCCAAAGCAGATTGTATGGCTCTGTGGCTACCTGAAAGGAAAGACCACTTCCAGTTTAGCCACACAGACGTAAGCCGTGTGTATTCTTAGATTTATGGGTGGCTGCATTACCGTGCAATTAGTCTGGATTACCGAAAAGTGGGATGAGAAGGGGGGGAAAAATGGTTTGCTTCTCATTATTTTTCCCTCTGAGCATTCATCTGCTTTACACAGAGTTTCCTATACCTGATTCTTCGGTGTCTGTGGCCACCAACAGAGTTTCCCCCAGCCCGAGCAGTCTGGTTTAAATGCGTGCGCTGTACATTCTCCTTGTCCGGAGGGTTCTGGTAAAGGCATTTATCTGTTGAATGACATGCAGACTGCCAGATTCAACAGATGACAGCTTAAGTACAGCACTAGTGACCACCAATGGTGTGTTTTTTATTTTGGGATCCTGCTTTTTCTTAAAAAAAAAAAAAGTTGCCATTATCGACTTTTTAAAAAAATTCTTTTCTCAAGCTGTTTCTTGTGTTTTGGTGTATTCTTCTGCTCTGTCCCATATTAAGGACTGATCTTGATTTCATGTGTCCTAATTTCATGCTGCCCCTCCCCTAGCCTTCAGCAGTTGCTTGTGGTTTGTGCAGGAGTTTGGGAACAGATGTGACCAAACAGGCACAGACACACATAGATGATGCTGACTCTCTCCCTCCCTTTCTCTCACCTGTTGGCCATTTGCTATCCTCTGATACATTTAAGACATAAGGCAGTTTGGAAAACACACAGATCACGACTCCTTTTTGTTTTTCTTGCCCTTTTTTCAGGTGGAGATCTGTACAAAGGGAAGACAGAGGCAACCCAGGGACATAAAACAGGCAGATGGAAAACACAGTCCTGAGTCCTCCAGCTTTGGTTAATTTTGCTATCAGCAGCAATCTCATCATGTGAGTCCTGCTCATGGGTGCTCTGATTTAGGAACTGCTTGGCAGCATTGTTCTGGGATGAATACAGTCCCGTACTGATTAAATGGAATGCAGTTCAAGGTAATCTCTTTCGGGGTGTCACGCTGTTCCCCTAGGAAGGGTTTAGAGACCCAGGAAATTAAAAAGTCAGATGGATGCCAATGGGTAGAGGGCAAATGCATCCTAACACAATTCTGCATATCACCACAATGGTCCTTAACAGGGATTTTCTTAGGAAACAACATATGCAAAGATAATAACCTCCCCGCTGGTACTGGCAGATATCTGCCTTTCTGACAGACTCAGATTCATTCATGTGCACAACAGGGGGGAAAGGATTATTTTAGCATAGTTATTTTCTTTCCTAGTTCACATCATTCACTGAGTATGTACAAATAGGAAGGATGCCAAGTTGTTTACAAGAAGATCAGCGATGATTTGAGCCAAAACTATCAGTCCAAGTGCCCTCAAACCGTAGGGATTTTCTGATGTGGCTATGACTCCAAAAGCTGTGACTCAGCTCGATCTCTGTGCTGGAGTGAGTGTCAAAATGAATATTTAAGCAAAAGCCCCATTCTAAGTTGTACTGAGAGCTCCCACTGAGTGCCAGACATGAGAAATCACCCTGACTCTGTCAACATAAAACTTTCAAGACACAGGTAATGTACGTCATAAATTTGAGCTGAGAAATTCTCTTTTAAGTGTTTTTCCTTTGAAAATCTTACTGAGCTCCTATCTCCTTCCCCTTCCAGACCACCCGCAGATACCACCCACAGACCAGTCACCCCATGGTCTTTAGAGGTCATCTGTCATTCTCACTATCTTAATCCTGAGAGCATAGGTGCTCAATCAGAAAAATGACCTTAAACAGGTGCTTAATGTCAAAAATACAATTCGTATCATTAGAATATTATTAGAATGAATATTGGCACCTACGTGTTTACTTCCTCCTAAGTGCTTGGATGTTGAATATGTGTGTAAAAACAAAGGGATGACTCCAGAGAGGTATGGAGATTGGACATTTGAGAGGAGGAGTTTTGGCTGTAAGGAGAGCAACAGGAGGTACAACATCAGCTCTGAAACACCAGGAATGTTTATATAAAACAGTCAGGCCAGTATCATCATCCATAATGAAGCTGTGAATCAGGGTATATTTTAATGACATTTTCAGTTCTCCTTGTTTTCTTTTTTTTTAATATTCCCTTTAGATTATATATTGTATGTCGATTGAAACTGCAAAGTAGATGGGTGGAAAGGAAGAACTTTCCAATCAATCAAAATGAAAGACAAGATTTTGGTGATTTCTTATTATATTCATCCTCAGTCTTACACTGATGTATTCCTTTTTTTTTTTTTTTNACATTGGTGTTTTCCTTTTTTTTTTTTTTTTTTTTTGAGTACTTCTGAGTCTGACAATTCCATGCTGAGAGAGCTGAGACATTCACCTCTGCCTTTATTTGCTCTGGCTTTGACAATGGCCACCTCCTCTTCTCTGCCTTCTCTGATGCTCGTTCAGACACAGCTGCCATAGGTGATCTTCCTCACCACTGAGGTTAAGGTCACCCCTCCACTGAATCCTCACATTGGCTCATCATTGGCAGCACTTGAGGAGCTGGCTGCTTGTCCTCAGCTTCAAAAGACAAATTCAAATGCACCTCTTCTGGATTGTTTGGTCATCTCTCACACAACTGCTCTTTACTTTCATAACACCTTTGTTATGGAGCTGCATGTCTCTAATATTTTGAGGTGTTATTTCTATATTGTATAGTGAGCGTGATATTTGAAGGGTTATCTTTCAACAGCCTTTCTAAAAACCTGCTCTCTCCTCATTTGACTCCCTCCTTACAACTTAGCCCCTGTGCCTCTAGGTATCCCCTTCTAAGAAGAGAAAATGATTTTTGATCTGGAATTCATTGTTACTTTTATTTTTTAAATTTGAAATGCAATGTAGTGATGGTCATGATACACACGTGTCTTAGGCTGACTCCATGATATTATTGCTGTTTATTGCTTCTGTCATCTTTGATTTCCTCTTCTGTTGCAGCTTTCACTTCTTGAAGCTTGTCTTAATTTCAGACCCGGATCCCACGTTACACATCTGCTTACCTTTAGTCATCTGCGTATTCCCGTTGATTCCACTGAGAATACACACGCACTTTAAATTAACCACATGTGCAAGACTTTTGGAATTAAATCATGGGAAATGTAGTCTACTTGTTGTTATTTTTCCCAACTTCAACAGCTAGCGGCTTCTGCAGGTGGTCAGACCTGCAGAGATTTAAAACCCACTGTTGGTAGAGAAAAGGCAGTTGGCCTGAAATCAGTAAGATTTTAGAAAAGATCTTGACAATATTAAGAAGAAAAACTTTTTTTTGCAGCAATAATAGTGGTTGTGAGCTTTCATAGCAAAGGTTGCTCCAAGACAGTAGAGCTGGCAAAGACCCAACATTTTATTCTCTTTTCTTGAGGCTATGCTCAGATCAGAGACAGTTTTCCTCAGATATAGTTTTCCTCTTTTCCTTATGTAAATCCATGTTGTCAGAAGCATGGGGCAGGAGGCATGGGGGAAGTAGTAACTTGTAATTTCTGTTGGGGAAACACCCCCAGTATAACTGATGTTGTGTTGTTTGGCAGTTGGGAATGACAGCAAAAAAAACCAAACACCAGAAGGACTACAGAAGTTTCTGTGAAAAAATAAAGAGGAAAACCAGACTGAGGGGCAATCTGTACTGGGAAGATTGACTACATTATGATAATTTGGTTTTCTTATTTTGTTTATTTTCTTCATATTTAAAGTATTGCAACAAGAACCGAAAATAATTCATATTTCAGTTTGCATGAAGTAGCACTGTAACAGCAATTTGATTAAAAAAAAAGAGATAGAGAAGTTATAAGTTATGGTATTCTAAATCACATGCCACATGATAGCTGAAATTATTTGAATGATTTCATACTATTACAATAATTACAATTATTTGAAAAAACATATATTTTTTATTTTATTCCCATAAATGATACAAGCTAGCTGTCGCAGAGTAAAATATGAGGGAAAATGAAAACTGTAGGAAGACAATATACTGAGAGCTTAATTTTGATTAAACATTTCATTCCTCTAGAAATGCAACTTTCAAAACATTATTCAAGATGTATGGAAATTAAATATAAGGTTTAATCCCAGCATACCTTAAACACAGGTCTAAAAATAGCATCATTCCCAAAAGACAGAAATTCTGAGCTACCGCCATCTCTGCTGCTCTGTTGGCAATATCTGCATTGTTTATTTATCCTGGGAAATCTCTGTGAAGGAGCAGGATCTCAGGGTAGCTCAGATGGGGCCAGATGGGAGGAGGTGGGAGGTCGAGCCTTGCCTCCAGCTCATCCCTCCTGGCTTTCCCCAGGAGGCTGCTCTTGGGATGAAGAAGCCCCTGCAGCTCTGGGTCCCTGTTGGGAATAGGAACCCAAAAGACAGAGGAAGAGTGAGATAGAGAGAAAAGCAAAGATAGACAGAGCAGAGTGTAGCCTAGTGCTTCCTGGCATTGCCTCCAGAAAAGAGCCCGCCAGTCTCAATTTTCTGCTACACAGAAGGGCATGAGGTGATCTTAGCTTTGGAAATTAGGTAAATTAGATAAGCTAATTCATTTTTCTGCTAATTTAGAATAGTTTTTGCTTGTGTTTGATTTGCTGGTTTTATTCCTATTTGTTGGTGTTGGTAACCTGATCTCTTTGTGCTTTATTAAAAAAAATCTCCTCCTTTTCTACATTTCAGCTGTTAAATGAAAAAGCAGCAATTCATAGGGAGCATAAAATCCCACAGGGGTGAATGCAGGGAAGACCCAGAGCCAAATTTTTTCACAGTCAAATTTTTGCCCTGTCCTTTGCTACCTTGCAGGCAGGGCAATAGTGATTATTATGATCTGTTCTTTCTTCAGAGTATATTTATGTTTCCTCTGCAACAATACACATATTTTCATTATTCCCTGGATACGACACTCTCTGCAAACCATCACTGTTCTCCCTGATATGTGCTAAATATTGACAAAGAAACAAAGAAAATACGTGTGTTGAAACAAGCTGACCTCTGGTGCAAGAAGAGCAAATAAGTGAGTGCCCTGGGACATGTCTTTTATTATTGCTAATTGTTTTTTAAACACCACAAGTCTCCTCTCCTTTGGAAGACAAAGACCTCTCCAGTGCTACATTAGACTGAGGGCAAGACCAAGAGCCATGTGCTTGTCCAGACTGATAAATCCATAAAGAGATGAATCAGGCTGGCTGTGTTGATAGCAGCTCAGGTTTTACTGGAGCTGATGGGGTTTGGAGAGTTTTCTTCTACCCCACAGCACTCATCTGTATCATGTGTCAGGGAGAGCTGACTATGTACTCAGATATTAGGTAGTACCTGAAAGGATTCAGCTGCTTTTGATGGCGTCTGGAACATGCCTCTTCATAAAACTCATCTTCAACAAGGCCAAAGAAACTTCCTGTGCAGTTTATCCAGAAGCTGCCCATGAGCCAAGAAGTTCAGAACAACCAACAGAATGAAAATATAGTTAAAAATGCACATGGATGCTATACAGGAAGAGGTCTCAGGAATTGTGAGGCTTGACAGAAAAAAAGCATCTTGCCCCAAGCTAAGGGTATTTGAGAGTTTTGTTTAACCTTCATTCTGGCTATTTGCACAAAATTCAATGTTATTATTTCCAATTCCATTGAATCAAAATGTGAATTTGCCATAGCAACCCAGGCTTCAAATGGGGCCTACGTTGCTTCCCCCAAATTACACCACCTCCTTAAAAGGGAGTAAAGAAGAGTGCACTGTGTAATCTGAACTCTTGAAAAATGCTGTAAGCAAAACATGGTTTTAATAAAAAACACAAACAATTCTTAGAGTACATTTTATAAGAAAAGATTGCAATTATAAAAAAAAATTATAAATATGTAAATATAAAATGAGCTATTTCAGATTAGTCCATTTTTCAGGAAAATGTTAACACTGGGGATGTACTGGCAACAGTAAGACCAATGTAGGACATTGACATGATGTGGGTGAGGATTTCTGTGTCACTGCCTTGTTTTTTCACCAGGAGGAAAATAAAACAGTGACAGGTCATACATTCATTCATGCATTTTACTCTTTCCATTTAATCGGTCCTTTTGCCAGAAAAATAATGAAGCATCCAGCAGATGACATAGTTGTACATAAATAAATATTTACTCAAATCCCCTGCTTGCAGTCACTACCCACTAACAAAATACCAGAGTCAGCTGGATTTCTGGAAAGCAGAATGCATCCAGAAATTTTGCTTAGGTTGTGCAAAACAATGCTTGTTTAACTGCAACTTTGAAAGTCTCATGTGGTTGTAAATGTTTGTGTGTGAGTACCTGTGTGTCTGTTGATGTTATGGGATTTAAAGCACTTGGACTTTTCACATCCATTTCACTTTTCTTCCTGTTGTTCTCAGGTAGACATGACTGACAAGATTTGTCCTAAGCACACATGAGGTTTTCTGTTGTGGATATCAGTTTTATATAACTGGTGCACATCCTCTTTTTTTCTTAAGCAGAGTTTGAAGAGGTTCAGCTGCATGTGTCTGGCATGAGAAAAGAGCCGTCTTCTCACCTTCTTCACAAATTATTTCCTGTGATTTTTTTATTCCTATGATTCAAGTGACAATGAAAACAGGGGAAAAAACCAGCTATTTCTTACTATTTTTAAAAGCAAGTCAAAAACCCAAGCCCTGTATCTAACAAGTAGTTCAACAGGTGAAATAATCCATGTCTCTCCAAACATTTATACAGATGTTTAAGAATTTGTTTTCCGTAGGAGACAAATGGGAGCTTCTTCTGCACCTAACAGAAGAAGCAGCCCCAAATCTCTATTTTTTAATTGCTACACTACTTTCACAGCACAGCCCAGTGTAAAGGATTAGAGGAATCTTGGGGCACAGGTTCACTTCTGTGCATCGTTAGTATCTGAGCTAATAGCATGGAGTCAGGAGAAATGCAGCTTCATAGCTGGAAAGGTCACTGGTGAGAGCCACTTTGGAGCTTTTAATACGATCCACGTTGCAACAGGAGCCTTTTCTGGCAATGGGGGATGCCTGGGTGCCAGGGCTCAGAAGAGCTGACTGTTCCATGGACACACAGGCACAGCTAACCTGTGGTGGGCGCACCAGCCCTGTTGGATATCCGCGGAGACTCAGGCTGGTCCAGCTCACCTGCTTTCAAGACTTTCGTTCCTTGTGAACAGATTCCTGGAAATCTGAACACAGGATTTTTGCAGATAATTTCTGTCTTTTTCACTTTATTGCTAGTTGTCTCTTTCAGGATGTTCAGCCTCCAAGATTAGCTTTCCATTTGCAATTCATGATATTAGCTGGGAAATTTACAGGACAAAAGCAGATCTTATGGATTGGCTTAATTCCACTATCCTTTTTTTAGATTCTTGTGAGCTAAGGAAAACCACAGAAGGTTTGAATTTTGTTTTGCTTTTTAATCTAAGGATACTATTTGTTTTGGCTTAAAGGGAATTGTGAGAAATACCAAAATATTTAAAGGGAACACATTTAAGTGCTTTCTGAGGACAGCAAGTGAACCTTAGCAGTGAAATCCTGCTGTATGTGAGGTTCTAAAATTGCAACATACAAATGCTTTACTGGGATGTAGGAATGTCCAAATGTGTGTAGTCCAGTCAAAAATAGCTAATGCATAAGGAAAAAGTTATTCTCTAAATTTAAAGGAATCAGTTTATACTCACATCCGAAATTTCTAGTGACATCACACACCATGAAACAATGAAATCTAATAAAACTGTTCACTTCAACAGAAGTTTTAAAATATGTTCAGAAAGACTTTACCTCACCTCTGCTGCCTCACTTCAGCCTTGAAATCTTAAATCTGACAGTTGTTCACTTCTCTTTTACTTCTCTTTCTACCACAGAACAGCATCTTGGCTTTGCCTTCCCAGCCTGCATCAGCCATACCAACTCTCTGAAATGCTTCATGTAGAGCATCCACTGTATTCACTGGGAAATACTAGAAGCCCTGATGCAAGTTTTCAATAAAATAATGAAATTAGATCTTAGTGAGCTAGGAACAGTGGACATTTGATTTTAGAGCTCCACACTTCCATGGCTGCAGGCGGTATTATTCCATAGTTTTCAGAATATGTGTAACTCAAGAGTTAGGCAGAAACATAAACTGCAATTCCTGGAGGTAAAGTGAAATATCCATTAGTTGTATATATCAAGATGTGTCTACTCTAAAAGAATATACATTGCAGACAGATACTCCTGACATACGGTTTTCTTTTGGGGAATCCATTCTGTGTATGAAAAAAATTGTTCCATTCTCAGTTTTATGCAAAAGCTGATTCTACTATTTGCCTTGGTCTTCACAGAGTAAATTCATTAGTTTGAATTGTGCTTTTATTGATGCTAAAAGTCTGTAGAAAAAAGCAACAAAAAAATAGGGCTAAACTCAATGATGTCTTGTTGTACCACTTGGAAAAATTTGCTTGTCCATACTTTAAGCTCCCTGTAACCAAGTCTGTCTTTGCAGTGGTTTCAGACTGTGTACAAGACAATAGAAACAATGTGGGAATATAACAAATTCTTAGCAATATTAAGAGTGCCAGTGGATGCAGTTCCAGTCCATGTAATTGCAAAGCGTGTCCAGATGCTGCAATGATGCATATCTTGTAACTGCTTATAATGATAAACAGATAATAAAGGTTGAATTAAACAAGTCGATGGTTTTGGCCTTGCTGCCGGCAAGTTCTGGAGTGTATGTGAAATAAACCATCACCAGAGTTACCATTGGTTGGCTCTCTACCATCTCCAAGGACAATCAGGATATTGACTCTCTCACTTCTGGGAATGGTCCCTCTGGGGCTGCATTTCAAAGCACTGACAGATTGGTGCAAGTTTTAATGTGTAATGCCCAAACCTTTTATGATTTGACAATTCCAGCTTTGGTGGGTGGCAGTTCAGCCTTTTTTTTCAAAATGTAGAGGAGAGAAGGGTTGGTTTGAATGGTTTTGTCAGAAAATAATTGCAGAAGGATGGCCATTTCCAACATAAGACCCAGGCACAGCTCTACTAGGTTCCTAATAGGAAATATAGACCATCCTCCTAGTTTATCATCAATGTATTTATTTATCTCATGATGTCCCACGTCTCAGGCACTGCACAGACCAGCCTCTGAGCTAAGAAAAGCAGAATATCAACCCTGGAGAAAGCTTTTTAACTCTATTCAAGTAAAATTCTTTTATAAAAACCAGTTTAGCATTAAGCAAAGAAATGCAAAGTAATTGCACGGTAGGAATTATCTTGGCTGTTCCAAAGGATTTCCTGTCTGTTTCTTAACTCTCCATATTTCAAGTTTCTTCTGTAAGAAAATTTGTCTAGTAACTCTGAAACTGTAGAGGACAGGGTTTCCACAAAGGTGTATCAGTGCCTACTTAATGGTAAAGATGGCCATCAGTGCCTCATGAGCACGTGATGTGCTTGATCACAGACTTTATTGAAGTTCCTAATGAGGTCCAAAGATCCTGTGATGGAAGGTGTAATGACATTTCAAGGTGTTGGTGGTAGTCACTTGGCAGTATTCCCCATTTTCCTGCTCACTTTGAATTACAGCCAATGAAGGTCTACTTGAAATTAATTTCTGATACGGAATTGTTCCTTTCTGCTAAGGCTGGCATTGATGGGTAAGAATATGTTACCATAAAGGGAGCTGGAAGGCAGCTGAATGAAACCTTAGACAAAAAGGAAGGGTTTTTGTGCTAAATGACTAAAACTAAGGCACTCTGCCAAGGCATGCATGCATCATAACCCACTACTTATTTGGGTGAAGAAATGCCCCAGCATTTCCACTTCCAGCACACTGAAGTATCAGCCCTGAGCCATCAATTATCCACAACAACATGCCCAGGACCGGTGCTGCCACATTCACAGTAAAGCCTGTTGCCCACAGAGGCCCAATTTTGGATCTGGGCACTGGCTTCTCCCAGAATTATGTATTTGAATGTGTGTAACACAACAAACTGCATCGCAGTGACTGCACAGTTCAAAACTTGGCACCAGTGCCTGCTCTTTTTCCAAAGTCAAGTGTAAAGTCTTAGGGCCCTATTAATGAAAAATCCATCTGATGGCTGGATCAGAGAAGAAGGAGGGCCCCAAATTATGAGCAGGATCTGTTCTAAAAGCCATGTGCTCATGTAAAAATGTGATGGAATATGGGCACGGAAAGTTCCGTGTGGATTTCACTAGATGCACGGGGATTCCTGGAATGCACGTAAATTTATATGTTGTACTTAGAGACATGATGCAAAGGGTCACGAGGCTGTAAATATGTTTCCTTGCTGCATAAAGCAGGGTGATAAACAGTGACATGTCAAAAGCCTTGAAAAAAAGGGTTGGGGTCAAACATGATATCAAGCAAGTCTCACTTTTCTTTGCCCTGCCTATGTGTTTTTATTTCTAGAGCATGAAACCAATAACTCTTGTTTGACATATCAACCATGCTTCCTGAGCAACCTGGGAAACTGTTAATGGCCATACCTATCTGAGCATCTGACACAAGCTGCCGTCAGCACCTGTTATTTATAGAAAAGACAGTGAAACAGTTCTAAAAAACAGGACTGCAAATGCGTGCTGGAAGGATGTTTTACTTCTCAGGAAAAATTGTTGTTTTCAAATTATCTCAGTGAGTGGATATACTTACTTACTTTTATTTCTTTTTACTGTTGTAATCAAAGAGTTCAGGAAAAGATAAAACTGAAGAATTTTCCATCAGGAAATATCTCTGTATTATTATTATCTCCATCCTCAGCCAACTTATGCAAAGCAGACTCGTTTACTTTCTGCAATATGTTTAATTTCCCTTAGACCTGGATTACAGTAATAATTTTTAAGTTTTGTGGGGTTTTGCTTTTTTTTTTTTT
>VXAD01008715.1:298921-572118 GCA_013399195.1 Dicrurus megarhynchus
TTTTGATAAAAAAGCAGGCTGCATTCATGCTGCTCACTTTCTGCAAGTTGTACTTGTAGTTTAACCAGACCAGCTCCCTTTCTCTCACAGCTGCTTGTGTGCAAAGACTTTGTTCACCATTAATCCCCACTGTGATGGGCTTTGTAAAAGTGGCAATGCAGAAGTCATGAGAGGACTCTCTGGGAAGATTTGGCTTTTGTAAGGCTGCCTTCAGAAGAGTCCTTTTTCCTCAGGAAGTTCATCATCCTGTCAGGAAAGTCACGGAGAGGAGTGAGGCCAGGTCCTTTGGCAATTCTGGATTAAAGCTTTAATCTTTGGACTACTTGAATGTACCATAATTTATGCCATACCAAAGCTCCTACATTATGTCCAAAGCAGCTCTATCCTCTTAAGTTCTCTTTAGTTTTAATGTTTCTCATTAAAAATGATGAAACATGAAGCACTCTTACTGAAAACTCATCTTTCTCATCAACAGGAAAACCTCAACTCTCTGTACATGAAGCAGTCCACATGATGGCAGGTTTTGGCTTTTTCCAGTGTGAGCATGGCATGGCTGATTCAAGCAAGGACATCCAGGATCTATGCAGATCATACAGATCTTCAGCATTGCTGATGCTGCTTAGATTTTACTCATGATTATGAGGACAAATTTCAGCTCTAGAAGCAGAGTTTCACATTATGTCATGGCATCAATGCAGCCAAATGCTGCTGGTAAAAATGAATTTAATGCTATGGAAGTAGTTGTGTCCAAGTATAAAGGCCTTCAACAGAGGAAAATGAGAAATAAAGCACCTTTGCTCAGATTTTGCTTCCATACTCCAGAGTCTTTACACAGCATGTGTGAATGAAGAATCTTGGGAGCTGAGAAATGCAGGGCAGTAGAAACTGTTGCCATAGTCATTGCCTTCCATATATATAATGTTCATTAAGTGGCCTATTAATTTCTGGTGCCAGTAGAACAGAGGCAAGAGAGTGAAAAACTGACAGTCTGTCTGAAAGGGCAATCAAAGAGAAGGAAAAGAAATACCCCCAAAGCTGTAAATACATCATGAAATGTTCAGAAAAAGCATTTTTCCAGGGCAGGAGAAGGTTTCAATAAAATTATGACTTTAGCTCTGGATAATAATTCAGTTAGAGCACAAGTGGTTGTCATAAAAATTGTGTATATTAGGAAAAATCACTGTTGTCTGTTTCAAAATAGGAATAATACCTTCTAAACATCTCAAATGTCAGGTTTTATTTAATAAACTTGGGTAAGAAATATGCTGCATAACCACACGATGTTTGTGGAATGTTACTATACATGTAAAAAATGCTGTAAACATAGGGGGCTTTGTGTGTGTGTGTTTCTTTGTGAGAAACCCACTCCATCCTCTGAGAAAGTTTATCATTGAAAAGACAAGATAGGTTACAATAGAATGACATAAAGTCCAGTTCTGCAAGATGTCACAGAGCCTTCTCTCTTGCTATCACAAGGACTGCAAATTCCCTGAAACAGCCACTGAAGCACTTTGCAGGAGATAAGTGTTCCTTACATCCTTAACATTTTTAGAAAGAGAAATGAGTGTGTATTTCCATGGACAAATGGCTCAGACAACATAGCTGATGTTGTTTGGGGTTTATGTGGGACAGCAGGATAGGTGAGTTCCCTTTATAGGAAAGCTAGAAAAAATGCAAAATTATGGAAGGGCTCATCTTGCATAGGAGATGCATAGGGGATAAGAGTGAGGAGTTGATGACATTTGGGTTTTCTGCTAAATGCAGCTGCAGGCGGGCTGGAAAGCTGCTGCTTTTGCATGTGCACTGAGGAGCACACATATGTACATTTTTGTCTCAGTTACTAGGTAGTTGTTAACAAAACAGCTGAGCCATGTATGGAATTGAATTTTCATCTATTTTTAGTCCTCCCTTGCACAAGGTCTGCACATTCTGTTCTGTGTGCTGCTGTCGCTTCAGCTGTGGCTCTCGGTACAACTCACACTTCTGCTCTGGAAGCTGCTCGAATATTGTACCATTGTTGTCAGGAGGTCCTCAATGGAAAACAAAACAAAACAAAACAAATAAATAAACTGTGATAAAAAACAACAACAACAACAACAAACAAGAGCACTCTTCTCTCACCATCTTGCAAAACAAAATCCTTCAGGCATGATTTATTACTAAAACCAACTATGGACAGTTAATAATGTACATCTGGGTCTAATGAACAAATGCACAGCCACAATATCCTCTTTTTTTTTTTTTTTTCCCAGGGTTTAAGTGAAGTAATTCATCTGTACTTTAACAAAAGCTTTTATTTCCACATGAAGAGGTGGGCAGCCATTCAATCAGACATGACTGAGATTGTTTCAGTCAGTTAAATTACCCAATATTTTTGTATTACCTTGAAAAAAAAAATAGAGAAGGACATGTGTGTGCCATTTTGACCTAAGAAAGTATAAGTCTCTACCTAAAAGATGTCTAGCATATATAAATTTTTATACAAATATTTATGGTTTTATTATACACAGAGAAAGTAATACCCTTGCATTAACATGAAACATCACAACGAATTAGGATCATAAATAATAGAAAATGCATGTGGAATGAAAACTCTGGGATATTCTTACTCATCTCTTTAGCCTTGTGGGCAGAAAAGCTCATTTTGAAAGCAGATGCTCCTGTCTACTGTAACAGAATTTAAGTTTTGCAGTGGGTGTTCACTGCTTTCAGCTGGCAGTGAGGATTTTTAGCAATGCCTCCCATCCTAATTTGCCCAGATTTTGGTCCGTGAGTGTCAGTAGAAATGGGTGGACAAGTTTTTAAGGAAAAAGCTCAGTAAGAATTTCTCTCAAGCATGTGTACACTATTTCAGTGCCTCTAAGTGATGCAAGTCAATAGCACTACCATGTTTGAAGTAAAACACGTGTGTGATTGCCTGGAGAACTGGAGTCCATGATTTTAATTCTGTTTAACAGTGGCTTAACTCTTAGAGTCATTCAGCTATCAGGCTGCTTTTCTTTTACTCCGTTGTTTTGATATTGGAAGCAGGTCATGATCCTTTTAAAGGAGCTTTTGAGTTAGTTTAACATCACTGCTAAGCAGCACAGCAGAAAAACAAGCACCGTTGTGGAGTTTTTCCAATTAATTTGGGATTTGCAGTTAAATACAGGTGTCACAATTTAACAAACGAATAATTCATAAACCATCAAAGAACGACATTTCAGTGGAGGGGTTTCTTAAAAAAAGTTTTTTTTAAAAAGTGTCAAACATATGCCAAACATTTACAGGATTGTTAGCAGCAAGTGGCTGAAGGAAAACTGAAAAACTGCAAATAAAGCAACTTAGCTGATGGGTTGTTTAAATTTTCAAATAGCAGCTGATGACTTCTCCCTTTCAGGGAGAGTTTACTGGCTTAGTTACAGCCTCACATTCATTTTTGTTTCTGAAAATCCCTTACAACAGGAGAGCAATGATCTCTGAAGGAGATGGACCCAAGCAGCAATTTTTCTCTTGTTCTGGAACTTAAACTGACGTTTTTTCATGCAACAAATTCTGCTAGAGCTTGCAGCTGTAGGGCAAAAATAAGACATATTTGTGTTGGTAATTGGCATGACTCTTCTTACATGTTACTCATTTTCTGTAAAGAATAAATCTTTAGGTTAAAGAAAGCTAGTTAAAAGTCCTTTCATCCTTTTAGTTTAGCTTCCACAAGTTGTGAAGTGATCAGATATGATGACAATTAAGTGAAGTGGCATAATAATGGGATATTTGTATCCATCTGCATAAAAAGCTAAATGGATACAATTAAATTAAATACTTACTGCACTGTCTTTATTCTGTCTAAATCTTCCCCAGAGGTGACACACAAGATCAAAAATGATTCAGTGGTCTGATAAGGGGAATTCTACATGCCTCCAGCCAGCCTCTGTAAGCTGGTAACTAAAATGGATTGCATTTGGGCACTATATTTAATTTTGCCCATATTTTTATTATCTGATCTTGGCTAGTACCCCAAACGTATTTTTTTTAGCATACAGTTTTTATGGTATATTGAAAAAGCCTGCAATCTAGCTTTCCCTGCCACCCAAAATGAAACTAAACCTATGAGTAGTATTTAAGAGGACCACTCAAATGACTGTGGTTGGAGAAGTCTTCCTTGTTCCCAGATTGACATTCCACAGAATTTTGTTAGGTTATGTTTTACTTCCTTTACCATATAGCTCAGTAACTGAGATATGAATATCTAAGGCATATGAAATATCAGATCCTGTTCCTGTTTGATATACCTGAAGGTACTGAAATGCCACAATAAGTAGGATGTGTTAACTGCTTCCAGCCACTGCTTAGACATTTGGTGATCATGAAATCATCTGATGCTCTCATGGAAGTTCATTTATAATGAATCCCCAAAAATATTTAACATACAATTGCAACACTTTATATTACTCTTTACTTAATAACCAGAAAGAAACAATCAATGATTTTATAGATGAATGGACTTTTTTTTTCCCCTTTTTTTTTTTTTTTTTTTTTTTTTTTAAAAAGAGTCTTTTGCATCATTTTCAGTTTTGATTGCTTGAAGGACTAAATTAAGAATGGCAGGTGTTTTAGTGGGGGCTCAGCTAATGGTGTATCTGGAGATGTAATGAAGCACTGAAATATTCTTTCCCCTGGGAGGTGAGAGTGCTGGCTGTTACAATACCACACTTCTCTCACGCTTGACAGTTGAACGGCTTTTTAAAATAATGTCAGGAAGTCCAGAGCTTTTCTACATTCTCCTTTCCTTTCAGTGTGCCGGATGCCCTGGCACCAGAGAGCCTTTGAAACCTTCTCCTGTTTCTTCAGCACCTGATGGTGATTGTTTGACTGGAGTTTTATGGCTGGCCTGAAACTCAAAGCTTCCAAAGAGCTGAAGTTACAGAAGCTTGCAGTGATGCTGAATTCCCTGGAGTGGTGGTGCTGTCGTCATCTGATGGCTGCTGAGCAGTGAAATGAGAGGGTAATTTCTGCATTCCAGTGGTCTAGAGCTCTACCACCAAAAACACCAACAGGACTCAAAAGAAAAAGCTGTTTAGAGATCTTCTCTTCCAGACATGTTTTGTATATTTTTGACCTCTAACCACATCAGTGGCATTGCTGGTTTTAAGGGAATATCTCCTCTGATAGTTTATCACAGGCATAAGAACTTTTAGGAGGGAGATTCGGTTACTTATCTCCGGGGGGAAGCAGGCAGGAAACCATGATCAGGGAAGAAAAGAGACTTCCACACCTGCTCCCATCCCATCAGCACTGAGAACTGATAAAGCCAAAAGGTCCATGGGGGCATCTCTGGAAAATATTTGTGGCCTGGGTAGTGTTTTCTTCCACGGAATGTCAGGATCACAGAGTAGCTGAGGTCAGTGGGCACCTCTGAAGATTGTCTAGTCCAATCTCTTGTTCAAGCAGAGTCAGCTAGAGCAGATTGCTGAGGAGCTTGTCCAGTTGGGTTTTGAATATCTCCAAGGATGGAGACCCTGCCAACTGACCGGAAAATCTGTGCCACTGTTTGATCACTCTCACAGCAGAACAGATTTTTGTTATGTTTCAGAAGGAACTTTCTGGGTTTCAGTTTGTGCCCCTGGCCTCTTGGCCTGTCACTGGGCACCAGTGAGAACAATCTGGGTCTGTCTTCTTAGCTCCATTAGGTATTGGTAAGATCCCTTGAGCCTTCTCTCCTCCAGGCTGATCAGTTCCAGCTCTCTCAGCCTCTCATGGGGAAGATGCTCCTGTCCCTTCATCATCTCTGTCCTTTTGGAGGCTATGGTTGCTGCAGCATTACAAAGGTCTTAAATTACACATAAAACTCTGAAACACCCCCTTTTCTGCCCCCTTGATGCCTCCTCATCCACTGTTCTTAAGAAACAAGTGGTATGGGAGAACCAAGGAAAAAAAAGCAAGTTCTTTATAGGAACAACTTCATATCTAACACTCAGAAGCTGAAGGTTTCATTCCTGCTTGCTCCTTTAAAGTCAAGATACAACATTTAAAGTGACACTGCAAAATTAGAAAACAAGTGTTCCTGCCAATGTAAATAAAAGGGAGATAAAGTTGGAGATGATTTATGTCTGTGGGAAGGAGAAGTTACTATAGATACCTGAAAGGAGAGCCATGAAGCTTTATTAACTAAGACATAAAAATATCTCATCGGGGATAAAGCTCCCTGATGTAATAACAGTGAAAAAGAAAAATTTATTCTGAAGATGAAACCAGTTCAACATTTGAACAATACTTTCAAACTGTGAAATACTCTCTCGGTAGTGATTCTTCCTCTGATTAGCCTTTTACTCGTTATTCTTGCTATTACTATCATCATCAAGGTCCCTGTTCAGAGGTAAACCTGTACTGATAGTAATACCCAGACATGTAAGAAAAGGATTTATGTGGAAAAAGGAGGAATTAGGAAAAACCTTTGGCAGCAAATATCTTTTTTTTTTTTTTCTTAAGAAATAGAAAAGAAGGAGAATGGTGGAATTACACTGTCAAACAACAACTCCAAATCTGGGCAAAGATGGAGTATAATTTATTTTGTGAAATGCTAATAAGTAATAAGATAGGAAAAATAGAGATTAGGAATGTCTTTGAGAATATTAAATTATGGTATTAAGTCTTGAATTATCTCCTTGAAATTGTTAGGAAAAGTACATATGCAGTGTTGCTTAGCTTTTGGGTGCCTTATATCCTGGAAACATAGAATGTTCTAGCATAGTCCTACACATAAAAGTTTTCTTGTTTTTGTTTTTTTTTGTCACTAACCCAAACCTTAAAAATTATTTTCACTTTAAAACATTTTTGCAGTTTAGCAGGTTATACTGAGAGGAATGTTTTTACTGCTACTTTATGAGTCCATAAAAAAGTTTTATTAGACAATTTTGAACTAAAGCATCTTCAATAAAGAATGAAATAATGACTTTGTAGGATCAAAACTCTATAAATAATAGCTACTTCTACAATGCCTGTGAACAGGTTTAATGTATCAATCGTCAACATAATCATAATACAGACCAGTCAGTAAAAGAGGGAGCCTTTTACTTTTTCATGCTCAAAAAGTGTAAATGTTGCTTTTTCACAGCATTTGACTTCTGCTTTCTCTCTTCACTCCTGTTTAAGGGGATAGAAAGATGCTTTATTAATAATTGCTCTTAGAAAAACAGAAATAAAGTATTTTTAGTTTAAAACTGATACCTATTTTCAGGCAGAACGTGTTTACCCAAACACTTTTTGTGGTGAGTTGAACACAGAAGTTGACAGAATGGTTTTGAAGATAAGAGGCTTAGAAACTTATCCCTACTTCTATTTGTAATGCAATACTTGTGTTTCACAAAACTGCATCCTGAAAAATATCCTTTGCAATTTTCCAAACAGAAACAAAGTATGACAAAAGATGCCCCATCCCTGAAGAGTTCAAGGCCAGGTTGGAGGGGGGTCTGAGCAACCTGGTCTAGTGGAAGGCGTCCCTGCTCACGTCAGGGGGTTGGAATGACATGATCTTTAAGGCCCCTTCCCACCCAAACCGTTCTGTGATTCTATGATTTCATGATTCTACTGTATTTTAAAGGGTATTCCTAAAAAGCAGGTAAGTTTTACAGTGATGAAATTTATACCAGGTGTTTTAAAACCCGTGTTAAGGAGAAGCAGTCCTTTAGGCACCTGGAAAGCCATCTTGAAACCTGAAGGCACAGTTTGCTTGTGCTTGCAGAAATTGGTGCAGCTCTTCTCTTCACTTTGGCAGTATCTAAATTACCTTGCAGCAGATGAAGATGCATTCATTTAATTAATGGCTGGCAATAGTGCAGTTGTGGTTTCTGAAGCCTTAAAAGCAGAGAACCAGCAGCTCCAAAAGGAATTATGAAATACTTGAACTGCAGTACGACTTTAGCTGAAACTGGGATATTCGTATATCATCCACACACATGAACGATTTGTCTGAAAAATAGTCACTTTCCAGTGCAAACAAATTGAATTAGCATGGATTATTACAAGTAGGGCTGTCATAATGACTCCGTCAAAGATCTATTGAAACAATAATTTGTGACTAATATATCCAATTATTTGCTCAGCTATAGTCGTGACAGTTCCAACCTCTTGTGTTGCTTAAAATTTATGACTTTAATGGTGTTAGAGATTAAATTTAAATATTCATTTTAATACCAATTCTATGTATTCTAGCAAAAAATGTCATTAGATCATAGTAGTGGAGAATTAAAAAGCAGATACACATTTGTAAGAAAGTCCTACATCTTTCCTTAAAATGTTTTAAAATTTTAAAAAGAAACATAAAACAGAAAATTAAAAACAATCAAGCAACAAATTACTTTTTATCTTCTTTTGTTGACCTTCATATCGAATGTAATAAGTTGCTGAATGTCTATAGTAAGATTCTGAAGAATGATTTTAAAAAATCACAGAAAAAAATATTCAGCATTATTACTATTTGCACATTTTACAAGGATATACATGAAACTCTACTGACTTTTTCTCCATTTCATTCTACAGAAGCCTCTTGAAAATGGATATTTGATTTGTTATATATTTCTACATGTATTTATATGTGTTCATTTACATATATATTTGTGTGTGTATGTGTATTTATGCATTGCCTTGAGGATTTATGCTGGAACTTATTTGTTTTAAGAGAATAAATACTTATACAATGGTCATGAAAGCCTTATCATGGACTCACTCACCCTCTGTTCACTGCAACTGACTTCCAAGAGAAAACAGAGGGTAATACAGAAAAGGTTTATTGTAAAGAAATATTGCATTTCATTAATCATACGAGCAATGTTCCTTTGTTTAGAGCTTTAGTGTCCTACAGAAAGATTAGCTGACTATAGAACCTATTGCTATCAGTCATGAGCTACAAGATAAAATAGCTGGTTTTCTCATTTTGCCCTCTGTAGACAATTGTACTTTTTCATATTATTTACTCGAAGAAGTACATTTTCCCCTGGCATCCTGACAGATTAGAAACTTCCTTCAAGCATGTGGAATCTTCTTTCTCCATTTCATCTCACTGCTGCACGAAAAAAGAGTAATAGTTGCAGAGTTTTTCCTTGGAGAAGGAATTTTTCTGTCTGTTCATCTGAAACAAGCAATCTCATGATGCAAGAGATTTGTGTGATAAACACTATTTGGAATGAAAAATTTAATGAGCACAGATACTATCAGAGTTGTTCTTTAGCCCCAAGTGAAGATTAATGGCGTGTGTTTTGTAGTTCATGACACACTTCTTGAGAACTCCTAATTAATGGAAAATACTTCCATTCTCAGAAATACCCAGTGCTTGCTATTGAGTAAGATTTTGTGTAAAACTAATGGGATTTGAATAATTATTTCTTGGCTGTCACTTTGAAGTTATTTAGATGACCTCAGCTGGTTACTTCATGCATTCAGTACTTATTGTTTCAGAGCCTTTGCTATCTTCAGGCAACCTTCCATATCTATGGACACCTTAAAAACAAAGAAAGAAACATAAACAAACAGCAATGTTTTGCTGTCAATATCTAATAGCCCTACTTTTGTAGAGGGGCAGTAACCATAGGGTTTTGAGTTTGAAACAGTCTGTAACACTCTATTTGCTCAGTAAGCCTGAGATCGTCAAATGGTCCTCTCAGTCGTGCATTCCTTCAGGAACAGTTTGCTTTTGTTCACTGTTGGGTTGTTTTCCCCTTAAAACCAGAGCCATGTTTTTTCAGATCATATCTATTTTCTGAATAAGCACAACATTACCAAATGTTCCCCTTTATTACAGGTTCTGAGAATGTGTAGATTACAATAACAAATAAGAGGGTTTTTTAAATACAACAATAGAGTGATGGGATGAGTTAGAACAAATCTGTGCCACTGACAACACAAATAAGGATGTGGGAGCTCAATTCAGGCAGACACTGTAAGAGCATGAGACAAGAAAGCAATTATGAAGGCCCTCTCTTAATCAGTGGATCACGTTGCTTTTGAATAAAATCTATGAAAGAAATGGAAAAAAAAACCCCACAAACTACCACCTAGGAGTATATTTTATGCCAAAGCAACAGGGTAAGATTCAATTTTTTACTTTCATAATTGAAGAACATGACTTTCCTTAAGTACTTTTGACAGAGCTCTTAAAATCTCTACTTACATTTCTAATAAGTTAGCTTCTATTGCTTTAATGTGACAAACCCATCTAGGATTAATCAGAGTGGTGCTGTTCATGGCATCAAATTAGGGTGTATTTATTTCCCTGGTTATGCAGTATGATGTTGTGAAGGTCTACAAGTTACTCCTTGCCTTGACCGGTGTCAGAGTACACAACAAACTCCACTAAAAAAGCTCATCTTACTCACTTTCTGAAGTCCCTCTTCCTTGCCATTGATGGTGAAGAAGTCCAGAAAAGTTATTCTAAAACATTCCTGCTTGTTTCTAGGTTTTTCAAACTAATTTGGCAAAACTTAACCAGAAGGTATTGAGGCCAAAATGACTCACATTAAACAGACCTTATTTCATGGTGCCTGACTCATTTTGAAAAGTCCTTCAACCTCGTGGAACTCCACTGAAGGGAAGTGCTTTGTCAGGAATTAGTCTGCTTAAGATAGCTGCAACCCTGACTTTTGATAACACGGGCACAACATCAGTCACTACCTGGATACCAGATAATTGGAATTATCCACTAATCCAAACACAGCAAATTAAATTGATGTGTGCATGCACACATGAACACACAAAAATGGGCAATACTTCACCACAAAGGGTTTAAAAATTAACAGTGTTTCCTCTGGTTTACTTTCCATTCCAAATGTGCTCCCTCACTAAAGCCCCTCAGTTAAATCACTACCTGTGGCTCCTGTATTTGGGAGGAGTCTTGCTCTGCCAGCTGCCCAAAGAAAGTTATAAAATACTAAACCTGTACAACATATTCCTTTATTTATTCTGTACAATGTTGTTTTATAGATGCACCAAACCCAGGCTTCAGGGAGAAAAGATGGTGTGAGTGAAGACTACAGCTGTGGGGCATACAAAGTTTTCAGGCAGGTTGTATGGTGACAGACTGTCATATCCACAGCCACAACTCCACATAAATAAAGTGTGATAGATAAGTTGCTAGTGTATATCTGCAGGAGAACCATGCTAAATTTAATCTTCTCTCCTACTATATCCTCTTCCTAAGCCACTGCCTATAAAACAGCAGCAGCAGCGAGAACCATTAAAATACAGCAGTGTAACAAGACTTTCTTTCATGACCATGAAAGGGTGATGTTATCCATATCATTCATCAGACAAACAATAGCTTTCTGTAAATAATTGTGATAGATACTCCCAGTCTAGTAGAAGAAACAGAGGGTTAGGGAGCAAGACAGGATTGAAATGCCCTTTTATCCTTACATTTTCAGAAGGAAAATCTCGAGGTCTGTCAATCCTCAAATGGAATGAAGTTGATGCTTAAAAAATAGTGTTTTCTTGTTAATGGAAGAAGCTCTCAGCTTCCTAACAATACACCTATTGGAAATTAAAAACTGGAAAAGGCCTCCTATATGTCAGCCTCCTCTCTGGTGCAAAAAGAGAGAAGGCCAACCTGTGGCCATGCATGTCCCTCGACATCCTGCTGGCTGGCTTCCTGGTGGTACTTTTAGAAGAGAATGATTATTGCCTGGGCTCTGCCCTGGGGCTCTGCCCTGCCTTAGGCTGCACGTGGGGGATGAATCGAAGGTAAACAGACTGTCTAGCAGGAGGTAGACCCCACCCGTGGAGCTGCTCTTGGCCACCAGTCACTGCAGTGTGACAGCGGGAGCAGAGGAAGCTTGGAAAGCTGTGAACTGCCCCTCTGAGACTGGAAAGCACCTTTATAACCCTGGTTTTCTATCACCCCCCTGCTGTGCGGGCTGATGGAGGCTGCTCAAGCAAACAGAAATATTTTTATGGACTGTGAAGTTAGACTTGTGCTACAAGGAAGCGAAATAGGGAATATTCAAGAAATGGGGAAGTTTCACGAAGCTGCAGCTGATTATCTGTTCATTATCACGTTTTCCAGCAGTTTCTCTTGATAAGTGTGAAAATGTCTGAAGTGTTGTGGTTCTTCCAGCTCTTAGTCACTGACGCTCATGATAAACTGCATGGCATCTCCCACGCTTTCCCAAACTTTCTCTCTACATTTACACTAGCCAGTTTGAGGGCCATTCTTTGTTTACAGCAAAGAGACTAAAGCTCCAGGTTATGTTTATGGAGTGCAGCCAGGAATACAGAGGTAGGAAAGACAACATTCATGCCTGGGAATTTTTGGCATTAAAAGTCTTATGGAGGCACACAAATTAAAGTACTGATAGATGTTTAATTTTTTTTTAAAAGATGCTGTAACCATACCAATGGCATTTTATCACCAAGACACAAAGATATATGTTTCAAAAAATACTGACTGATGCACAAAAAATGTAAGAAATCCTTTAGAGTTTGAACCAATCCAAAAGTAATAACTTTTTAGGTTTCTTTATGTGAGTACTTAGAGTAATTGAAATTCAACAGATTCATTCACACCAGTGAATGTGCTGTGTGATTTCTCTTATACAATTTTAAAACTGATTATTGGGATATAACTGAGCTTCAAAGGACAGAATGTCTGAGCAGTTGGCATATGTAACATGGGGTATATATAGAATCTTTGGCTGTAGCACTATGGCTCTATGCAGTCTGAGATGATGGCAGGAAAAGTCTCTGTAAAGCAACCGTTGATGCAAAGTCTACATTAACATTGCTTGAAACACACACAAAAAAATGGATTTTTAAAAGTGATATGAAGGAGAAGATAATGCATATTTTTTCCAAGATAATGCATATTTTTTCCCCTAAACACAACTCAAGGGATATCTTTGCTAATCAAAGTTCCTTCTCCCTCCTCTCACGCATGAAATTCCACTCCTATAATCCTTAATTTGTGCCAGATTGACATTAGATGAATGCAGAATTATCACTTGAATTTGCTGAGAGACAGCAGAATTTGCTGACGGATTGAATTATCTTCGCGCAGCCTCACACTTCTGCGTGGCAGATACTGCTGCAAACGAGGAGATATTTCTCAGGGATCTTATGCAAGATCCTGTGCTAAAGGAGCTAAGGAATTAACACAAACAATGTGTGTTAGGCAGTATATAGTTTGTACAGCACACATTTTTCAGATTTTCAGTACTTTTCCCTGTAAGCCTCATGCCACATTTCTTGCGTGCTCCTGCTGAGACAGACAGGCTATGGGATTTTCCCTCCTTCACCCCCTACCTGTCAAGATATTCTTTGTTGAGCTTTGTGTCATGTGGCATTAGGAAAGCTTTGTTCTCAGAGCTTAATTCTCTTTCTCCAAGTCTGCAGCGGTGTGACATTTACAAACTGATGCACTTGCCCTTTAGGTAGCCCCTAACAGAAATCCCGTGTCCAATAGGAATTACGGATGACTTTGCTCTGAGAGGGAGTTTCAGCTGTGCTCAAGGAAATTCAGAAATAAACATGCACCACGAGACTTAGTCCCTTTTTCAGCTTTCTCCATGTATGCAACTGTTCACTTCTTCCTACGAATGTGTATGTTCAACATTACATTTATGGTTTAACTGAGGAGTAAAGGCTTTCTTTCAGTCCTCTAATTAAAGATTGTGTTAAAAAAGTTTTATAATAAAATTAGTAATATATTTCTGTATGTCAAGGCCAAGATCAGCCTCATCCAACCAACAACTTGTACCTTTTTTCAGGTGTATTTTAATTCATCTATTAACAACTACTCACTTTCCCCACCTGAGTTCTTTTGTACTTCTCTGAACAACATGGTTAAAGCATGCTACTGGTATTTTCTTTGTACCAGTATTACTTTCTATTTAAAACAAGAGCCCTTACATAGCAGTAATTAATGAAAAAAATTTCCTGCACAAACTTTCAATTGGCTATTCTGACCATATTACTTACATGTGTGACATAATGCTTTGTGTCATTAGAAATTAAGAAATGAAAGGGTGAAGCATGTACAGTACCGTAGTCAGAGAGAAATTCCTAACACTGTTCTCTTCTACATAATGTCATTCCCATAACTACGAAAACGAAAAGAAAAAAGTGTTTTATTTTAAAAATATTATTTTTATTTTAAAAATATTATATATTCATTATATAATATATATATTATATATATATTATATATTTATTTTAAAAATATGCAGAAATAGGATAGAGGAATGAATCACTGTACAAACAAATGAAAATGCTTCTTGGGAAATTAAACTCTGACTACATTTGAAACCTAATTGTTTGAAAGAAGAAGCAAACTGTGTTTAACAAATGTTTATCCACAAAGCCATGGAGAGTCTCCTCAAACATGATATTAAATAGCAGGACAGCTATTAAAGATTGATAAATTGCTGTAAGTACATTTTTTTCATTTGAGAGTTTGGATTTATTCCTCCTTGTAAATGTCTCCTAGAAAGATCACTGTGGAATAAATAGTTTATATCTGATTCTTACAACCCACAATGCAGAATGACGACTTGTGATTCAAATTCCAAGTAACCTCCATATGGAAATCTTCCTTTGATGTTTTCCTCCGATTTTTTGCTGAAAAAGCAATTGGCAATTCTTTTGCTGTTTTCTGCTGTTACAGTAGAAACTCAACAGTAGATAACTACTGAGATTTTTCCCCACTGTGGAAAATGCTCAGCTTCAAAAGCAAATAACAAAGGTCTTGTAAAAATGGTCTGTTCAAATAAATCACTAGAGCAACGCCCCCACAGCATTTCTAGGTCATTTGTGAATAGCAATGTTAATCAAGGAATATTGAAAAAAAAAATCATTCAGCTTAAAGAGAGCTTCTCCAAAGCCATCATCAGACTTGGAAATACTGGCCAAGGATGCTCTCCTGCCTCAACTGAGCTTCCCCACCCCATCCTGTGCAGCCACGCAGCCAGCAGAAAAGAGCTGCTACTTCCAGAGTTGTTATGACATTAAAATCCCCTCTGGTGATTTGTTGTAGCCACCTATGAGTAGAGTTAAACTGCTGAGGCACAAAGCTGAGCCCTCTCCTGTGACAGCTCATCAGTATAAAGAGGCTCTCTGGCCGTGCAGTGATGGATGGCAGCTCACAGCCACTCTCAGGTTTCATGAGCTGAAATGGACAGCTCAGACAGAAGCACAGCTACTGTGGGAGGAGGACAAGGTTCAGCTGAGCAGCTGGTTAGGATTTAGGCACCTAAAAGTTAGACCAGCATGTGTTTCAGGTGCCTGACATCAGCCTGAGTCTCCCTGAGGTTGGAGTTGCTGTCCCTATGCTTGGGAATGCAACTCTGGATTCCTGAGACCAGGCTCATGTGAGCAGAGAGGGAGGCAGCAAAGTGGGGATCCAGGACTGCTCAGTTTGGTTTACTGTTGGTACCCTGACTTTCCTGAACCTCTCCTTGCATCTGCTGCTGCTGCATGTTGCAGACATTCATCAGTGGGCCTAATGTATCCCCACACTGTCAGAGATGAAGTCAGGCATTGGAACAGGCTGCCCAGGGAATTAGTGAAATTACCATCCCTGGAAGTGTTCAAAGGTCATGTGGATGTGGCACTTCCAGACGGGGTTAGTGGTGAGCACACTGCTGCTGGGTAAATTGTTGGAGTCAATGATCATAGAGGTCTTTTCCAACCTTAACAGTTCCATGATTCTGTATTTGTGCATGCTTGGTTTTATAAAGGTGCATTTTTCAATGAAGATAAGAACTTTTAGTGACGATGCAGAGACTGTTAAAAGTAGCATTAAAGACCTGCTCAGGGTTTACCTCCCAATTCTGTTGCCCTCACTAAACTTGTAAATATTTTTCTTTACTGTTGTGTCCAATTCTTTTTCCAGTAAAGCCCTGGTGACTCCAATGGGAAAGAGAACAGGGACAATGTGAGAACGTCTTGTCCCCCAACACAGTTACTCCGGTTCATGCTCTGTGAAAAGAAGTAAGGGATACAGAACCCTCAAAGGGTGTCATGGTGTTTTTGGTGTGACTTTTGGAGAAAGAGGAGACATAAACTACAGTACTAATGTGGGTATTATTTAGTGTTGCAAGTATAAGTTTTTGACCAGTTTTATTTACTTCTATAAAGACAAAAACCCCAATAACTTCTTAATAATTAGCATTCACTAATTATTTCCTCCATATAAATACACTGTCCTTCAGAAAGTCTCTGCTCCCACGCTTCAGATGAAGCCTGTTTTCCGCTCTGATAACGCTGTTTCCATTCTCTCATTCATTCATATGCACATGCCATTTGGTATCAGTTTTCCGTTTGATGGCACAATAAAAGTCACCTAATTAGGTAACAACAACTTAATGTATTAACTACATCCTTGTAAAACCACAAGAAATTTGTGGGACAGGTTTACTGCTGATGTTTTACTACCGTTTGCTTCCATTTCCTTCAGTTGTGTTTTGACCCTGAGCAATATTAAAGGTGAAATTCTGATCCACTGTGGAAATCAGTAGCGAACCTGAAATGACTTTAAGAGCCTTGGGATTTCTCATCCAGGTCTCCACACGGCCATAACAGGAGCTGTTCTCACGAGAAAGCCCGACTCAACCAGCCCTCCGTGGGCAGTAATATTTTATACACAGGACGTGTGGATACACTCCTCTTTTAAACAAAGTTGGAAGAACAATAGCAGCCTAAGTCAAGCACTCGGAATATGGGAAATGCCAGAAAGGAGATTCTCCATATAACTTCATTTCAGCCCCCTTGTGTGCTTTAGTAGTCAAACCTATTGGTTCCTGGGATATTTTTGTTTTCCCTCAGACCTCACTGAATCACAAGGACTCTGACAGAACGGCAAGCTGTTCAGTATATCACTGTGTGGACTCCAATGTCCCTCCCATCTCTAATGCTATTTAAACACAGTTGAGAGAACTATTTATCTCCTCAGAATTTATATCATGGCACTAGTCATTTTTTCAGTGTATTTATCCTCATAGGACCCATTATTCTCAATTTACTCTCAGAAGCTGGACATGCAGAATTAACAATGTCAGGGGTGATAATTTAGGGCATAGGCTCTGAAATACCTAGTCCAAACTATCAAGACCCTGATTATTAGAGTTCAACACCATACGGCAAGAAAAAAAACCAAACCTCTCAATTAAAAGGTTCAGTGACTTTGGATGTGAATAGGGTCCCCGATAGTGTACGTTATGCAGCTGAGCTCAGTTGAAATAATATCATACTAGAAGCCAGTTACTTAAAGTAGGATAGAGTTGAGCAGCTTCTGTGTTATTCTTAGTTAATTTTACAACCTGTCCTCTGAGTGAAGTGATAGAAATGTAAGTTTTGTGCAAAAAGATCTGTAGAACCAGACACCGTGTAAATATGTCCTTATAGAGACAGTAATTCTTTAAGATGAAACACCAGTATTACAAAAAAACCCCCTCAAGAGTTCTCAGTAATTCTTGTGACTCATCATTTCTTCTTGTGGGAATGTTTTGACTCTCTAGAGTGCCTGTCTAGCAATTAAAATGTGTTTTCCTTACCCATCCATTTGTCAAGATGTTCTGCTTGATAAATATCAAACATGGCATTGGCTGGATCCGTGATGGATATCTAAGCGTTGGCAGCTCCTCCTCCAGCAAACTGGGATGCGGAGATGGCAACACCAGTGCTCCAAGTGCCTCGGGAGAGGTCAGAGAGGTCAGCCAGGATGCTGATGGGGCAGGACAGTTCTGTGTAAGCTCAGTGTCCTGAGGCTGTTCAGCCTTAAATATGCCATTTCTGAAGATCCAGAGCATCCCAGACACCTGAAGTGGATACTCTCTGGTTCCGATGTAGGACCACAAAGAAAAGACAGATATTATTTATATAGGGTATTACCTATAAATATCCATGGTATTTCACATATAATGATATATTTAACATATAAATGCAAAGTTGTGGGATTTTTAAATTTTCTATAAACATTTCACTGAAGTTTTGGAATGAAAGATCTACAGCAAGAACTGAAAATAAAACAAAGTGAACTTTAGTAAAGTACTTTCCTGAGTACTAAAGCCAAGTGAATTACAGAAAATAAACATGTCATAAGTAGCATGAAGTAAATTAGATTATAATAGGATTACTGATATCGTTTATGAACAGGATTTTTTTAATGTTTACCAGAAATACAAGGGAAAGGAATGCAAAAATGAAGACCAAAACCCCAGTCTCTATACAAATACAGTTTAACATGTATTTAACTCTCACACAACTGGATGGTCCCTTGGTTTGACATTTGGGTTTAGATCTTCAGGACATCTGAATGGTGTTTGGTTGAATGCTGTGTAAGGGTGGCAAGGAGGAGGATTTAAAGGCATTTATAACGAACATGATCTTCATGTTAAATGAGTTCACTTAAGGGTAGATGGAGTGGGAACCTGAGTCCACTCCCACAGAGCTGTCACCTTATATCCCTTTGACATTAGTAGGAGCACAGAAGTGACCCGGTAACCGTCCTGCAGAAGTCAAATATATATGTACAGCTTGGATCTTGGTTATCATAATCTCTTTTTAATTTTGGTCACCAGCTCTCCATTTTCTCAGACCTGACATTCTCAGCATGAAAGATGGCAACATAAGGCCTGAAGAGGCTGAACATAGAGTAGCCTCCCTAGAATGTAGTGTAGCACAGATGCCTTCAACATGTCACCACTGATAAATTCCTACTGAGTTTTCCCTGAACCTTGAATGTAATCTAGCCACTCATTTCAGGCATCTGGGTAAAATAAATCTTAAATTGAAAGTTGACCTCATCAGCAAATGTCATTTATTTACGTTGGATTTCATCCGTTCGAGTGGCCTCTGTGTACATATTAGAGGATGAACAATTAAAGCCTTTGGTTCAGAGAAAGGAAGGGCATTGGAGGTCGCCAGCACTATGTATCAGGTTTTAGCCAAGAAAACTTCTTTAAGCGTGTTATTAAATCACAAAAATTACAGATTAATGCTCCACTAAGAAGGCAAAAAAAGTGCTGAGCTTGCTTCTGGACTGTTCTCTGATGCACAGGAAGCAAGGCTGGAGACTGGAGACAATTAATCTTGGGACTGAAATTTAAGGGAAAATATTTATGTGAAGGACCCTTAAGACACATTTCTCTAGGTCTTTTTTTAACTTCTCCAGAAGTTCTTGTAATACTCAGAATAGTCTTTTAAATCATATTTCTTGTCTCATACAGCTGTAAAATTATTTTGTTCCTCTTGGATTGCATAGAGGAAAATGTCTTCAGCATCAATAAGAATCTGACTACAGGGCTATTCGATAAAATAGTCCTTCCCAAACTTTTTTCCACTCAGTGAATTTTCTAATCTTTGGGGAGAAAATAATGCAGATAATCTTACAAGGTACTATTTCTGCTTAGTGGATGAGCTGCAGGATAGGGGTGGTGAATGACCGATGCATTTGACAATAACACTGAACATTTTTTCAAACTGTCACGAGTGAAGTTCCAAAAACTTTAGATAAGTCTTGAAGCCATTAGGAGCTGGCTCCCAACTAAGCCTACAGGTACTCAAACCACTGGGTGGGAATAAACGTGTGCTTACAGCATTCGGATTTGGATTTGCTGCTGACCGCCTCTGAGCAGGCCACCTGTGGAGCTCCTGGAGCATGCTGTTGAGGGAAGAATATGTTAACTGAGCATGATGGTGAGCATGGTTTTACAGTTCACTAACATTCTGCATTATAAAAATGAAAGAAATTAACATCACACCAGTTAGAAGTCAAACTTCACAGGGAACAAGTGGGCATGCTGCCGCAGGACACGAGAGACTCTGCCATAGACATATGTGATGTCTCTTCAGGACTGGAAAATGACCTTTTCACATCAATGAGTTATTCAAGGAAGACATATCCCAGGGGTAGGGCTCACTAGCAGAACAAGGAATTGAACCCAAATCTGATTCGTCTTGCTCTTTGATGACTTGCTACCCGCAGAAAGCCAACAGATAAAGAAAGGCTGGAAAATTTAGCTCATTTTCAACCCTGTAGACTTGTTCTTCGACACTGTAATCATGGTAAATGTGAGTAGGTTAAAACAACCAAGCACTCCCCTCTGAGCTGCCATAAGCGGTTTTGCTTCTGAGCCTCTTTCTCTTTGTCACATGTAAGTCAGAGAGGTTGTGAGCCTGCAGCAACTGGAAGCCTACAGGTAAAATAGAGATATTTGGATAATCCTATTAAATAATATTGATAACAGTCCTTTTCCTGAAGGCCCTTCTGGTACTGGAATACTTTTGAAAGCCAATATATTAGTTTATTGTGTAACTCTGTTAGTCCTTTTATGCACTGTGACTGCAAACCGGCTTATTTTCCAACTTGGAAAAGTATAATAAAAAACCTTACACTCGGTGAAAAAGGTCACTGAGAAACTGAGTTCAGAGGCTGTGCCCTCAGTTTATATAAGTCACCAGCTACTAAACCATTCTCTTCCCTGTCCAAATGTGTAAGGTCTTCAATAAATAATAACAACTTGCTCTTTGTTCTTCTTAGAATGCTAAAAAAGTGAAAAAAATCTTCCAGTCTTTATAAAATAGACAGGTTCCTAGCAGTTTCTTATACTGAACTCGGCTCCAAAAACTAACCTTAAAATGATAAAAAATAGGAGAAAAAAAGATTTAAAGTTTCCTGTATATCAACTCAAAACAAACAAACAAATCCTCATCACTAACTTCTAGAGGAATATGTAAAGGACTCCTGTGCATGTCAACTAGACACAAAATTGCCGTCAGCACTAGAAAATCCCCTGGACTTTATCCATGATGATGTAGATGTACAAGAAAGCCACTTGAAAATCAAAGGAGTTTGAGAACTGTACAGTTTGTCCATATAAACATCACTGCTGTACAGCTAGAGCTGAATATGCACTTTTGGACTGAATCTGTGTTCAAGCTTTCGAAGAAAGCAAAAAAGCAGTGAAGAGCTTCAGGGAATTACTATAGTCGTTTGAGGCTTGAAGCCAACTCATCTTTAAAGTGGCCTAAAACCTATTCAGTCTCTCATGAGATCAGTTTTCAGAACTCTTCTGGGGCTCTCAGATGACACAAAGTTAACCTTTGGAAAGGAATTACCAGGAAGGTGTGAACATGCATCGTGTTAATTACATCTCTAATTAGGACACAGCACATGCAGGTACAACATGGGATCTCTCTGTCCCAGCACAACCAATTTCATGCACTTAACTGAGCCCCAGTGTGTACCAAACCAAAAAGGAGTACAGAATTTAGTGGCTGCAGATATTCTGTCCACAACGTTTATATAATAGCCAGAATTAAGCAGCAAGTAACTACAGCATTATGTGCATTAAAGCTGCCACAGGCAGATCCCATTTCATTTTAAGCACTGCTCACATCTCACATGAGCAGGTCTGAGTGTTCTGTGGAAAGCTGGAGGTGTGGAGTCCTGGCCCCACAGACACACTGGGAAATTTGCCATTGGTTTAGTGGAGCCTTTATCTCATCCCAGATCTTGAAAACATTTGCTAGAGGCAGTATTTCCCAATGTGTTCTTTGGGGCCAGGCAGCACACTAAACATTCCACAGCTTTAGCAGGAATAGCTCTTGTGGGGTAGCCACCCCTCCAGACACACTGGAACAGCCTGAGACTCCACCAGAAAGGAGCTACAAATTGCTGCGCTGGTAATGGGCATAAAGATCCCTTTTCACCAGGCAGAGGATGAGCCGTGCTTCTCATCTTTTAACTGCTGTGAAGAGAACATTCATAATGATGATGCAGCTATGGCTGTAGCTTAAAGGAGGAATGAGTGAGGAAAGCCACTTTCTCCTTCATAGAATCACAGAACGGTTTGGGTTGAAAGGGACCTTAAAGACCATCTTGTTCCAACCCCCCTGCCATGGGCAGGAGCACCTCATACCTATCTATCAGGATAAAGGAGGGCATTCATGAGCTTTTCCTCCTTTCACTCTCAAGGTATCAATTTATAAATCATGATTCTTGGCTGAATAACTTCTTGTCCTGTAGTCTTATAAATAACATATAAATAGATATCGAAAGATAAATATGTAAAAAGGAGAACACAACCCTTCCTCCTCGGCAATTTAGATTTTAGAAGTATTTTTAGTTAACTCTGTAGAGTTCTCTATTTAAACACTGACTGGCATATCTCATTGATCATCAGAATTTTATGACGAACAACACAGGTGTCCCTGGATACCTGTGAAAACTTGTGATCTATTTGTTCATTCAATTCTCCAGTATGAGCATAAATATACCAACCTCCTTGAATGCTCATGGTAGTGAGTGCTAGAGCAGCTATTAAACAGCACTTATTTAAAATAAAATGCTAACTCTACTCATCCCCCCGTTCCCCATGCCCCTTTTCCCTCTTAGGAAACTCCAGTTAACAGGACAATCACACACATGGCAAAACAGCCATGCAAAAGTAACTGCAACTGCAGAAGGGAATTTAAGGGTACCTTGCCTGTCAGTCCTGCACAGTCTCAGGCTCGATTTATGCACTGACCCTCTGAGTATTATCCAAGCATCCACCAGAAAATCCTACTTTTTCAGGCATCCAGCCTTGATTTCACTTGATTGACAGAATATAGATTTCCAAGATATTCTTGGATACATAGAGGATCTGTGGCTGCAGCATGTGCAGTGGGAGGCGGGTGTATGAGGTAATTAGAGACGGGGAAAGCCACTTTCTCCTCTCTCATGCATGTGATGGGATCAGTAAGCACAGCAGCGAGATATTTCTTGTTTCTCCCAATATTGAAATTTTCTCCCTCTGTGCAGGGGTGTGTACCAGGATTTATGTGTGTCCACAGGGTCCTGCTCCTCTAGAGGAACATGAATTCACCATTTTTCTGTCTGCTCCATGTGTACATTTGGGAAGCTTGAGTTTTCTGAGTTGGTAGCTAAGAACGGAAGCACAGACAAAGGAAATAATGTTAGGAATCGGGAGTGGATTTAGGGAAACACGAACTTGATCTGCAGTGCTCCCAAGTAGCAGTAGTGAGAGAGAGAAATGTAAGAATTATTTGTTGAAAGGAAAAGAACACTTCTTAACTATAATTTATTCATTTAAGTCTAATAATTTTCTGGGTCAAGACACTTTTTGAGGAAAATGGGCAAATTCACACATCTCATGGAGCAAACTTCCAAAGTGGTGGACAATTCACTTCTGGGGATTTCTGCAAGATAAAAATGGGATAGTCATCTAATCCCTACCTGGAGACATTTTGAGTCAGGGCATCTCAAGCCAAACCCATCGTTCTTAAGGTGAACACGTGCCACCAGTGAATTCACCGCTGGAGAAAAGGTATTAACCCACATCTCATAATAGGTCTGAAGGGTTTGTCCAACACGTACTCAAGATGACAAATGACTCTTCTGGGAGGGAATACTTATTGTAGAATGAATCTCACAGTGTTGTATGCCAGATGCACTGATCAGTCCTTCTTCTACTCGCTCAGCTACAGTCAAAAAAGTCTGCGTGTAAGTCTGTTAATAGCCGAATGTGGGAAAGGCAAGAGATACCACAAGGAAAGAGCTTGATAATGACATTCATTCTCATTGAGATTGTAAAGTCAATATATGTTTTCCTAATTCACATTTCATTCCAGAGGAGTCAACTGTCCATTCAGAGTTAAAACAACAAGCTGGAAAAAAAAAGGTCCCATGACTTTTTGTTCAGCATGGCTTAAGCTTATTGTTTGAGTTAAAAAGTTCTGATTTGGGCTGGGTTTTCACTTCTTAATTTCCAACAGGAAGCTGAAAGCAACCTCACCCCAATATTGTTCCTTTGACTATGTAGCAACCAAGGGATTTGAATTGCTCCATCATGGTGCTAAAAAATGAGTATAGGCTCTGATGTCACCATGGTCAACATTTTCAATACTTGCAAAGAAAATAGATCTGGATTTTAGTTGAAACTCGGGTCAATCTGACAAAAGACAGGTAATCTTTGTGGCTTTAATACATACCTTTGGCCTACATTTCAAACAAATATGAGGCAGCTCAAGCTTTGGATTTAAGTGGTTTCATATGTCTCTCTAGTGCAGGTCATTTTCCTTAAATTTCAGTTGAGAGTCTGAGTTTTCTCAATTCTGAAAGTCAAAGTTAAATTTAGGGGTGTGAACCCATCTGGACTAAAACTGAAGGAAATATTGGCACAAACCTCAGCAAAATGAAGCTGCCAAAACTTGAAACAGCTCTGATATATATATATATATATATATATCTACTCAGAAAGAGTTTAATAAAAGTCAGTAGTTTGTCAGAATAATAATCAATTGAATATGGTTTATTAAAATTTTTAGGGAAAGGAAGCAAATTTAAGTTGCCTGTGGCTTTAGGAACATTTTGACTAATTTAAGGAAAGCAGAAATTTAAAAATTTAATTTTTTGCTAAGCTTTTCTACATGCTAATCAACCTCAGATGAGGTCAGGAAAAATTAAGATGCATTTGCGCAGGGAATAGAAAGCAGAGAAAAGAGAGGAGTGGAAAGGAAAGAACAAAAGAGAGAGGAAAGAAGAAAAGAAGCCTAACATTAAACAGACTTTGAAATCCATTAAAATAGAAGTCATGAATGTCTGAACTGGAAGAATTTTGATGGGTATTGTTAAGTTTGAAGCAATTTTATGGCTTGCGTAGGTTAATTTGCTCGTCATTTGAACTGTGAGCTCAACCCATGGTAAAACATGAGACTGAACTGGATTATTAATGTCATGAATTCTTTCTATTTAGAATTTTTTTGTAAGGGTTAGGGAACATTACTCATATTATAATAATTCATAAAACAATGCTAATTATCAACCACACAGAATTTCCCAAGTGCTCTAAATAACTGTTTAAAGTGGATTGCAGAGAGTGAACAGACTCTGATAAAGCAGTGTATGTAATAAACAGCTCTAACTGAGCTTTTTTACCAAAAAACCACCACCCTCCTCGCAAAAATGTCTGTGTTATAATGTGACCATTGTTTCTCTGGCTAATTACTGCTGCCTATGCCAGTGGGAAGCCTTGCAGTAAAGCAGCAGGAGTATACACCTCCCATCTACATGGACTTTTTGGAGATTGTATAAAACAACAAAAAAAAAAAGCTGGGAAAAAAAAGAAAAAAAACCAAACCAACAAATGAAAACAAAGGTCTAAGTTTATTTTTCTAGGAACAAAATCAGCAGAGTACATAATACACTTTCTATATCTGTTGAGTACACACTGATCCGTGAGTTACTAATCATGGATTGCAGTGTCAATGTGATAACCAGGCTCATGTGCCACTCAAAATAGCCCCCTGAACCCTGAACCATTTCCAGATTGTTCAAAGACAAATGTGTTTTAATTTAGGCCATTTTGATTTTGTACTTAAAAAGTATTAAAGTATTGCTCCATTCCATAGCTGAGCCAGTCACATGGCCAAAAGCTTACGGATAGGCAGAGGAGAAAGTGAGCAACACCTGAATGAAGTACAAGGAAAAAGTACATGGAGAAAAATTAAATTCCCATCATTGGAAACAGAAATATTTTAGACATTTAAATGTGTTTCTTAGAACTTGGAAAGATATGCCTACATAGTCGCAGAAAGATCACACGCTTCTTCTTCAAGCAGCAGCAGAGGTTTCCAATTTTACCTGTATATTTATGGTGTTTGTTCTCTACTGTAGCTCTACAACAGCACTGGCAAAATGGCAAAAATAACTCCTCAGAATGAGAATTTCCCTGAATAGGCTTCATTGGAATTTGAGACAAACTTTCCATGGAAAAAATAGGGGTGGGGAGACTGAATCCTTTCAAAATGTAAATCCCACAGTAGTGAAATAAAACAAGCATTAAAGGCTTTAAAATGAAAATGACAGAAAAGCTGATCATTGAAATATAAACCCTGTTTTTATGTTACTTGTATTCATTTAATTATGTATGAAATACAATTTTGAGGGGAAAACCAAGAAGTTAATAATATTACAAGACCATAGATTTTAAAAGCTGCCAATTAAAGGAGGCACAAATCATCAGCTTTACCAATTTGTTTTGATCCCTTCCTGCTGACATCAACATAAATGTTGACATAAACCCTGTTGGGAATAGGAATAGGACACACATAGAAGTACAGAAGTTGAGCAAAATTCCTGAAGACCACAGAACATATTTGTTTTAGAATTGAACACATTTTTCTTGAGCATGCTTTAAACTCATATTTTATAGTTCATTATTAATTCAATCATCTCACTATTTATTTTTCCAATGCAATCTTCTGCAGTGTTCTTTGTCATAAACTCTACAATGTTGCTGCTTTTTGATCCACAAGGAAAATGTTACTTTTGAAAATATACTGCAAGTTAATAATAAGTGAAAAGTCTCTTCAAAGTTTAAAAATGCTACTTCTAATCTGCTAAAACTTTGAGCAAATCAAGTTTAGCAACCTAGATGATGTTGATAAGAGAAGATACAAGGAAGGGATGATTAATGTGATTCTCAGAGGACTATCTTTGAAATCTTACTGTAAATAAAGTTAGAAAAAATTACCCCATTTTTTTCCATTACAATCCCCTAGCTAAAGGCCTACCATAAATTTCAATGAAATAGTTTGAAAAGGCAGAGATAATACGAAAATTGTCCAATACACTTAGTAATTTGTGTCTTTGTATATTTTTTTCCCCAAATGTTGGCTATCCTTATTTTATCCCAAGCAGTAATAAGGAATAACCCTCACACACTATTTTTTATGATTATTACAGCTGTGCAGACTTGTCATGAATATACATCCTCTTATAAAAATTTCACTTACCTAGAGATTAGCAGCATTTTATTGAATTTAAATAGCAGCCTTTTCCAAGGCTAAAATGTTTATCCAACAACAAAGGATGGGATGTAAGCCATACAAGATGACATGTTCCCTGAATATAAGTTTCCTGTTTAAGGGATGAATAAGTATGTAATCAACAAATCAGTTTCCTGAATAGCTTGGTGAGGTTGGATTAACAGAAGAGAATTTCGAAAAGGTGATGGAAAGAGCTGTAGTTCAGGAAGGAGCTTATAAAGAAAAACAGAAGAACAAAGAGAATAAAAAGGATGGAGAGGAGATTCAATATGTACTCATAGCAAAGTGACAAAGGAGAAATGAGATAATTACCAAAGGAGAGAAGAACGTGAGAGCTTTGAGAGTCAAGAGCAACAACAAGAAACCTGAAAAATTGTGTAAAAGAAAAAAGTGAAATAATCAGAGACGCAGAAGGAGCCAATTGAGTTTTTTTCATTGATATGTACACTGAAAATTGCAGTTGTCCATCTAAATAAAAGAGTCCTAAATGTGGCATTAATTCTGATAACAATGGATAAATACTACAGCCACAAGTGTAATTGTCTGTTATACCACTGCTGTTCTGCTCAGCTTAGGTTAGATGTCTCAGAAAACTGTTTAAAACAATGCTGACTTCTATTTCCAGTTAATATACTGATATAGATGTATGTTTATTTTAAATTGACCAAAAATGTTCTTAAAAACAAAAGTATCTATTATAGCACTGTTATAGCACGTGCTGGGTACTCTTCCTCCAGTGCCAGCAAAAATTATTTGAAGAGGAAGGTCTGTGATAGAGATCATGCAGTTTACAGCCTTTCTCCTCTGGCATAGCCTAGAATAATCTAAAAGCTCTAATCCAAACAGCCTGACCACAAAGCAAGTGTGGATTTCAGATCACACTCAAGGCATGGTATAAATCTATCCATTTACTTCAGGAGGCTTTCAAACACTTGAGTATCCCCCCAGTGATTTTGTAAAAAAGCCTTTGAGCTATGTTTTACATGGAGAATATTATGGAGACTTGCTTTTCACAAAAAAAAAAAAAATGGGCCCAGGCTTGACTTTATGCAGTCCTGTGGCAGTTGATGTCTACTGGAACACACATGTGAGTGAAGGTATGGAATCGTTAACAAGCCCGATTCCCTTAAAAACTACATTTTTCTTCCTCCATATTTTACTTTCTGTATGTCTTCACCACGGGCAGAAATGATCTCATCCCTAAAATTCTTATTTGTTTGTGTGTGAAAATATTAGATATTTTAGGCCTATTCCAACAGTATCTCAGCATATAAAACTGCAAATAAAATCACGTGCACCATTTAATTTTGGTTAAAAGTGGGAACAGTGTGCTTGATGATGTGCTGGAAACCTGAATTGACAGATCTCATAGACTTTGGCATATTTCTTCTCATTATTTTCAACCATTCTGCCCATTTTCCATTTATGATTTTATAATCTCTGTTAACCATTGGCTCAGGTATGTTATCAGTTATGGAATGAATCCCAAAGCCACTGATGTGCTTGGCAAAATTGCACTGATTTGAATTAATTTAAGATAGTCTTATAACTGTAGGTGTGTAACTAATATTTGTGTCAATTCCTTTGGCTACTTTTGATAAAAACCTTGACATCTTTGTTGATAGATGATGCTGTTGTGGACACAAAAAACAATGGAAAACACAAATTTTCCTCAAGGGATACAAGTAGATCCCCCTGTTTCTGTGTTTTGTCTTTCAAGGTGTTTCTTTAGATGAAGTTCATTTTCTCAAACCACAATAAGAAAATTGGAAAAAAAATATATGTAAATAGGCATAACTGATTGTTAGGCAAAGTGTCAAGTATTTATGGTTGACACTCACAGATTGAGGTAAAAAAACCACAACACAACAACAAAATCAATCCAGACCAGTGGCAGATCTCAAATAAGCATAAGTATAAAGATTATCATGTATTTCTAGGTAAATTATCTTGTTTCATTGTGTTTTGTCCCACATCTTTTAAACATTCATGTAATCTAATATTATGATTTTTAGCCATTATATTGCTGACATAATCAGATGAAATTATGCTCAAAAATATTAGTGACCTTTCTTTTTTTGATACAAAGAGGTTGCTTTTAACAGTTGCCTAGGAAGGCTGAATAGCTGACTAATAATTTCTTGGAATTTAAATTGAAGAAATACAGAGTTTGCAACTCTCCTGCTGAGCTCTCTCTTGGCATCCCAGGGCAGCCACTATAGTCACCCTTTTAACCATACTATTTAATGATATGCAGGAATTTTGGCTGATTTATCTAAGGTAGCTTATTCCATTTTATTTTCTCTTCTAATGTTGCTTTGGTATCCCACATAAAATGTGTATTTTTCTTCTCCTCCAGCATCTGATATTCTAGTTAAATTAAAAAGAAATTAATTCCCACTGTGCCTAATTTTCAAAATTAATCTGAAGAAAAGTGTTCCCCTTTCACATCCCCGTTATGCTAATGGTGACTTTGGGGAATCACCACAGCAAAAGTTGGGAAGTTTTTATGGAAAACAACAAATCCCTTGCCAAGTGTGTGGGGTGTGCAAAGAACCTTTGCAAGTGAGAAGAGCTGAGAGATAACAACTATTTTTCACTGAAGGGATTCTTTCTGCTCCTTCACCAGGAGAAAACTATCAGATCAGGTACGGGAAAGCAGGGAAAAACATCTTCATATAGCATTCAAACCTAGACACTTCCTTTTCTTCTCCTCTGTTATTTTCCACAAGAGGATTTCATTCTCAGTTATGAAAAACAGCTAATATCCAGAAATTCAGCATCTTAATAGCACTCATTAAAGTACAGACTTCTATCACACACCCCAGCTTTCTTTCCTCTTTCTCAGCAGAATTCCATTTCAACTGTTTCCTCTGAATTTCATTTATTTTAATTAGAACCTACTTATCTTAAAAAGCCTTCTTTTGTGGAAGATATTTTTGGCCTTTGGTCATAGTTGTTATCTTCTTAGCTTTACTATAGCATTTTTGACATAGGATTCCAGAGCCTGAGTTTCAAGCCTTAAATTAATTTGGAAATTTTCTTCATGGGTTTTTTTTTTCCTTTTCATAATTTAAAAAATCACAGATTTCAGAAAAGAAAAAGCATAAAGGATATTTTTGAGCATCTGAGAAGCTCTAGAAAATCAGCTTTTATAGGGAGGTGACATGCAAACAAGCTTTACCTTTTCCGTGGCTTCTTCTTTCATTCTTGTGTTTGCCAGTTACAATGGGACAACTATTGCTGCTACCATGACCAGGGAAACATTTAGATATTAAGGGTCTACCTTGGTTAAAATAATTCTTCACGTGGTTCTCTTTGTCTGGAGACTCAGGTAAGTCGCATGAGGCTAGCAGATTTTCTTCCTAATTTGTAGTGTAATTCCATTTCAAGGAAGTTATAGAGGAAAATTCAGTTCACATGTACTTTACCAATACATCAAAAGGGTTTCAGCTACAGCACTTGCTAGCTTCACCCCACCAGGTTTGGTTTAAGGAGGAACTTTCCAAGTAATTTCATTAGTTCCTCTATCGAGGCACATTTGGAGAGAGAGAGATGAAAAGCATTCATTTTTCCAAATTTTAAACTGAAGCTTTTTACTGCTGTGATCCTTAGCCACTAATCTGACAGGTGCTGCTAATCAGTCTGTCAATAAAGTATACAAAAGTTCAAGTGGATTCTGACCTAAATCACAGAATCACAGAATGGCTCAGGTTGGAAGGGAACCCAGCATGCCATTGGCCTTCCTGGCCACCAGGGCCAGGCTCAAATCTGCTGACTTCTGCCACACACCTAAAAATGATTGACTAAACAACATTTGTAGGGAAAACTATCAGCCTAATAGCAACGAAGTAATCTGGAGTTTGTAGCATTTTTTTGGGCTGGATTTGAATATGGAATCCAGATCAGGGAGTAATTCAATCTGAGTTTCGTTTCATTTGAACAGAAGTTTCAAGAGCTGGAGACAGGATAAACAGCTTATGGTTTTTTCTCATCCCTGTGCAGTAAAAGAAAAACAAAAATAAACCCCAACACAAGACAGAACCCCCAGGTCCTCCTTTTAGTTGTCAGATTGCATGTTCCTGAATTATTGGCCCTGTCTAAATTGGCTCAGTTACTTTTTAGTGCATCGTATTCAAAAGAAAAGAGAAAAATATAGATCTCTCTGCCTTGATAGAAATAGAAAGTCTCACAGGCCATTTGTATCACTGAAATCTATTGAAGTGCATCTCATCAGGTTTAAATTCTTCTTTTTTAATCTCTCCAGCTCAGCTTCACAGATTAATCTCTGCTTCTTTTATTCTAAAGAAGGAATAAAGAAAAAATAAAGAATAGGGGGGAAAAAAACCCCAACAACAAAGAATCTCAACTATTCATCCCATATGGCTCTCTGTCAAAGCTTCTGTATGCTCTAAACTTCTGTAAGAATGGTACACAGTCATCAATTCATGGTCCAAAAGCATTAAAAAATAAAAACAAAACCTTGGGAAGCTTTGGAAAAAAACATAGTGGACTTAGGAAAAAGAAAAAGAAATAATTTCTGCTATGTTAAGGACATTAAAAACGTTTTACTTGATATTATAACTAAATAATATTATAATTTCGATCAGTTAAAGCCTCACATGACATTTTATCCTCCATGGAGAAAAGTATTCTTTCATTTTATGGTCTCCTTTTTTTTTTTAATCTCCAAACCATGATCAAAAGCTGTATATCTGTCAACTTCAAACCATATCTATGAATTAGAGTAAGAGAATAGAAGTCATCACCCCTGGGAGTTTTTCAATGAGAAAGAGCAGATCAGAGAAGTAAGATGGAAATACATACACATACTTTCCAGGATCTCCAGCTTTAAATCTGCATGATAATTTAAGTTATTAAATGCACAGAGAGTATTAAATCATGGTGGTTTACTTAGAAGTGTTTTTAACTTTGAATACATGGGAATTCAAGGCCTGATAAATGCATTCGTCTGATAATTCTTGCTGATACGTCTTGAAATGTGCAAGGAAAATGGAATAATGGTTTGGATTTAGATGAATTTAGCAGTTTGTCCTAGTAAACCAATCCTGTGCAGTGGGAAAGGACAGCACTTGAATTTACTTCCCAAAAATTCCATACCAGCTTGGTATCACAAAAGGGAGGATATTTCAGTGTTGCTTTGCAGATATAAGTTACTCACATTTTTCATATGTACATTTTTTGTGGTTAGAAACTTTCTTTCCTAGGAATGGCTAAAAAATTCCATAAAGAGTTTTCACTGGAAGCCAGACGTCCCTAATGTAGGTCTGTGGCTACAAAGAGGATAGAATTTTTCTCTCCACAAGTTGCCATGTAGATGAAAAGATTTTATGGTGGGTGCTCCTTGGAAAAGTGTGATTGATTTTGAACCTTCCCTTAGGAGGTAACACAGAGATTCAACACTCCAGGTTGATTCCACGGGCAGATTAATTTTTCTGCCGTAAAAACTACCTTTAAAAATGTTTCCCTCTTCCTCAAAACCAAATATAAATTACACATTAATTCTAGTATATCTTCCTGTTTATTATAAGTTAAATTTACAAGAGAAAGAAAATAACAGAGAATTTATTATTTTTTTCCTCACAATTTTCCTCTAATAGAAGCTAAAAATTCCTGAATTTTAGCATCTTCTGAATGAGTTTGAGTCAACAGATAGAGTACTATAAAGTTATTTGAAACCAGTAATTCCTCCAAGTAACAGAAGTGATCTTTGAATTATTTTGGGTGGAAAGCTTGAGAGGCTTGACCAACGATGCAACAAAGCTGGTAGATGGTGTTTTCATGAAATGATAAAAAGCGAAATGTAAAATGGACGGTGCTGAAATGCTCCAACAGCAGGAAACACTAATATTATTTTGAAGAAATATCACAGAAAGAGGGTTGACGAGCATGTGGCCAAGATATGTGGATTTTTATAAAATTTTTATAAGAAATCAGGCTAAAATACTCCAACATTTAAAAAAATTTAAACCAAAGTATTTTTAGAGATAACAACCGAACCATACCTGCCTAATGTAAAATATAAAATATAGATTCATATTTCAGCAAATTCCTCTCTACACTTGCATGTATTATCTGTAGCAGATGTTGCCCGTGTGACTGACCCTGCTGTTCGTATTTGGCTGGAGTGAACACTCACAAAAGCGTCTTTGTGCCACGTCAGAAGTGCCATGCACGCACAGAGAGTTGCACATTTTGAGCTTCTCAGAGCAGAGAATGAGGGTAGAAGGCAGGAAAAAACCCACCAGTAGTGACTGGGAGAGAAACGTGGGCAATTAATGTGTGGTTATCACTGCAGAGGCCTCAAATGCCAAATGTGATTAGATGATGGCTTAGATCTTGCATTGGGGTCATGTTTACCACCTTCCTTGGGTTGGTTGCTCATTCAGATCCCTACCTCTCACCATGAGTGCATAACTCCTCTTCTAATGATGCCTCATTTGGTGACAACAGGCTGTGGGCTTAAAAAAAAGACAAGAAATAACAAAAGTCTCCTCAAAACAGTGTCAGGACAGAACCAAACTCTAGGTGATATCTGGACCAAATATCACTGACTTGGTAAAATAAAATAGCAGACAAGAAACCAAGTGTGTTGCTCTGAAGTGATGCAGTTGCCTGTAAAATAGTTACAAGTTTTTCATTATCACGCAGTCATCATGAAAATATGTGCCTTGGCTTAGAGAAGCAGCCCACCAGCAAAATAAAAAAAAAGGGAAGGGGAGAAAAAAGCTCTTTCCATTCCTCAAATTCAGTGTCTTTGTGGTTGTGTCCCTAGCTGTCAGCATTTTCCTTCCCTATTGAAAGATTACTAGAAAAACAGTGTTCTGCCAGTGCCAGTGGCCTCAAGAGCCTCATTATATCATAAGGGTAACCCCAGGGTGAACAGAAAACCTAAACATGAAGTGACCATTGAGTCCTTTATAGCCAGGGTTTGCACACATGCTCCAGCCAAGTTTACCAGCAGATGAAGCTCATGCTGCAGCACATAGGCAGAATTAGGAAAAGAATAAGAAATTTGGCAGCTTTAAGCGGTTTCTCTATGAAAATAAAGCCAAGCGCAGGCAGGGGAAAGGATCCGAACCCAAATTCACTCCCTGTATTCACTTTTCTTCTGGAGTTTTGTCTTCTGGAAGGGGAAATTGAGACCCATGAGAGGTGAAAAAAGGGGACGAAGATGGATTCATTGGAATCTTTCCTCATGAGATAATGAAAGGTCTTGTGGTCATATCTTAACCCCATCCCTTTGGAGAAAAAAAAGCTTAGAATGCTTTTATGATTTTTTACTCTTGGACTAAAAGCCTACAGCTGTTTTGAAGCTTGACATAGTTCTAGCATATAATTAATACCATTTCCATTTAACTCACCAGCTAAATCTTAAACAGAATGCACAAGCTGTGACATATTACTGAAAAGCAGCAATGCATATTGGACAATTGACTTGGTGGTGGCCTTTAATGCTGTGCCCCGTTGGTGTGGTGTCTGTGGTTACCATTTGTCATTGGAGAAATGTCAAACAGTTCATGGGCCTGGCAAACATAACTATCACAGGCAGTCCTGCTTCTGCTGGCTTTCATCTCGGGAAGCAGTTGCGGAGTATCCGTAGATTTATAGGCATACATGGAACTTACACTCTGCATGCATCCATATCTGCTTTTATAGAGATAGATATTAGGCTATAGATCAGGTCTGGTCACCGTCTGGGACATCACAGAATCATGGACTGATTTGGGCTGGAAGAGGCCTTAAAGACCCTTTTGTTCCAACCCCCTGCCATGGGCAGGAACACCTTCCACCAGACCAGGTTGCTCAGAGCCCCATCCAGCTTGGCCTTGGACAATTCCAGGGATTTGTAGTTTATCTCCACCAGGTAGCCAAGAAAGAGGTAAATTAGTGTGCTCCAAAAGCAGCTGGTTTTAACCTGCCTTGGCTACCTGCATTACTGGAAGTCACTCTGCTGTCACTGCAGCACTCTTCAGATGACAGATTCATTGTAAATACTAATTCACAAATGTGCAACTTGTGTCTTATATGAATTCGTCTCTCTTTGGCAAAATTGTTTTCTGTGATCATTTCTGTCTCTCAATTTTTTTCTTTAGTGTATTAATGGGAAACAGTCATGGAAAGGAAAACAAGCATAAGTAAAATGTTGAGTAAATAGTGCAGCTTTTGGGGTTTTCTTGTGGTTTCCACAACTCTGGATAACCAAATTTACTGTAAACTGCCCTATGTATTTGAATCACAATTAAGGTTTCTTCAGTGAAAGCTGCTCTTAGCAGAATTCCTGGTTGGTACAGATTCGAAATACCACTTAATATCATTAATCAGTTCTGACTAAGAGCAACCAAATAGCTGCCACAGCCTATATCACTGGTAGGCAAATTTGTAACTCCTTTGCTAAAAGCAGCAGCAAAAGCAGAACCTCCCAGTCAAAACAGGAGGGGGTGAAAAATATATCAGCAATACCCTCCACCACAGGGAAACTTCAAGAAACGCACTGAGGAAAGTTTGTTGATTCACACTGTTTCTTTTGGCATTTTTTTATTGTGAGTGTACTGTTTGAGAGAATTTTTCCTCTTTCCAAACCTTTGATGGGGGTATGTCAGTGATTGGGTCTTGCCCAGACTGCAATCAATGTGTGTGAGTAGGGCTCTGAGCTATTGTAAGCACATTATGCTCCACTTATGTTCTTTCCATCAGCCTGCTGTAATGGGGCTGCTTGGCTTTCAATTGGGGTTATTAGTTTTGAAAGCCTTGAAGGTGTTGGGCCTGGCTGGGTTTTAGACACGGAGTAACACAATATCTGCTCTTTCAAGAATCTGCTATCACTTCTGAAATTGGCAGGTGACGGTATTTTTAACTGCGGGGGGCACTACAATCCCCCTAAAAACTGATTTTACTTATTCCCTTCTAACTTTTAAAACCTGCCTCTATATCTTTTCTTTAATTTCCAAAGGTGTTCTCAGATTGACTACTGTTGGCTCTATATTATTACTCCCCTCTCCAGTAGTTTTTATTACTTTTCTTACTGGATCTCTTACACTGTTTTTCATGTTTCTGTCTTGAGAACCTGGCATTATATTTTCCTTTTACTGTTTATAAATTTGTACAATTTTTGTTCTGTTGTACACTGTAGTGAAGACCAAGCAAATGCAGTGTGCTGAAAATAATGTTGGGATTAGGTAATTAGGGATTTTCCAACTTTGCCTTCTCTCTTGGGTTCCAATATGTATCTATGTGTTATTTCAAACATGAATTATTGGAAGTATTCAGACGTGTAGGGCTTGAGAATTGACCCTCTTTACCTCTCTGCTGCCACAGTCAGAAAATGCCTCCCTGAACAACCCAGCCCACATAACTGCATTATTTTAAATGTTTATTGGTCTTTAGTGTGAGGCCAGTACTGAAAGAATGACAAATGTCCTTCAAACTGTTTATGCATGCCTGTTGCACACAACAGAGCTGGCACTGCTGACTTCATTTTTTTTAAGTGGTCTAACTCCTGAGCTCCAAAAGGATCTTTTTGGTTGGTTTCTGGGTTCAAGCTGGAGTAGGATTTGAAACAAATGGTTTCCAACAAAGAAATGAATTGAGAAAGGCAGTGTTTGTCAAGGAAGCCCCAGCATCTGGGGAAATACACACTGGTTAGCTAGTTTTACTTGAAACAGGGAATATGTAGCCTTTTTTTTTTTTTCCTGTGGCAGAAGGTCCAACAGCAATTTTTGTGTTGAGAAGTTTCTTATTACATGATACAAATTTTCAAATTTAGCACAAAATTATTGAATCATAGAAATATTGCTTGGGAGGGACTCCTGACCACCATCAACTCCAACCTCCTGTCCTAAGCAGGACTAAAACCGACCTTAAACTGAGTCAGTTTGTCCAAACAAGCCATGTAAACCTCAGAGGAAGGCAAGTGTGAGCAGCCACAAGTGGGGACAGTAGGTATCGGCCATAAAATTTAAAAAAAAAAAAAAGGGAAAAGAAACCCCTAGCCAAAACCACCCAACAACTTATAGAACACTATCAGGAAACCAGCCCTTTGCTACAAGATGGTTCTCTCCACCCCGTTAGGCTCTGGGAAATGTTTTTTCTACTGAAAACCACAGATTTTTTTCTTCTGGTGTGCCACCATTTTGCCGCCAAGGAAAGAATGCAGCAGCAGCACAAAGTGGTTACTACTGTTTTATTAAATAGAGGTCTTCATAAATTCCAGCTGCTGACCATGTGTTCCATCTTTTCATGTCCAAGCTCACACTCATTTTAAGAAATTCTGAGCACTCATGTGAGTAAATGCTCCTGCAAGTCCCCAGGCTTTATATTTGCATTGAACATAAACCCTCAACGTGTGACTTTAGCCTGAACTTCTGTTGAACATGACCCTTCCACTTCATAATTGCTCTATTTTTTTTTTTTCTAAAAATGAATCTGACTTTAGAAACTGATCAGATGATCATTAGACTATTTTACTTGAGCATTATCTAGCACAGATAATCTGTGGAGATAAACAAGGAGCTAGAGATTTTGGCCTGTAATCATAGCAATTTGAAGGGGAAAGGATTTTTCCCTGACATCTGTGGCAATGCAGGATTGGAATTCAGAGGGAATGGTGGAGGGAAAGTAGGGCTTTGCTAAGAAAAGCCATCAAGCTTTCCACAGGGCTTTTGCAGAGATGGTTAAAACCCAGCAGGCATGACATTAAACCTAATATCTAGCTAGTATTGCTTGTGAATGCTAACAACTGTTATCCCTCAGGAGTCACATGGGATTTTTTTTTCCTAGTTAACTTCAGTGGAATTTGGAGGAGATATTTTGTAAGAGGATTTGATCCATTTATTAGTTTAACATTTCTAAATCCACGTAAAGTCACAAAATCCTGTATTTGGATATTGCCTCCCCAATGAGAATAGGAAGAGAACTTTGGAAGTTGTGCTGTTTTGACTCTTGTATTAATATTAGGCCGTGGATAACTGCGATATCTTTAAGGCAACCTCGAGGAAGCGGCAACGAGCGACTGAGGTATGAGACCCCGAGCCTGAGGAGCTGAACTGCAATTCACCAGAGCATCAGTCACAATCACAGGAATTGTTCATTTAATCCTTCCACCTATTGCTCGAAAAGGAGAGCCTATTTCAATCTTATCCTTACATGTGCTCAATGAAGTCATGTGTGTTAGAGCACATCAAAGAAAGAAGTGAGACACTCAGATAGGGAGTCATCTGCAGGCCTCCATGGCTGGAGCAAACACAGCCCCAGACAACTCCAGTGCCAAAACAAACTGCTGCTTTTAGTACCCCAAAGAACATAGAAGGAATATGAATGTATGTAAGGAAGGGAAAACAACACTTGTGTAATCCATTAAATTATTACCTGCCAGCTTTCTAACACAGTAACAAGCAACTCGAATCATCAGAACATGATTAAACCAGACACTCAGTACTAGCAGGGATTCTAAAAGAAGGGAGGTAAAAGTAGATTTCTCCTGGGAATGGGCAAAAAAACTGAGGAAGGAGGCTACGTTCATGTAAGTGACAACCAGACAGAAAGAATTTGCTATTTGTCTCATGAAAATTATTTACAAACAAGGGCAATATTCTTCTTGCAAGTTGCAATACTGGCCTTGAGAAAGGGTCAATTAGTAAAATGCAGCAAAATTCTTCAGAAAGCTATTTACAGATCTGTTTCTGTACTACTGATATCTTTTTTATATACCAAAGACTGAGGCATTATGGTTAAATTGACCACTACAAAAGACATATTGAAATACTTCATAGCACATTATTTTCATCAGGATTTATTTAGGATAAAGTTGAGTGTTGGTTCTTACAAGGAAAGTATATTTTAAGAAGAAAAAAGAGGGAGAGACACCCCTTTGATTAATACTAGTAGAACTAAAACTAGGCCAAAACTCTGTCTTTCTGTGATAGTATCAGGGTTAGAAAGGATTGAAATACAATATTTTCTGAGGAGAAAAACAAAACATTTATACAAATGGCTGGTTTTGATTTTCAGTCTTAAAGTGAGGTTTCAAGCAAGGGCACTGGATTTTTGTTGCAGCATGACCCATTGCTGGAGCCCCTGGGGACGATGACAATGATGTAAGACCTGGGATATTTCTCATCTCCTGTGGAAAGGTGTACCCACCAGCCTGTTTCTGACTCCTAGCTGTGGTGGGACAAGCTCACAAGCACACAGGGAGTAGGAGAGCAGCACAAAAGCTTGAAGGGAGTGAGTTAGGGCATGTTCCAGCAGCTCCATGGGGACCAACTGCACTGGGGACTTACCAGTTCCTGCTCAATGTAGCCCAAAGTTCTAAGCAAATTTAGGTCTTAACACCTCTGGATTATAAATTAAGATTTTGAAGGAATAGCTAAAATCCCACATACCAACCAGTCTAGGTGAGGTCAGCTTTGGATAAGGGATAATGAAGTCCAGCCATTTAAAACAGCTCCTTCTGCTCCATCCTGAATTATTGCTAAATTCTGGAAAGGGAAGCGAATTTCTGGCTCTTCCGAGTGGTGAGGTCAGAAGTACACAGAGAAGAAATAATATCTAAATGCAGTGTAAACTTCTGGCACATAAACCAGAACTGAAATAATTTAATGCGGATGCAAGGTGAGGACTTTTCGCCTTCTCATTATTTGCCAGAGATGTTTGTAAAATATGTGACTATTTGTCTGCTAAAACCATGTGCATCTGTGGCAGAAATCACATTATGCTGTGTCTTTTTTTTACATGGACTGACAAATACAACCTTCCTCACTGCTTTTTCTATAACAAAAAAAATTGAGTTGGTCAGTGTCTTTTTAAAAACCTTAGAGAGCTCCATATCTCTTTTCATATTTAAAAAGAAATTGAAGACAGACTTTTTTTACAAATATATTTTTTTCCTTCTTAGCAATTATGTGCAAATTCACTAATTAGCTCTTATTTTTAAGAGAATTGCAAAGGAAACCTCAGTAACTTCTACACCTGGCTATTTCTGTACTTGAGTTTAACTTAGTAGCTGAGGTAAATATTTTTGCTTAAAAAGAGGAGAATTTGAGACACTTTCCTAGAGAAATCTAGCTCTGAAAAACATGTAACTCAACCAAATAGTCATGGTTTAAAAAAACCCCAAACAAACAAAGAAACAAAACTAATTTTGGTGGATCCCCTTTTCCATATCTTCTCCTTTCAAATATGGTTGGACAACAAAGCATTACTGTCTTACTTGGCTCATGTTAAACCAAATCAGATTTCAGTCTTGTTATCTGTTTGCTTCTATTTCTCTTAAAGGCATGAAAGATTTCTGCAACTTTCTTTCGACCTTTTCTTTTGCATCGATTTTTCAATCTTGAAGCATTTTTAGCATGAGCACCACTGGCATTGGTTTGTCACACAGGGCTCCCCTTGTACGCTGGTGCAAATTTGTTTAGTCTTGAGATAGGACTGAGGAGTGCTAATTCCTTCTGTTTTCCTGGTGTGCCCTGAAGAAGAGCCTGATTCATGAACAATTCCTTAGGTCTCTAGAAGGGAAATCCCTCTAAAACAGATCATATCAGAAAACACAGTTAGAACTGCTGTTAACCCCCAGCAAATTCTCTGAGACTTGGCTGACATCCTCACATTCCAAAAATCTTTAAGAAATTTGTTCTCTCTTCCCCTGCAGAGTAATAACTTGTCTAGGAGACTCCTCATATGAACCAGATTAATAAAAACAATAGACAGATATTTGCTTGTTGGAAAAACTGAAAAACACAGGAAAAGAGGTGCCAATATAAAAGAAAGCTTAGAAAATATGAAAAAAAGATTGAAAGAAATGTGTGTCTTGTTAACCCTCCCTCATTCTAGAATAACATGATTTTCCTCTGTAGGAATTTTGCTGAGATAGAAAAGGTTGATACAGAACAACTGGGCACTGCATAGGGATGTGAAGGCTCATGACACAGCATTATTTTAGCTGAACTTAGCACAGGTAATTTCTAAACAGTGATTAATAAATAATATTAATAAAAACGTAGCCTGCGTGTGTGTGTTTCTATCAGGACAGCTTCTAAAATTTTGGGGTAGTCATAGTGCAACGTGTTTGTCCCTTTCAGGTATGCAGTGAGCATATTCTGATTACAAAAACAAACCCATCAAATCCATAGATCTTTTTGTAAAAAATGACATCTCTGTAGGGGGGTAGTTTTTCATCAAAGCTGCATTTTCTTATTGCCATCAATAATGGTACAATTGACTTCAGAATTTCAGGAGACTCCGAAGTGAGGGATCCTACCTTGCCTTAAAATGCAAATCCCACTCCAATTACTATGATTTGGCTTAAGGTTTTGGGAAGAACAGCTGGACATCCAAAAGATGCAACAAAATGTGGTTTGACAAGAGAGAGGGAGGGTGTATAAAAACACACATATGTGTAATTTATACTGGGAGAGGAAATATTCCTGTAGCGCATATCAGACATCTGATTGCATCTTTCAAACTTATTGCACCATCTTAATTTCCAAGCTTCTAGCTCAAAGAAACTGGGAGAGGTATTATCATCTTTTTTATTTATTACTTCTTTAATTGAGAACCATTTTTTTGTTCCTTTTTTAAAAGTGATTTAGTGCTCAAATGACAGCAGAGACTAAGCGCAGTCCTGAAGAGAAAAGCACTGACAATCAGTTGTTGTTGGCATCATTCTTCCTGCTGTACAGGAGTTTAACTAATGAATCCAGTTCTCCTGCTCTTGGGATAACAAATCCAACATGAGAAAATTGCTCGGGGAACTTATGAGCCAGAGTTACAACGTACAAGGAGAAAGACTAAGAGGAATCTAAATGAAGATGGTAATCATTAAATGATCCCTTCTTTGAGGGTTTACATTGGAAAGCCTCAACTGGCTCAGATATTTGAGCCAAGCCCCTTCAGCATAAAACTCTCTGGTGACTGTGAGGAAGCTGCCGGTTTACCCTGGAGTCCCTTGAGAGAAAGTAGAATGTAAAGGAAAGTGGGGTTTTTTTTCAAATATTCCTGAAGTAAGTTTCATAACAGACCCGAAGAGGTAGCAAAGTTATTGCTCCCACTTGGCAGATTTGGAACCTAAACCACTAAGCAATGAGATCATTTCTGTGAGATCAGGCTGCAAGCAATAGCCCTTGCCATCTTACTGTGGAGCCCTAGCAAACAACTTCATCCCCACAATTATTCTTCAAGGCGAGATGATATCATCCCCCACTTTATAGCCGGAGAACCAATGCCCAAAAGATTTAGCAGCTTGTTGGAGATAGTACAAAAGTCCTTTGACAGGTTTGGAAACTGAAACCAGATCTGACGAGCCTCAGTCTGATACCTTAAACATATGCCCATCGTGGTTCCTGTCCTTTTTACTGTTACTTGAGCCAATTTTGCCTGATTTGACTTTAAAATATTGACATACAGAACACAGTCTGCTCATTGCATTCATTTTAAAGTAAGGAGCAGTAATGTGGCTGGTGGGACAGCAGCAGCAAAGGCTGTGATGGTCCACAGCACAGGTGTGCATGAAGAAGCAGAATTCCAGAAGTATGTCCAGTACCATGTGATTCCATCAGAGCTGCATACCAAAGGTGTATGCTAGATACAGGTTCTCTGATCAGACAGGTCTGACTGCTGCTGGAAAAGTGAAAAGGACATTTGATTCCAAAGAGAATCTCTGTAACACACCTTGTCGATCTCATCCTACAAGCAAACAAACAGCAAAATCCAACAGACCACTCAGAAAGGGTTTTTTGGGTTTGGGGTTTGGTTTGTGCTTCACCAAACAAAACCAACATGCTGGAGGAAACAATCTCTTTCTCTCCCTTTGCCCACCCTGTCCTCCCCCCAGGATCTCAAAGGTTTTCTGGGAGCTTGCCTTCATAGCCCAGTCAACAAATGTACAAAGTCATAAAGATGTCTTAATTGAAAAATAAATTACTCACAGCCAGTCTGGGCTATCTCAATTCAAACAACGAAGTAGTTCAGTTTATTTAGGGAAGACAGATTTGTGGAGAAAATTGTTATCAAACCACAAAATGACTAACCAGGGACATCCCTGCTAAGAGATTTACTTTTCCAACACAATGGCCAGCATTGTTTGTTCTGGTCTTTATGCTCGCAGAGCAGTGTGAGAGAGGGTGTGCAAAGTTAGGATAAGGCACTTAAATTCCTCCCTAATTCTGGTGCCAGTCGAGTTGTCCTTTGTGTATTGCCAGGGAACTCTCTGCATGTTCCCTGAGCCTCTGCAGCGCCCAGGCTGACCGAGGAGTCGGAATTCTCTGGGCACACTACCTTCTTTCCTGGTCACATTCCTGGTACTGCAGCAGTGATGAAAAACATCTGCTGAGGTTGTTTCCCTAAGACCAGAAAAGACCCACTGAACCATGGCGGAGCTGGAGGAATAAACCCTGTTTGTGCAATTGTTTTATAAACTTTCAAAAGCAGTGAAGGAATTTTTTTGTCATCTTGCTTAAAAACTGGCAAAACCAAAAGAAAACAACACAAAAGGAACCAGAAGCGGGTACAAGTGGATGTAATCAGAAATCCCTCTGACTTTTTGATGTGCACCTTCTCATGCTTTCTGAGATCAGTGGATAGCTATTCCTCTGGAAAAAAAATACTGTCCCTGGAGGGATGATTTTGGAACTCTCTTTATTCTTTTATGATTTGACATCTGGAATTTGGTGGCTAGCATTTCTTACCAATCAATGAAATGCAAGTAATTTCATGAAATGCTGTGGAATTAGCATTCCTATTTATTGAATAGTATCAGTAAAATAGCAATCTGTGGTAAATTCACATCAAGCCTTAATCTAACTTGAAGATTCATTACCAGTTCATCATGCAAAAAAAACACCAAAACCCAAACTCTACAAAGATATGCTGTCCTTTTACTGCACTTCACAAAATATGTGATGAAAAGTACAGGGTAACAATATGTTTACGAAACTGCTCCACATAATCCACATGAGCAACTGATACAAGTATCCATAAAAATGAAGGTCAGAAGAGAATTGTTTCCCAGAGTAATTTGTCTGGCATGAACTGACCCAGGACAACAGATGATTATTCAGTGTGCTGCCTCATGTAAAATTCAACTATTTCCCAAAACATAGGAGGAAAAGAAATAAATAAAAACAATATGAGGAAGCAATTGATATTATCATTCCCCCATTGTTCTCTACCCTGCAAACCAAAATAACTCCAAGGACAGTATGAAATCCCCTGATAAAATATCAAGACACAAGCCTCCAAAAAGCATTTTGCTGCAAAAAGATAAAAACTAGAAAACATCCAGAGTACCACACAGTCTGTTTTCCCAGAAACAATTCTGGCACTTAGGAGATTTTCTTCGGTGGCAAGCTTCATACACCAGCTGTGTCAAAAACATACAGGCTAGAAGGAATTCTACTAAGCCCAGCTGGGCTCCCAACTTACATCAGGATGAGATTTGCCCACAAATATTTCTTCTTTGCCTATGCCTTTCCTTCCCTGGGAAGGAAATCTAGGCATGCCGGAGGGAGGTGTGGAGATGGGGCTAGACCTCCAGCAGCAGGCAAGGCCTCAGGACATCAAGGGTCATGTACCCACCATGAGCTCCAAGTTAAGCACCAGCCTCTCAAAAACATTCACAGCTGACAAAAACAGAGCATTAGACCATTTTGCTATAGCACCTTCTTCGGCCCCCAGTTTGTCCCCGGAAAAATGAACTTTTCAGTCTCTAAAGGGAAAGTTAAACAGGTTCCAGGGCAGCTGGGAGAGAGCCAAATTCAAACCTTAAATAGGCACGTGCGATGCCCTCGGTGCAGCGAAGGGTGCAGATGCGCTACAGCCAAAACCACAGAGCTTGCATCCTGCCAGGGCAAGCAGGATTTCTGACAAGATTTATCATTTCTCTTGTTATGATCTAGTCCTGCAGGCATTTCATTTTAATACAAAGTAAGCACTTGTGATGATTAAGGGAAACGTAGAGTTGGATCACTTTGTTGTTCGGTGGCCAGTCATAACACAAAATCTGCTGGTTAGTGCAGAAATACGGTGTTCCAGGCTACGTGTGGTTACCGTCTGCTCCAGCATCTGGGCTGATGCAGGGAGCTCTTTGACACAGACCAACAGAGCTGTTCTCTGCCTTCGGCAGCTCCCTTCTCGCTGCTGCCACCAGGGCTGCACATTTGTCTCCCACAATTTTTATATGCTTGAAGGAAATGCAAGAGTTTATCAAGAAAGTTCACATGGGCCACTTTTGTCTGTTATCACCAGCACCCAGAGCACATCCCTGATCCTGGGGGTGGCCCTGACACACCCCATGGGAGAGGGGATGACCTCTTCGGGGTGCAAGCCCCTTCAGATGCTGCAGTGGGATTTCACGCTCGGGCTCTCCCCAATGGGAACATAAAAATCCTTGCTCCCGCTGTCACTTCCTTCTTCATTCCTGCCCTTTCGAGGCTGGTATCCATACATGAACTGCTCTTTGCCGTTTGCTTCTCCCTCCCCCTGTGAGAGCTGTAGGACCTACAGTGCAGACATCTGATTTAAATAAGTGTCCAGAAAGGAGGCTGGAAAACTGGCACGGCCATGCACACAACAGCAAGCTCCTAGGCAGGAGACAGGCAATGTCAGTGGGTTTGAGCCTGTGCCGCCTAATGAAAACCAGGGAACAGGGAATGTGAGCAAACGCTGCTCTGCACACTGTCCTCTGCACATCCTCTGCTCCTTTCTGAGCCGGTTCCAATGGCATGCCCAAACCCACTCAACCATTAGTATTGCCCTGGGCAGTGACATCGCAGTGACTTTTTTAGAGAACAAGGCACTTGGCAGACTCGTTTCACAACCTCATAACGACACATAAATGGCTCCTCTGGCTGTTTCCATTTGTGATGCAGCTGGCAAGAAAGGCCTCACAGCACTTGAACAGGGAAGGGGATGATGAAAGGAAACATTTCCCCTTGGCAGTGTAATTAATACCTAATTGTATTCAGGGCTATCATTTCCATTTGTATTGATGCAAATAAATAAATAAATAAATAAATATATAGAAAGTTCTTGGGAGCATATATGTAGAGACAGGGGAAAAAGATTTGAGGGGTACTTAAAAAGTAACTTCTAGCACTTCTGAGAATTCAAGCTGAAAAAACAATAGAAGGGATTCCTACAGCTCACAGTTGACAAATGGATGTTTTAGACTGAATTAATGCTCTTCTTTCATATTCACTGTCTGCACAGCCTCCAGGAAAAATACAAAAAGGACAGAACTCCAAATTCTGCTATGATAACCCCAACGTGATTCTTCTGCTTTCCTCATGCTTTCCCTTTTATATTTTTTCAAGTGCTTTTTCATTATTATTGTTCTGATCTTCTTGCTCTTGGTTTGGGTCCCACTCTGCAGTTCTTCCTCTTATTTCCCTTCCTGGCATATTCAATGAAAACACACTCGTTTCTCTGCTGCCACTTTGAAATCAGGAGAGCTGCATTGGGTTGGCCTGAAATACAAGTGCTCCTGTAAATACAGAATGAATTCCTCTTGAGATGTTTCAGCCCTTAATTATGCTCCTACCTCTTATTATCTCCAAACAGGTATTCCTGGATATGACAAAAAATTCCTACAATGCCTGGTACTGGTGTAATACAAAAAGATAACTCATTCCATGGCTGGGTGAAAGTGTTAGGTGCTACCCACATGTAATATATATGAAGTAGTTTGGATAGATCAAATGTACACCGTTTGATTTTCCTCTCTGTGGTGGTGGAGTGATTTAAGCCTTGTGTAACACCTTGTTGCATTGAAACAGGAGCTAACACTTTGAGATGGTGATAGATGATAACCTTTTACATGTAAATGTATACTTAAAACCCCCCCAAAACCGTGTATTTTTATATAATTTCTCCCATGGGAAGAAAGTAAAAACTCTCAGTAAAAGCTTTTCTTATTGGAAAAAAAAAACAAACGATATTTGGAAAACCTTGGGTAAGTTCTCATCTATAGTTTAGAAACACGTGGCCGGTGTAGGTGTTGATGGTGCCCAGGAGTTAAGAGGTATGTGTTAATATCACTGAACTTGCAAGATCCTGCAAGAGGTTTTTGTGAGCAGAAGAGGAGCTCAGATTTGGGAAGGCAGACAGCCCCAGTGCAAACGTGTGGGCAGCACAGTAGGCACTTTGCTGAGATCCATGATGGCATGGCAGTACCAAGGAACTCCCTTTTTTCCTTCCTAAGTGTGTCCAAATAAACCATTGGGCTTCAGTTCTTCTCTGACACTGTCAGGGATGGATTTATTCTACCTTCTAGTTCTTGGAAGCCAAGCTAACACAGACAGGCTGAGTAGATTTCCAGGTTCACTAATGACCTCACAGGAATTGAATAATGAAATCATATCTGCCTCTTTACTTAAGAGAGACAGCCCAAGCTTACACAGATCTAATTATTGTATTTCTTGAAGATAAATTGCAGCCTTGAAGGCGTCTTGCAATCAGTTATCAGGCAGAGCTCCATGGGCACCAACTTTCATTTTTCTCCAGTACAGTGATGTACTGCCAATATTTAACAAGGGGCTCCCACTAAAATTTCCCTATTAATCTGTTCTATACCCTTGTGTCCCTGAGGCACACATTCTTGCAGGGAAAGAAAATAGTAATGAAGAAAATCTATTCATTTATTTTTACATTACTGTTTAAACATTTTCTGAGAGTCACAGCCAAGGAGGAAAATAAAACCACTTGGCAAACAAACCTCTATTATATGTACTTTTGCAGGAAATGTTTATACTTCACTTCATTCCTGTTTAAAAAAAAAAAAAAAAAGAAGGAAAACAGGAAAAAAAAAAGCTGGAGCACTTATAAAGTGGTGTTTGACTGGTGATATTAGAGTTGGTAGCAACAAAGACATAGAGTTACCTTTCTGTGAAAAATTGGAGAACTCAGAAAAAGCATCCTTTTAAAAAGTCTGAAAAGGAACAAAACTGGTATTCTCAATTATGGCAAGAACAACAACTGGCTGGGTGGAGGGGAAGAGATTCTTCAGGCAATGAAGAGATCACAACATGACTGCACTGAGCAATTCCACCCCTTCCAGTGCAGTGGAGGAACATACAGCTAAGAAACAGTAAAAGAGGCTGGACCAGTCTGTATTTTTAAAGAGAAATAATTCTGCTCTTGATTTTGTACAAGGGCTGGTCACTAGATAATATAGTTACAAGAGGATGAAAAAAAATAACCTGATTTAACAAGTACCTAAGGGGTGCCACAGCTCCAGTAGTGTTAGGAAACCATCCCAATATTCCTTTCAGTTTGGCTGCAAAACCTTAACAAGGTTCTCAAGGAACACCAGGGATTTGCTCCAGTGATGTTCACTTTTCTCCTTTTTTTGAACCAAATCTGACTGTGTTTTCAAATTGGCTAATCTTTTACTTGTATTTGTCTTAACAAGTGACCAGAGATATGTTTTTAGGTTTTTATAGATTGATTCCAAATGTGAAACAATTGCTACTTTATTTTTATTGTTGGTGTAGGTTGTAGAAGTGTTAATGTCCTTATACAGATTATACAGGAAAGAGAAATTTTAATTCTTTTGTAATTAAAAAAAAGAATTTTTTTTTTTTTACTCTGAAGTGAAAAAAAATACTTATTTCACTTGAAAGTTCAGAGCTTGCATGAACTTTCTTGTTATTGTTCATGTCTTACTTGACTTTTTCAAAGAACTGATGTGAAAAATATTGGGATGACGTGACTACTCATCCCAATAATGAGCCCAGCTTCCACACCCCAATAATTAACAAGTAGCCACCCGTTATTAAGCAGACCAAATATTTCAATAAAAGGTCCTGCTGAGTTGTCTCTGTTCTGAAACAGATTTCACTTCAAAATTGAAATAATGAGGTTCCCCTAAACTGATAAGGAGCCCAATCAAGCCCACTGCGCTGGGTTCGTAAATCTTAAGCAGGGTTTAATTGCGAGCAGAGTTTTCCTGACAGAGCCAATAATGAGGCCTTTTCCTCTCGCCTGCTGACTAGTTGTGGTTCCCATGATTCCAGTAAATCTCTGTAGACCTGCCTGCAAGGAAAACAGTTTGAAGTTTAGACATCACTTGAAAGGGAATTTAGGGAGCTGCAAAAACAATGTCCCGATGATGATGGCTGTTGAACATTGGGGACAGACAGCTGAAAACAAAACACCCAAGCAAGTAATTAGCAAGACCAAATCACTTCCAATTAGGCATTTCAACAGCAATTTTATGTGGTCTCAGAGGGCCATTCCCTTTGAAAGAAGAAGATCACCTCTAAAAATGCGCCCTTGCCCTTACCTAGAGGAAGCATTTGAGCAAGTGGGAGGATGTAGGAAGAGCAGACTATGATAAGGTGGGACCACATGCAGCTTCTGCAGTGGGCAATGTACTTCTAGTGCTATGGGAGCATTCACAAACCCTTTGATTACAGATATTGTTCAAAACCATGCAAATGTGGCCCTTGGGGACATGGTTTAGTGGTGATCGTGGTAGTGCTGGGTTATCACTTGGACGTGGCAGTCTCAGAGGTCTTTTCCAGCCTTAACTGTTCCATGATTCTATGATATCCTGATCCCATCTGGGGATACCAAGAGCAAGATTTAGTATGTGAGAGAAAAAGTCATGCTGAAATAAATGGGATTAGACAGTATTTCTTCTTAGCAAAATCATAACTCTGACTGAGTTGGCACTTCCGTATGACTGCTCAAACACAGCAGTAAATTGGCTTTAAAAATTTTTGGACTGAAGAGACTGGTAACTGAAGCACTTTCTGGATCAGAGAAAAGTCAGAACTCTAGAAATTCAAGTCAGTCAACCACTCAATGCAGAGATCTTTGCGTCTTTGTCTTCTCTGTTAAGTAGGAAATAATGTTGGCTGTTGCTGAAATAAAGGTGTCTAACTGAAAAATCCTACTCATACTATCACAGACAAACCATCAAGTTGTCCCATGCTCTTCAAAGGGAAAAGAAACAAAAAGACAGGTTCTTCCAAAAGAACTCAGACTTAACAAACCCTTCAAATACAGTTTACAGCAAAAAGATACAGCAGAGGTTTCACTCTTTTCTGTACTTTTACCATTGTTTTAGAGCTACCAGAGTCTGGAAAACAAAGCTCAATGAAAGCAGTAGAAATACAGCTAAAGATATCTGAAAACTTTTGTAAGTTTTACTGTGTATTAGGTTGAAGACTTAAGATTAATGTGTACCTCTTACAAAAAAAAACCAAACCATGGCACATTCCATCTTTGCAGACAGTGTATTAGTTTTTACCTGATTTATTGTTGTGCTGCGTGGACTTGAGGGAAATCACTGTACTGCGGTGTTTCACAGATTAGGCAGGGTACAAGCCAAAGTATTTGTTATGAAAGCAACTGTTTGCTAAATTTGCAAATCTTTATGGGCCCTTTGTTGGCTAAAAGCAAATTCAGTCCTACTGGAAACGTTCCTGCCATACACCGAGGGGCTGGAACACAAAGGTGTACTAAATGATGAGCCTTGTTCCACATAGCTTCAGCTCTCAAAGCTGTTGCATGTCTAACACATACCAAACTCAGTTAGGGGACTTGTGTTTTACTGGGTGGGATTCCAGTGAGCTCAAATGAGCCCTGAAAAAAAAAGCAAACATTATGGAAAGGCGTCCAGTTTCACTAGGGATGTAAATTGTTTACATCTCCCCTTTCAGATCTCCTGACTAACCTATTTGTTTAATAACCAAGCCCCACATTTCAGCCTGTGTTTGTAGACTCAAAATATTTCAGGGTCTTTCTTCTTGAGATTATTAGGACTCTTGTCAGTAATTTGAGTATGAATAAGAACAGAGAGTGCATATACAGTGAGGATGCTGGAAAGAGCTTCTTCATTCATTCATGTGTGCTTGGTCTCCACTTTGTGAGTTTTACAAAACATTTTGGTTTCCACAAGCCATTTCTAGGATTTTGCTGCATATGAGAAAAAAGTTATTTCGTATGTCCATTTCAGACTTTGAAAATGTCCCTCAAGTGCTTACCAAGATGTGGTATGTGCTTGCACAATCTTCATACCTTTTATTTTCATTTTGAGAGAAATTCAAATTCCTAGATCTCCCCCCCCACCTAAAATCTCTTCAGGATTTTCTTATGGAATAAACATGAAGTAGATAAGACAGTGTTTTTCCTTAATGGCTCTTCACAGTTGGCTAAAGGGGAGGCATATGTTTAATCCATCCACTCATACACCTTTCATCTCCAATGAGCCAAACAGAAATTATTCTTGCAACACCGTACCTTATTAAGATTTCTTCAGACCTTTTGTCGATGACATAATTAAAAAGGTACGTTGGAGTTTACTGAGTGACCTCTCAGCAGTGGAAAAGTCCTGCTGTCTGTGAATCCTTTGGTGGCTGTGAATCTGCAGGAATGTCTTTGTGCTTCCCAGAGACTAAATGTACCTTTGGCTTGAGGAGTGTACTCAAGCCTGAAACTATCTAACTTTTGATGAAAGATGAGCATGTAAAGAAGTGGAACAGAGAATAAAGAACCCTGCTTTTGCACAGAGGGAAAAAGAGGGTTGTGTTGGGTGTGTGGAGAAAGCATCCACAGTAAAACTCTCCCAACTTTGTATTTAAATCCTCCCCTATGCACAGGAATGAAAGAATTAACTAATCTACCTCGTGTGATGTTTAACATGAAAATTAACTGCAAAAAAGGACCCAAACTCATTGATGATTTGACATTTTAGATCACAAGCCAGAACATGGAGCATCAGGATCATATTCCAGTGCTCCAGAATGACATCTCTGGTTTTGCCTTCCCCAGAAATAGGCCACCACAGCTCCACTCAGTCACACACTCTGACGTGGTTGGTGTTTGCACACACACGCACTGCTGCCCCTCTGAGCATAATGGCAAAAGGCAGAATTAGCTGCTTAATGCCATAAGATAATTTAGCTGCCTTCATTATTTTGATGTAGTGTTCCAAGTTGTGAAAAGCTCATGACCGCTAACTGCATCAGAAAGAAATTTATGAAGTCAAATGAACTTTAGCACCTGAAACAAGAAATCAAAATATTAAAACTTTCCACTAAGCAAACCTACTTTTTTTTTCCCCAAAAAAAAATATTTCTAGTGTAGCTGAAGGTATTGCAAAAATAACTGGAAAGGACATGAGGTAAATCAGATATGCCATTTTCCAGTTTCTTCTAGTTTTGATTTCACAATTACAAAAATTCCTCTGTCACTTGCCACGTGACATTTGTGTGATATCAGAGCCACCTTAAATCACATCTGAATTAACACTTGAGCTTCCTACAAAGCATAACGCTTAAATTTATGCAAAAGATTTCCTCATCTTTACTTAATTCTGGCCAGCTAGCGATGTTTTCTTCCAGGACAAAAATGTTTAATCTGTCACACAATCATCCAGTTGCATTATAAATGGTTTCTTAAATGGCAGCTCTGTCTTTTTCTTGCTGCTTTGCAAGCCACAAATATTTGTAATATGATTCAGAAGCTTTATTTTTTAGGCAGCTTCTGCTACAGTCTTTAACCTTGCCATTTGCTTTCCAAACGTTGTGCCGTTATCAGCAGGTATTGGCAAGTAAAGTCTCACAGCCATCCTGGCATGATAAAGAAGAGAGACAAAGAATGGACAGTCTGATTAATCCAGGCTAAATCCTATGCAGATTGTAGAAAATACTGATGCAGTTGCTGGCCCAAGTGTACATCAGTCTCAGAAGTGAATCTCCCCAAGATGTGGCACATCAATTAACACGAGGAATCTGAGACTCAGATGGCAGGGGAAAGCTTACACCAACACTTTCCTGACCCCTGAGCAGATGAAGAAAGACCTTGAGACGTTCACAGCATGGCTGGAGTTCACCTTATAAAGCAAACTCCTCAGGAACTGAGCCTGGAAATCAACACCCTCCTTCACAGGAGCTTTCCCAGAGCACAGAAAAGTGGTAATAAATTAAAGATGTAACATTGTTTTAAAAGAGAGAGGGAGTTTTAGCTGACAAAGCACAGCATTTTGACCATACGCTTTGCCTAGAGTCACTTGGCACGCCATTTGAGTGGGCCAGCACAGCATTTAATTAAAAAAAAGCAAAGAGAGAGAGCTACAATCACAATTCTCCGTGCCTGGATGATGCAAATTATGTATAAATTCTTTTGTGGAACCTGACATCCTCAGCCTGCAAACAGAACACTTAAGTGATTTGATTTGTTACAACAGTGTAGTGTTAGTAGAGCATTACATAAATATGAAGTAAGTAGCTCTCCTAAACTTAGTATATCTTGAGAGAGAGTATTAAACTGAGGATTGCCAATTCCCAGCTGAACTGCAAACCATTTCTCACTTCAGCTGATGAAGTTCAGTTCCATTCCTTACTGTTTCAACCCAGCAGGAAAGAAATGTAATTTCAGACCATAGGGACAAATTCACAGTTGAGGAAAATAAGTATGCAGCATCATGGACCCTCTGCTCTGCCTTTCTAAGTATCCACTAAGATTTGTGGTTCCAAATACAGTGGAACAAATAAAGAGCCCTTCTTGCTTTCTGCCTTCTGAACAGTTGAAGATCTGGCTTCCACATGTTCCTGTATCATAGTCAACTGGGAAAAGTTGTAGGTTATTTTGTTTGTGTTTTTCTTTCATGGGACAAAAACTGCATTCCAGAAAGAGTGTTTTAGAAACAGTTATCGTCCAAAAGATGAAATAAAACTTCCATGAGGTGCCTCGGAATTGAGTAAGAACACCTTTTTTTATTGTTCTTGGCAAATTGTCTCTTCTAACCCGACATTCTGCTTCAAGCATGAGAACTGCAGACCCTTCCTGAGCTGTGAGCCCTCACAGCGAGTGTGTTCTCTGCAGCCCTCTGGAAAGGTGGAGTCCATATAATTCAGAGGAAAAAGCTGTGCATGCTCAGAGAGGATGCATACTCAGCATGTTGGAAGAAGCCCCACAGAGGGAATCCCATTCCCATTGTGCAGGTGTAATCCTTGTCATTTTTCCTCCTCCTCTGAGTATACCTTTACTGCTCTGTATTCTTTCTCCAACCCCAAGCCCATCTTCATTACTAAAACCACTTCTCTGATCCTCAGCAAGCTCTGTCACTACCAAATCAATCTTCCTAATCCAAAATAGTTTTTCCAAGCTCATTTTGTATATCCACAGAATGCTTCCTGATCTCTGCAAAGAGCTGATTTAAAGAGCACAGAAAAGGGCCATTTTTTCATTAGCAAATTTAGTCCATACTTCAAAACCTAAGAAATTTTTTTGCCCGATCTTAACCAATGCCCCTTCCATTTCTCACACAGCAATAGATTATTTTAACCACCCCCAACACTCACCATGACTTTCTCAGTCAAAAGTATGTGCATTTTGCCACAGCTGATAATAAGGAGGCCTTTGGTGTTTGGTATCATAGCCTTTGGACTTTTCTAGGTCACGTCAGCGTTATTTGGAATTCTGAAGAAATGTTACATCCCATACCTTTTTAGACAACAATTTTCTTTACAGTGTCTCCTAATTTGCTTTATTTGCACCTCTGGTAGCTTTATTTCAGGTTCTGGACAATGACTTGTGCCATTGTTACTTATTTGAGCATTTAGAACTCACACCTAAAAAAATAAAAATAGAAACATTCCAAGAAAATAATGCTGTACATGCTGTCTCCTTATTAAAAAAAAATAAAAGTGCTACAAGAAATATTAATTCTTCAAATGAGATTTTAGAAGTCTTAAGAGCATATAAGAAGTGCAGTGCTCTTAACTGCAGGAAGAATAATTTCAGTTTTATCTCTCCATTCTTTCTAAAGAAAGTTAAGTTGCTACTTAATTTTAAAGCCTGGGATGCTGCCAAGTATTGGTGGCCATTCATTTTGCTGAACTTCCTTTTATGCAGTGTATTTTTTCAGTGGTGACTATGTCAATAGATTTCTGTTGTCCTTATTTTATTCAGCAGAACAGGAAATATTTTTTTTTCCTCTTTTGTATTGTATTCTGAAGGTTTCAGCTTTGTAAGCACAGCTTCGATATTCAATATGCTGAACCAGTAACAAAGGGTAGATGTTAACATTTTAAATACTGCAGGTAGGGCACAGGAAGATAAAGAAGCTTTCAGATTTTGCAGCGCCTGGTGGACTAAGAGTAATGACTACAACTACAAAAGATAAATTGGGTTCTGTTGCAAATGGCCTTGAAATCTGGGGCTGTACACAACTGGTCAAAAGTAATTTCAGGGGGTTGGTGGTTTAAATGCATTAGCAGAATATTCAATTCTGGTTATTTTCTTTATAATATTTACTGTTCAGTACAGCTAATGCAAAACACTGCTAGAGGCACAGTGGGGGGATTTGGCAGCCACAGAAACTTGGAGAGCCTGGCAATTACAGTTTAGCAATGTGCCATGCACACACAAAGAAAAAATGCTGTCCTGTGTACACATACAGGAGCATGAACACAATCAAGAATTACTATTCCATCCCCCCCATCTACTCTGAGTCAGTGTGTTAGTTTTCTAAAGACAGCAGCACTTCTTCATATTCTTCATATTCTAATAATATTTCCAGCTGATAACCAATATGAAACTGAACTCTATTCTCTTTATTTCCCAGAGGAATTTATTTTCCATACACCCATCTCTGCCATTCACACAGACTTCATTCTCCATGACAGTCAAAGACCATCCACATGTAGAATTGGCTTGAATATCAGTACAGGTAATATTTCAGCAAAGTTTTAGAAATTTCCAAGCTAAGTCATGCTTGGCTAGGAAGGCTTGGGCACAAGGTACTTCTGATATTTAGCATCCTTATAAGAAGTGCACGGAAGAAGAAGCTGAAAAATGAACAAAACACCTATTTTAACTAACTTATTATTTGATGGGTATAAAATCTGAATGTCTGTCACAGTTTCTTGAGTTTCTTTCAGGAACAGGTACTTCACAAGGCAAATAACAGCAGGAATAAAATTCATAAAGTCATTTTCCCGGCAGGGAATTGAAGAACGTAATCCAGGAAAGATTTCCTTTTGAATGATGGCAATGACAGTGATGGTGAAAGCCCTGGATAAGGGTACCAGCCTGGAAAAGCATGTGGCACTCACAGAGCATTTTGAAAAGAAAACAAAACAAAAATAAATCCAGCTAGCAGTGCTGTGAAGACATGACCATTTGAAGGATTACCTGTTTGCTATTAACTTCACAAGCTCAGTGAAACTCTAAGATATGTTTTGGGAGTAGGCTCTGCTGCTCTGTTCCACGTCTCACCACATCAGTGATGAGAATTTGTTCATTGGCGATTCTGTGGTAACACCAAAAAAGGCATGAGCAATCTGGGATGACCAAGGACAGTGGTAACACTTGGGTTGGTGAGACCTGGAGAGATCATGACTCCAAAAGGTCCTGAGCTTTAATTTTTAATCTTTTTTCTTTTTTTAAATTTTATATATCTATTGCATCTAGTTGGATGCAAGTGGAATTGCACAGCCATTTTTGGGAATTTTATATGCAGAAGTGGAGAAGCCAAAGAGAGGAAAAAGAGCCTAAAAGGCATTTTAACATTTACCAGCATCACACTTTTAAAAGAAAATGTCTAAGTCAATAAAATATGTGGATATCCCATAGAAGGCAACTAGGTTCCCTCCAGAAGGGGACTTCATCAGTAAGACCATTCATTTGTGAAAATGCACTAAGAAAAAATAAGCTAAGATACAAAATCTCAACTGGATTACATTAGATGAGAGCATAATGTCCCATTTGGCAGCTGGTAACTATGTGTATGATTTGAAGGTTGGTTTCTCATTTGAGAATTCAGGGCTGCAGAGAATACATATATTTATTCAATGCAGAGCCCTTCCCTTTACCTGAGCTCCAAGACACGAGACTGCTCAAAGCCAGTGCCCTTCCACAAAAAAAAAGAAATCTTCCTTGAAGTGACACTGAGAACCCAGTTTCTTTTGGATATCATATACCATTCACATTTCCTGAGCTTTATACTTGGAAAAGCTCTCATAGAGAAATCACTCACCCTTGAGTGACTGCATGGTCCTGCATGGGGGGGCTGCTATTGACCCCCTCCTGTGTCACGGACAAAGCCCACACAGATCAGGGAAAGAGCGTTAATATGTGGAACACTCTGTCTGAGCAGCCTGAAAAGTTCCTTTTCCCCTTTCTCATGCACAGCTTTGTCCCCAGTGCATAAGTGCTGATGATTCAATGGATTCTGAGTAGTAACTTTGCCACACTCAGTGTTGTAAGCAGTGGTAAGAAGCACAAGATCAATTTTAATTCTTACTGGCAATGCACACTTCACACATTCATTGATTAAAGGATCATAAAGTCTTACAAGGAAAACAAAATATACCAAAACCAGACTTCTGCTGGTTTTTGATGCTTTTTTTTTTTTTTTTTTTTTAAATTGTGTTCAGAAAGTTATCCTTTATTTCAAGTGTCAACTGTATCTTGGGTATTTTGGCCAAGTTTTGTGCCCACAAAGTGGAGCATGGACCATGCCTTTAACTACAGGAGGGAAGGTCTGTTGTATAACTGAATAAATAAATTGTGTTTTCTCCTCAGGGAAGACGGTGGATGAGCCTATTCTTGCTCTTCCTAAAGTAAGCACAACATACTGATCTATCTGTGAACAGCTGATTTGGCTGAGAAGGACAGAGAGGATCAAGTAATGTTTTAGATCATGCTTTCAGATACTTTGAAAAGGTAACAGGAGGTTTTATTCACCCAGAGAAATCTGTGGTTATTCAAGTAACTGAAAGCATTTAAGGCAGGAATGCCACACAAAAGAGAAACATTAATTAGGCCGATTATAGCACTGTAGATCCATTTTTACAAAGCCCAAACACATTTATACATAGCTGTTCCTTTGAAGCATTTGAAGGCACCATTTCTTTCTTCCTTATCAGTGTAATTGACGTCTTCATTCAGCCCCAGCCAGCTGTCGTGCGAATTTTTAATCATTTGATTTCTTTCGGGGAAAGGCTTAGTCTTTTGAACTCTAGGAATAACTATTATTGCAAAGCAGTTTTCCCTTTCCAAAGGGACTGCTTTGGGGTCACCACTGCTTCCAGGCTCTCTGGGCAGGAGAACAATGAGGCTTTGTTGGTGCTGGAACGCTGTCCCTTCCAAGGGGGCTGGCGCTCTTTCTTTCTGCGCTCGCCTCCGCGCAGTTGAAGTGAGTTGTGCCAAATCAAAAGGCTTTAAATTAGCACTTCACTGCTGGCAAGTGCCTGGAAGTTAATGCTAAATCCTAAGGGGCTAAGAACCTTTTCTATACCCTTATGCCCAGGTATACTCTTCAGAGTGTAAGGTGGTTTAGGAACCTAAACAATTCACTTATGGTTATTTTCTCTCCTCGTTAAATAAAATTTTTAAAAAGCATAATTTGCAATTTTCAGCTAATCACCAAACAGAATATGTATTATTGCATTTTGTGAGAGAAGAGCAGGAGTATTTCTGTTTGGGAAAAGGCTAATTTTTGGTGACAGGACCAAGGATTATTATGGAAGAGGGATGGAAACTGCAGAAAAAAAACCGGAAGTGCTGCTACCAGTAGTAATCTTGCCAGTAAATGATCCTACCAAGTATCAGACATGCAAATGGACTTAGAAAATCCAAATGACTCTATAAGCCTGACAATTAGCACAAAAAGTAGATTTTTAACTTTGCATCTTCATTGCTTCGAAATTGGTTCAAAAGCATGGCATGTAATCTTGAGCCATACAGAATCTCTCTTTATCCAATCCCGTAATAGAAATCACAGTTAATTAAACTTTATAATTTAAAATACTCTTCCTGAATCAGTAAAGAAGTGAATTTTTTTTTAAAAAAGTTAGAGGAATCACATCTTCATGATTTAACTTCACAAGAACTTTGTTTTTATATAACACATTTATACAAAGCGAGGCAGAATCTGCTTGCAGGAGACCAGAATTGACACCTGCTTTGCTGTGCCCTTTGTTGCTGTACATTGGAGCTCAAATACAGATTAGGGCAGCCTTGAGGCTCACCCCTAATTTCTACCCTAGCTCTGATGATGACCAGGATTGCCTCACCCAGTGACTGCAGTAGGGTATTTCAGAACACAGCTTATAGGATGTGTGACATCCTCTGATCTGCCAATGCCCAGGTCAAAAGCAGTCTAGTAAGGGTCTGTGTGAGTGATGCCTTAGGTTTTGACTTTTATATTTTCCAAATCCTGTACTGCTTAGTGTGTAACCGAGGTTTCTTGTAGCCTGTTAATTTCTGCTCTCTCATGCTAGTTAGACATAACAAAGCCTCTCCAGGCCTGCTCTCCAAGGACACTCAGACTATCCTAGGCCCAAAATGTGTAAACCAAAGACTCTAAAAAGGGGGCAAGCTTGGGGATATTATATCATTAAACTGAAGCTTTAATTGGAGAATTAACCGTGATATGCAAATGGACCAAACCTATAAAAGTGTGGAGAACTCGTGACCTGCCGTCCCTCTTGGGATCCATCTTGGCAGTAGCCTCTGGCTCCCCAGGGTGTACCTTTGAAGGCCTTTCAAATAAATACCAACCTTTATTCCCTTATCCTGTCTAGTCTCTGTTTCTAGGAGGCCTCTTAAGGCATCGTGAGGAGTGAGTGCAGCTCACATCTCTGAAGATCAGCAGGGAAAGTTTCCATGCCATGGACAGCAATAGCTACATCCCAGTCAGCAACAGTGGAAAGGAGACTTATGGCTTTCTTACTGGTACAGATGACACAGAAGATCTTGTGAAAGGCATAAATCATGTCTGCATCCCAAGCTGTGTCTTTAAGGGATGTGAATGATGCACGTGATAACACGATGGGGTGGAGGGAATGGCTCAGAGGCAGCATTGGAGAAAACGCTGCAAGGAGCAACAAAAGGTCACGGAAACCACACGATTCCTTGTGCTCCACAGCTGTATAGAGAATACATAAATAGGCTCCTAAAAACTAATTAAACTCAGAAGTGTCGTTTGAAGAACATCGTGTCGGGCCAGAGACAGAGACACTGCTCTCATTCATTAGCGCCCAGCACAGCCCAGTAAACGTGACTTCCACTGGGTTTACGGGCCAGGGGAACTCTGCCATTTCTAGGCACAGATGTCTCTGTTTTCCCCTTGGTCTGTTTACCTGACAATCACAGCTGGTGAAAGGAAGCCCAGGCAGATGCTAATTCCAGTCAGGCCCTAGGGAATATGATATTGGTGGGATTGCTGGATTGTTGGATTCTCCACTCTTCTCTGCGTAGAGGGCAGTTACCATTCTTGGGATTCCTCTTCCATCTTGCAGCACTTTTTTTTTTGTTGTTGTTTGTTTTTTCTGAAAAGCCTGACCCGGTCTTGTCCTCGACAGCTTCTTGGAGAATGTTGTAAACCCCCAGTTACACATCTCCTCTGCGCAGGAATGATAATAACTGCTGTTAAATTTTGCTACCCCGCTGCACAAAACATACCAGCCCTGATGAAGTGCAGACATAAAACTAACTCTCACAATCCCAGAGCCATACATAACCAAAAGAACAAAATGGGGTTTTGAAGTGCACAAGCACTCCCTTGCCTCAGGCTGTGGATTTGTGGAAGGTGGAAGCCCGGGCAATGTTGATCAGCAGGAGATGCTCTGAGGTGCCTCAGCTGTGGAAGCACAATGTGTTCTTGCCTGTGTGCCTGATTAAGGTTTTTGTGGCCAGATTGCTAATTCACTTGATATTCCTAATTACAGCTACGTATAAATTGCCAAAACAAGATTTGATTCCAGATATATATTTTCCAATGTCTGGTTTACCAAGACAAGAGGGCTAGCCCTAAAGTACAGAGTAAATTCAGTTCAAAATCTTTCGTAATTTTAAGACTATTCAAGACCAAAGTTTAAAGTTAGAATTAATATCTTTTTTCAATCTTTTCTGATAAGAATAAAGGGGGAAAAACTGGGCTTTGAGCAGCCTGGTCAAGTGGAGGGTGTGCTTGCACATGGCAGGAGGGTTGGAAAGAGATGATCTTTAATGTTCTTTCCAACCCAAACCATTCCATGATTCTGTGATAAAAAAGTCTGGACTATGAGTGAGATCTACTATAAAGAAAGACCCAAAATTTCTTCCACGTAAGAACAGCAGCACAGCATATGGATGAATACTGGTTCCTCTGCACACAGGTAGAAAGGATTATATTAAAAATTAAAGTTATTTTAAGACAAATAAGGTCCAGGCTTGAGAGACACAAATCTAGTGTGACACTAGTTTATCTTTTAGGCAAGTCTCTCTGCTTGCTCTCCCTGTTCTGACAAGTCTTTCTGGCTCTTGGCTGGTTTCTAGGTATCTTCACAGTAGGAGGCTGGAATGGGAGCATCCATTTTTTCTTACCAATTCGCCAGTAACTGATGCTCAAAATAAGCCCTAGGTTCATGGCACGGTATTGTGGTATTTGGTTGGTTTTGGAATGGTTTGAATCCTAGTGCAGGAGTCATTTACCTCTCAACTAGGTCCTCAGTCTCCACCCTTGAAAGTGGGAACAGCCTGTACAATCCAAATCCTTGACAAAGGTCCTAATTTTAAGTAGGTATGTGAAAACTGGAAAGGAAATGCTAACTGTAAATTAAATCCAATACCCCACAAAGTATCTAGAGTCCCACTGATGTATATGTGACATGTTCTGAGGAAAAAAAATAAAGAAGAGCAAAGAGGGTCATCTGCTAAGGTTCATTTTTATAACCATTGTATAAGATTTCTGTTTGAGACTGAAAGTACATTAAACAGCCATGGTCTGTCAGTGACCTTATATTTAAGAGCAGAGAGGTAATATGGGATTATTGGTAACACATTATTTTACGGGGCATCAATAACCATGTGTAAGAAATTACCATAGAATTACAATGTTATTACATGGTTATTTGTGGCTTTGCCAAATGCAATGTTACTTGATCATCCTTGGATTAATGGGGTGTTGATCGGGTTTGGCCATTTACCTCCATCCTGGGTCATAAACCTGATGTTAGCTGAACTAAGTTCCCAGTCTAGCAGTCATAGCATTTAACATTTCTTTCCCTCTGAAAAAAAAAGTTGCTGTTGGGAGGTCAAATCACAAAAGACTCTGATTCTCAAATGCAAAGGCTTTCAAAAAGGCTTCATCAAGACCTTTTCAATAAATGCATGTTATTTTATATTCCCCACAGTCTGTAAACAGATTCTCAAAGTTTGGAGATTCATATTTTCCCAAACTATTTGTAATTTTCCATCAAGAGAACACTGCTGGCCACCACCTTTCTCTGCATTGTAAATGGCTCACAGACTCAGGGAACAGAACTGGAGAGGTTTGAAATTACCCTGAAGATCATCGAGTTGAACTAAACCAGCACTGCCAAGCTCACCACCAAACCATGTCCCCAGCATGATGAGCACTTCCAGGGATGGCCACTCAACCATTTCCCTATTCCAATGCCTGACCACCTTTTCACTGAAGAATTTTTTTCCTAATATCCAATCTAAACCTCCCCAGCACAACTTGCAGATGTTTCCTCTTGTCCTGTCTCTTGTTCCCTGGGAGAAGAGACCAACCCCCACCTGGCTACAACCTCCTTTAAGGTGGATGCAGAGAGTGAAAACATCCCCCTGAGACTCCTTTTCTCCAACCTGAACAGCCCCAGATGCCTCAGCTGCTCTTCACTGGACTTTTGCTCCAGACCCTCCACTTGCTGATGGATGCTATAAGAAACTATGGGTGAGCCAGAAATTTAGACCAATGCACTGCCTTTGTGCGTTTAGAAATTTTTAAAAGAAACATCAAGCTGTGGACGTGAGCTTTTGGCAGAGAGGCTGGTTGTAACCTCTGGACTTTAAACACTGACAGCAACAGGGTCTCCCCTCCCTGGATTTGTTTTCCTAGTCTTTCTCCTAAGGTTAAGGCACACTGAACACAGCCCTGACACTGGCTATTTTCATTTCTTTGTATGCAGAGATCAGCCACAGAGTTCTCAGCTGACCAGGCCTGAGAGAAGCCTAATACTATCCTACAACACTCTAGAAAGTTCACCACGGTGAAGGCTTTCTGTTTGTTATGAGTGCAAGTTTCAAGGAAATTTAAATATTGTAGGGTAGATGCAGAGTTGAAATTCCTATGTGCTTAGGTTGGCTTTATTGGTATCCCTCACAGCAGCAATAAAAAATAAAACAATTTCTAAAAAAATGACTGCAATTCTAAGAGCTTGACCTTGTCTTCCACCTCTTTGAATAATAAGGGAACATATTGTGGTCACAGTGCCTTATGCTCCGTTTGTAGTCACTGTACAAAGTTGTAAATCCACTATATTGCACAGTCATGGTCATACATAGCCCTCATCTGCTGGTCAGCAAGGGTCACCCCATGGCTCACATGACCCTTACTACAGTCTGACATGTGAGAAAGTGGTTTTTTTTAATCAAAGACATGCTGTGAAAGACTAGGAAAGACTAAGAAAGAATAAGCAGCAAGGGTTCAGTAACACACACACACAGTCCTCACGGCTTTATCCCGCTCTGCCACTGATTCCCCCTGCCATCTTGAACAAACTAACTGCTAGGTATCTCAATCTTCCCCAAATCCCAAATGCAATAATAGTGCTTCCTGTCTCCATGAATGACGGAGGGAATTTGTTAATACCTTCAACCCCTTCAGCTTCTCAGCTGAAAAGTGCTATTCACGCGCAGATTATTATATTTGGAGCTGAGGATAATGGGGATATTCAGCTGTATGGGCTGTCCATAACTCAGGTGCCTTTTATTCCTTGCTGGAAATGTAGAGCTCTGAGCTAACTGAACACCTTCCATCAAAGTGACTGTCATTTTTTTCATATTGATGCAGCTGTAATTCATAATTTCTTTTCCATAACCCTATGAGGAACCAGAAAGGGTAGAGGAATACCCACAGCCTCTTTCTCTGCAAGCTGCTGTCTCCTCAGCCAGGAGGCTGCTGTGGAGGGCAGGGGCTCTGGTAGGACTGGCAGTGAAAGCTCTCATCACCAGCTTTTAATCAAACCCACCAGCCCTCCTGTTAGGGGACTGTCTGTCAGCAGCTCCGGCAATCCAGCACCCAAAGTGCTCCTTGCTCTGTAGCCTAATTCAGGAAACAACTCTTCTTTAGGAGTGTTAACATTGGCATCCACTGCCTCATTCCAGCTTATATTTTAGCAAATAATTTCTCTTTCCTTTCACCAAATTCATCCTCAGTGGAAATTAGAAATATATATTGCCATACTCTTGAAAATTCCTGAATAAATCAAGGGCTGGGTGATTTGAATTTATAACAGCGCTATCCATCACTCCTTGAGCTGCACAGCACTTAATTCTCTGTCTTTCTTCCATCTGAAAGTAACCTTGGGGATTAAGTACTACTGGGTATAAAATCACCTCACCTTTCTTGTGAAAAACATTCACAACATGACAATTTCACCGACATAAATTTGTCATTCCAGACATGGAATATTTCTACCCATTGTTTGCGTTGTACAGATTTTGAGACCGTAACACAAAAGTACGTACGCAGTTTCCACAACCTCTCACTCCTCCCAAAATCCCCTGTTTAACGATTTTGGTTTTGAAATTGCAAACCTCAAAATATTAAGGCACTGCTTACTGGAGTCACCTGAGTAGAAGGCACAGGGATTTGAATGTGGCCTGAGTAGATTTAAACCCCAAATGCAGAAAGTGTTTGATTTTGTACCCCAATTAAAAAAGAAAAGAAAAATTTTGTAGTAGAATTCTAGCTCGGTAATTAACATCCAAATACGGAAATTAAAAAATAAAGATGCAAAAGAAGAAGAGAAAAAGACTAACAACTTTGGTTTTTAGGTGGATTTTTGTTGTTGGTTTTTTTTTTTTTTTTTTGGATATTAGGTTAAATAAAAATTTTTAAAAGTTAAACTCCAAGTTAGAGCTCCTTAAAAAATAAATGTGTCCATAAACACCATCTGCTATGGGGCAGAAAAAGCCTGCTATTGTCCCAGACCTCCTATGAGGGGAGGATCACCTGCTTGCGCTCTTTGCCATGGTGCAAACTCTAAAATGGCCTCAAAACGGCTCAGCAGACTCTAATTTATATTCAATGACAGCCATGCATTGAGTTCAAAATTCACCAATATTAATGGCAACAAAACTATAGCCAGGATTATATGCAGAATTAAGGCTCCAGCCTGGATGAAGTCTGTTGTAGTCTCTGCTTACACTATTTTCCTTTCTGGGAGAAAATCTTCATCTGGAAAAGGAGTTAAAAACTGCATGTCTTGTAATGTAAAAATGGAATAAACATCAGAAGATGTGAGGAAATTAAGCAAGAGAAATGCACAGAAGTTTAAGTACAGTTTTTCATGGAATTCCCTGTAACTTCATATAATAATAATCATACTTCATAATTTTGCATAGTGATAAATAAATATTTTCCCCAGAAAAAGTAAATATTATTATTTCTTGAACTCTATGCAAAAGAAAGAGGGAAATATCTAAAATGAAAGCCAGGCATATTTTATGTTGATTGCAGTAATAAAATCTCAACCTCTGCAACCATCAGAATCAATGTTACTGTAGGGGTCTGACCCAGAATTCACTGGAGTCTAGGGAGAGATTTGTCCTGACTTCAATGGGCTTTGGATTAGGTTCTGCAGGAACAGCCAAACCCTGCAAAAAATTTGTTCTGCCAAGTTCAAAACCAGATCTTTGAATACAAATAAAACTGAACCTCAATATCATCTCTTCTTGCAATAAATTCTTCTAAGTTCATTGAGTAGAAGGAGCTGAGATTTCACAATACCTAAAAGCTCAGTTTCCCACATTCCAACAGAAATAAAGAAACCTGATGGGGCTTTACTGGTTCCATCTTTTCTGTTCTCCAGGGAATATTGAAGACAAGGCTCCTCACTCGTTGGTGGAACTCACTCTCTGTTCCCACGTGAAAGTTGGTAGGAACCTCTGCCACAATTGCAGTTCTCAGGGTGGGAGAGGGATGAAAAATGCATCCTTCTCTTATTTGGTTTCCTCAGAGATTATGGATATAAATCCCATGCCCAGATGGAAGAGATGCCTTTTTTTTTTTTTTTTTTACCCTCTCCACAACTTCTTGGCTCCCATCACTGACTTGGAAGTGAGTTTTATTTATTTGGGGGAAGGTGTAGGCTGGACAGTTGTGGTCGTATTTCACGTGTGCACAGTCCTATGACTTTAATTGCTCTGTTTTTTCCGCTCATCATTTCCCTACTACATTCACTCGTCACTGCGAAGCCAATAAATCCCAATAAATCCCTTGGCTCTGCAGCATATTGAATGCACTTAGAGTCCTCCAGAGAGGACTGGCCAGCCATCACACCTCCCTGACTGCTTGCTGTCTGCTTCATTCCCGTCTGGCATTTGCAGCTCTAGTGCTGGACTCACACAGCCATGGAGATGGGCTCTGGCGTGGCTGGCAGGGGTTCAAATGCAGGTTTATTTCAATATTACAGCCCTGATTAATAATGTGGGTCAAGGGATTCTGGAGGGATGGCTGGTCTCTCTGTTGCTGCTGGTGTGAGGTTTAGGGCTGGGTTGGAAGAAGAGTGATCTTCAGCTTTTAATAGTTTTTTCATTAGTTGAAGAGTAACATGTATCATTGCACCAGGCAGATTTTTCTAAATAGCTCTTCCTGTGGTATTCCTCTGCCAATAGTACTTTAAATTAAATAACATCATGAGAACTCAGTCACCTGGCTCACCATGATACACGAACAGTTTTATTTAACCAAAACAGGTCCTTCTGCTTCATGTCTCACAGTTAAGTCTGAGCATCATCTGTCCTCTTATCATACATGAAAACCTCTGCAAAGAAGCAAACTGCAAGGAAACCTGCAACAAATATTTCTGTTTTCAGGAGAACCTAATACTGACTTCTCTTCACCTGTATCTGACAAGACAATGTCTTGATTTTCTCTAAAAATTTAAATAAGTGAAGAAATTATGGAAAAACAGCACTTGGTTTCTTCCCCCTCCTCTTCATTCATTCATTAGCTGTAACTAAAACTCATAGCTCACATTCATTCAGAGTAAATTATTTTGGGGGGAAATAAAATGAAATGTGAGCAGGAGAAGCTCTATATAAGGCTTGTGTGTCATTTGGTAACAGAAACGTGCCAGGGGTGTGACAAGTCAGTTTTTGTGACAAAACCCACTGTCATGGCTATTATTTTAGTTGACTTCAGAAACATGTATAAAAATAAATCCCACAGAGGCTCTCTTACATGAATATAATACTGCAGGTCCATAAACTGATACAACACCTGGATTTAGCAGTCATAATCCCTACATCTTTTCTGTTTAATATATGCATATAAATGCATACACACACATAGTTTTGCTGTTTTAAACACAGGCCATACTTAAGCTTCCTTTCTGTGTGTCAGGACAGATGGATTTAAGTCACAGCAACAGTAAATATAATGTTTCTGTCTGGGTAACATGAACAAATATCTCCGCGTGCAACGTTCATGAGTCGACTTCAGTACACTCAGCAGAACAGCTCAACAATTTTACCAGCTCTGATGTAAAACAAATTTGAAATACATGGTCACTTGCTAAAGAGCTGCAGAACAGATGACTCTTCCCAGTTAATGTATTCACTGTCAACTTCCTCCAGTTTAGTTGTCAGCTAGTTTCTCCTATCCATCAAAGATGTTTTCATTAAAACTGATTAGCTGCTGAAAACAGAGCGAAAGGGGACACCAATGATTTTTATTCTAAAATTAGCTGCTTTTTTATTTTCAGTAATGTGTCATTGATTTCACTCACAAATCTTTACTCCCATTTCAAAAGCAGAACCCAACCATTATGTGTAAACCAAAAAAGGTGGAAATAGTGGGAGAAAAATTCTGATTATGAGCATAGCCCCTTACTTTCCCAATTCATCTGTAGTACATTTCTGTTACTTCCAAATTCTAATTAAGAGCTTTTTCTCCCAAGACCTACATATCTGTATCACCAAGCATTAAAAAGCACTTGAGACCCTTTTTTTTTTTCCTTGGACAAATATTACTCAGGAGAAGATATAACCATCAGTTTGAAGGCACTTTTCAGACAGCCCCAGCAGAACAGTGAGGTACCTAGGGCTGCTCCCTGCTAATGCTGTCGGTGTTCACTGCCTGACAGACCCACTTGTTCTTCCCTCATTTACTTGCAGACAACTCCTGCAATAGAAAGAAGGTAATTCCTATAGGAAAACATCCTTATTTGGTTAAAGGATACTATTTGGGGTGGGGAGAGGGGGTAAGATGGAGGAGGCAAGCAGTGCACTTTTCAGGAAACCAAGGTTTTTTGTGCAAACAGCCAGAGAAAGCGTCCTCTTGACAGCAGATTGCTTCTTCCCTGGCTGCATCAGGCTGGTGCAGTACTGGTGTGTCCCGACTGCAGCTGCTGCTCAGCACTGGCTCTGACACATGGAAGTAGCTCCATGCAGTAATTTGCTCAGAATTAGAAAGAGGAAACTCAGAAAGACACAGCAGACGGAGATGATGTCCAAATGTTTGGAGAAAGAGAGCTTCTTATGGGGATTGAACTTTCTGTAACTTGGTTTGCTGTGAAGATTGCTGATTCACTGACTTTTATTATTTTAATATGTCTCTGTAAAAACTAACAATTTATTAGGAGCCAAATCTGCAGCTGGAATAAATTGTCTGATTTATCAGCCTACCTTCACAACACCCTTTTTGCTCTGTTCTTTAGTGTTAAATCCCACTTCAGTCTCATCAGTAAAAGCCTTTCCCAAGTTTAAGTGCTGGAGGTACAGGGAGGAAAAGCTTCTTCCTGTTGTTGCTGATACTGCTCAGAGGCTTTGTATGGATTTTTCAGGCTAAGGATTTAATTGCAACGTCTAATCTGAGTTGTCTTTAAGTCTTGGATGCTGTTCATTAGACAGATATTTTCTGCTTCTTCTTTCCAAAACTTAAGCATCACACATAAAAACAAGGCTGTATAAGGCTGGAGCCTCGAAAACCCGCTCCAGGCAGCTCAGGGAGACAAGGGTGTTCCTGGAGGACATCTCTAAAACCTGAAAACAGTGCTTCTAGGAATCTTTGCCAAAGCACTTTGGAACATTTTTCTACAGATGTGACAAACAGGAGGATGTGACTGAAAGAGATTGTGAAACAAAAGGTTCAGGACATGAGATACTTTTACCCCAAATAGCATGGCCAATTAACAAAATAAGTATAGGATATTTGTTTTCTGAAGTGTCCAAAGAGTTGGAGGTGCTTTTCCAAGGCAGGAATGTGCAGATCCTGCCCAGAGACCCACTGTATCTGTCTGAGAGGCTTTCACCACCCTCTGCACGGTGGGAACATTTCTCTCGAACACAGACCTCTGCAGAGCCATCTGGTTAAAACAGTTTTGTCACTATTTCATTCCTTTTTATACTTCAAATGATGATAAAAAATGTGACCAAAAGATGCACGTGAAAAAAGGTTGCCTGACACATAAGTGGGCAATTACATTTTTCTGTATTAGGGTGTATTCAGAATTTCCTCCATTTATTTTAATCATGATTTTATATAACAAAATGCAATAAAACATCTGCGTATTTTTTGTTTTATTTTTAATAAGCAAAAATTACCTTGATAAACTAATTTCTCTATCAGGATTGTGAAATGCTGCATATATTCAAAAATTATTTGGCAGCCAGTCAAATCGCTAGCAGAAAATCTTTATTTTTCTAATTTGCTTCAAAAATCTGAAATCAAGTTCTTTCCATATTTGCTTTATGCAGTGGAACACACCATTAATTTCAGATGAGTCTCACAGGTGTTTGGGGTATATTGAATGTATTTTTAATCAATGGGTATAAACTGAGGTATTTGACATTTCAAATCATCCAACACACAGTTGGATTTCAAAGTTTATTTTTTAACTTTTTTCCAATGTAAAGCCCTTTACATCTCTTTTTTTGTGCCCGTTCCCTGATATTTTTCCTCCCACAGTTTCATAGCTTTTTAAAGATGGTGTGTCTCTCTGCATTTGAGAGAAAAACACAATTCCTGTGGGTTTACTGTGGTGTAAATGGTGGGAATATCAGACTTAGAACATCACCATCTCCTCTCAAGCTACTGTCTTTCATCCTCCCTAATACTTTGGAAATTACACTGTTTTCTGTGGTTAAGTCTTATCCATGTTCCCATTTGAGGCAGAAACAATCAAAACCCAGTTATCTCTGGTGAAGCCCTGCAAATTACAACCTTCCAGCCCAAAATGATAACTTAATCTTCCAGGAAACAGCACAGACAGAGAGTATTTGAGCTTTGGGGAATAGTAGCTCACTGTGGCATGTGAAGCCAGAGCTTCATCCCTTCACATGTCCTGGACCAAAAGATATGTGAAGGGATGCAAAGGCTGAATAATTTTGCTTGTGACTTTCACATTGATTCACACAGAAGCGTCTTAATGCATCTGGCCTCATTTTTTCACTCTTGAAGATCTCTCTGACATAAAGGTGGGGTTAATTTTGCACTTTTAGTGCAATAAGGATGTTGGATTATGAGGCTGGTGAAGCAGGTGTTGGTACCAGCTCGGGGGTGCTGCAGAGGGGATCTGCTGGCCCTGTTACTCGGAGGTTCCTCCTGTGCTGTGGAGGAGCAGCTTTCTGTTCCTGTTACTCTGGCTGTTTAAAAACAATGCATCCCTGAACTGAGGGAGGGAAATTGCAGGCGCTCAGCCAGCCCTTCCTGGTGCACAATGGCAGGAAGGCACTGCTATGGTTTCTCTGGGGCCTGTGTGGCCTGATATAACCCTGCCAAAGAAATCCAGCGAGCGTGCGAGGCAAAGCCACGCACACTACGTGAGCTCTGCGTTAAAGGACAGGTCATGCTGGACATGTTAGCAGCTGTGCTATGAAAATGCCTTGTCTGCTGGTAGTAAATGCTGATTAATCCTTGGCATCTTCATGCATAAAAGCCATTTACCTTTAGCAAATAACCATTAGTCTTAAGTGTTCATGTTTTTTTCTTCCCTCGTGTGTCGTCATACCGAACAACTCTGCCTGAGAGAACACATACCAATGGCTAAGAGAGCTGGGAGTGGTCAGCCTGGAGAAGAGAAAGCTCCAGGGAGACCTTAGAGCCCCTTCTGGTACCTGAAGGGGCCACAGGAGTGTTGGAGAGGGACTTTTTACAAGGGCCTGGAGTGACAGGACAAGGGGGAATGGCTTCAAACTGACAGTAGTTTCAAATCAGATATTAGGAAGAAATTCTTCCCTGTGAGGCTGGTGAGACACTATAACACGTTGCCCAGAGAAGATGCCCCATCCCTGGAAGTGTTCAAGGGCAGGCTGGCTGGGGCTCTGAGCAACCTGGGATACTGAAAGGTGTCCCTGCCCATGGCAGGGGGTTGGACAAACAATCCTTAATGTCTCTTCCAACCCAAATAATGCCATGACTCTTGCTGCCCATTTGAGAGCTCATAACACTTCAGATCACAGTTGCAAGTGGTTTTTGGGGGGTCAAAAAACATCCCTGAAACACCCAGAATAAGGCAAGTGATTCCGAATCCTTTCAAGTCTCAGCCGACTGCTCTTTCTCACACCCAGTGACAAATAGTATGTGGTCCTGCAATTAAAATTACTACAGAGACAAAGCAAACAAACCCCAGGGCCTATTAGAAACATCTAATCATGACAGAAAAATTGCACCACAGAAGTATGCTAAACAAAACACTTATTATGAATACCTCAAAAAACAATGACAAATGCAAGATTGTAAAGATCAACAATAAAAATTAAATGTAAAAAACCCTCAAAACAAATGTCTCCTAAATTAATGACAATATTTATAGAACAGATCTAAGCACAGACCTAATATTTAGCTTTATTTAAAATTTGGCTCCCAGGAGAATTAAAAAACCAGCTGGTATTGTTGATCTAATAGCGCCATGTCGTCCCAAGCAGACGGTGTAAGGACTGTGTGAGGTTCAATGTCAACAAGCCATGGACTCGGAAAGATTGAGTTTACTGTTTTATTTTATGTTTAAATGTTGTGCTGCAATGGGAGTGGAATTAGATGAGATTCTAGAGCAAATATATGGTTTGAACCCTAATTCATTTTAGTCAGTTTAAGAAAAGGGAGAAATAAATATCGCCCCACTCAGTACAGCCAGCTGAACTGTACAGTTCAACATCCACAGAGAGCATCAGCTGGCTTGGGAACTTTGTCCTTTGGAGTTCACTTTGGTTTTCAAGAGGGATCTGCAAGACTAAATTAAAAGCAACACAGAAATCCTGATTCAGTTCTTTGTTAGTCACCTATAGAGAGGAAGCAGTTTATTGTCTGATTTTTGAAAACCTGACAAAAATTGAATGGTCTAGGTGTTTGTTTGTGGATTGGAATGTCTAACATTTGGCAGTGGAAAAATCACTTAGGATCCTTTCTCTTCTAAATAAACATAATTCAAGCCATCAACAAAAAACAAACTCAGGAAAGCATTTTGACCTGCTGCAGTTAGCCAAAATGATGATTATCTCCAGTGTGACAGTGTCTTCTATGAAACAAGCTGTTCATTTACAGCTTTCCACTACCTTTCTACGTGCTATACCTTTATGCAGGGGTCCTGAGAAAGTGTCTGGGGCTTGTTCAGCATGAAAAGACCCATGTGAGAGCAATGTGGTCTAGCTGAAGGTGTCCCTGCTCGTTTCAGTGAGGTTGGACTAGATGACTTTCAGTGGTTCCTTCCAACCCAAACCGTTCTGTGATCGGTGAGAACTAATGAGGACTTCGCAATTGCTTTAGACAACTCCATAAACTGCCAATATATATTTATATTCCCAAATTTACCCCCCCACACACACATATATTAACATGATGCTGCTGAAAAGCTGAAATTTATTTGTTGCTGCCAAAGCTGATTCCACGCTGCACGTGCAGAGTTGTACAAACCACTCACACGTCTGGAGCTTGTGGAACGTGTAGGAGGGCAGGAGAGCAGCCAGCTCCCCCCCCCCAGCTCAGCACACTTTTGAAAAACACCCAAGGGACTCTTTGATTTGCACAGCACCCAGGCAACAAATATTGGATTAGGGTGACAAATAGGATGAGCGGGTCTGAGCTGTGCCCCCTCCTTCTCATGTTAAGGGAATGAAGCAAAGTGCTGGGAGGGCCTCTGCAACGCCCCAAATGCCTCCCCCCTGGAAGGATGTTTCTTCCCTCCAGCTCTTCCAGCCTGGCCCTTTTCCATCTCATGTGGAACAAATGTCAGAATAATCCTGACATGGAAATCTCTTAACCATGCTCTAAAATCTGTCTGCACATGGGGGGAAAAAACCCAAATATCTGATACATGCATCAATATGGGACTTCCCTAACTGACAGAAACCTGTGGATATCAATGCTCTTCCCTGCCAGGAGTGTCTGCCCAGTTGCATGCCCAACACACTGATTTGACACACTGCCTGCTATCAAAATCTATCTAACATGCCCCTTTTTCCTCTTTATATTTATTCATACTGAGAGGCTATAATCTTTTACTAAGAAGAATTTTTGTAAGAAATAACAAGAAAAGTGCTTCCTAAGCCCAGTTTATAGGGAAACTTACTTTTTTGTTTCCAATCATTGCATATCTTTATCCCCTCAGGAATGATTTCTCAGTGATATATGGTGCTTGATGCTCTTTACCATCAGTTTCTTGGCATTGAATTGCACTCGGTTTAGTTTCTGACACATCCGGTTGAACAATAAAGTTTTTGGAAAAATTTGAGCCCTGACACACAGGAGCTGTACATAAATTTCCTTTAATGTTCCTAACGGCATCTTTTGCATTCAGGAGACCATTTAATATCACCAGACTTTTTTTTTTTTTTTTTTTTTTGACTCTTCCACCTTCTCCTTTTTTGGACCAGGTCAGCGAGAGTAGCAGAAACCACGGAAAATCTCTGGGTTACATTTCCTATAATACCCTTGCAAACCAAAAATTTAAATTTTGTTTTGTTATCTGAATAGAGAAATGGCCTGTAAAGTAGATTAGAAACCTGGGTTTAGCCTTCATTCTTCAGCCTAAAAGTCATGGATTTAGTCCTATTTCAGGAACAATTGCTGACTTATATAACCTTGGGAATGACCTGAAATTTCACTCAAAGTCATTTTTTCAGGTCTGATAATAATTTCAGTGTATCTCAATGTAGAACCTGCCCTATTTGCTGTAATATGACAGGGAAATTAATTAGGGTAACCCTAATTCAGCCCAAACTCTTGACCTTACAGCACAGGGCAAGCCTCTGAGCCAGATCCAGCTCCCACCTGGTGTCATGGAAAATGTTTCCACACAGCATTTTGCTCTTCTCTGGACAGCTGGCACCATGCCTGCCCCCTGCACACTGAATATTTTTAATATCAAAGGTCTCCTCCTCCTTGCTAGATGTTGGACCACGCAAAAACCTACATTTGCTACGCACACTTCTAATGCCTAATTTAAAAAAGATAAGCTAGCATGTTGCCTGTGAGCTGTAATTAAATCAGTAATTCCTTGTGGAGTTCTCATTAACTCGTAACAGTAGGAACAGTCGTAGCCCGAGCTAGTCCTTCCTGCCTGCAGTTTTGTTTTGTTTTTCTGCACATCTGCTTCCTATTGTGCCTTTTAGTACTAACACCTTGAGCATGAATGGTTCCCCTAGGCTTTCTGGCTGGCCACCTTGCGATTGTTTTTCTCCTTTAAAAAATAATAGTGAAAAAAAAATCCCCCTGACCGAAATGATTCAGTTCTCCACAGAGCTCTACTGTCTTCACTGAATCTTTGTGATGGGTCATATTTACACAGTTAATCCTTAATGATGGGAGTTCAGTGCTTCCTCATGAGCATTGCATACAAGAAATACAATTTTAGATTTTGTGGATAAACCATAAATTTTCTTGTCTAAGATCCTGTGTGTGTGTAAAGGCGGGATGGTCCAGCAATATAAGCTGATTTCCAGAGATCCAGGCTCAATTCTCTGCCCCAACATGGATTTTACAGGAAGGCAGAATGGCAGAATTTGCCTTTTCTATAGGTTTAGGTCTGTATTCCTTGGAAAGGGTTAACCTGAAGTTTGGCACTGGCAACTCACCAATGAGAAGATGGAGAGCGTGGTACTTCCCAGGGCATGCACAGGAACCAGCCCTCGGGGCTGGCCAAAAAGGAGCAGAGCAGCAAGGACACCTCTGAGCAGCTTCCTCCAACACTGGGGACTGGACTGGACTGCAGGGAGGTGTTCAATGTATTAAATCAATTTCCATTAGAGATTCCCAACCTGTTTGACCATCCACCTTCTTCAGCAGTGTGAAGAGATAAGAAGATAGTTCTGGATGAAGGTGGGCACGTGTCAAGGCAAAGGCTGCAGCAATTGCAATTGCACAGCATGTTGAAGATCCCCTTGCTGGTGCTGTCTGAGCTCAGTTAAGACCCACAGATGCTTTTGCTAGCACCAAGAAATTGGCTGCTGGGTTTTCTTCACCTTAATATTGAGTAGTTTTTCATCATAAAAAAGACAGGTTTGTACCCAGAAAAGAGAGTAAGGCTTAATACAGCCTCATAGGACACTCACTAGAGGAACCAGAGTCATGAACAGTAGTTGTTACCCTAAAAAGTGTTTACATTTTAAGTGAGAATTTAATGGAAAAATACATTGACCTGGCTTAAGTGCTTCTGCACCCATGTGCTAGGAAAAAATAAAACAATTTTGTATGTCCTTTCCCTTTTGCAGGCATTTCTGGCTTGCTTTTCAATAAAAAAAAATTAAAATTATCTCAGGTCACTCTTCACATTTTTAACTTTGGCAGAGTGTGCACTACAGACAGAGAACTTTCAGAATCTGCATATAGCATTTCATATCAACAACCAAAGCCAGAAATGCTTTGGACTGTTCAGAAACTATTTATATTTTACAGATATGGTTTTCACTCACTTACTACTTAATTGCATTATAAAAGGATTCCTCCTCTGTCAGGGCTGGTTGAAAAGCAGGCAGTACCCAGATGTTCTGCTCTCTGCCAGACTGTGATGCTTATGTGAGTGGAGAAGCACTTCACTTCCAGACAGGCACAAATTGCATCTGTCTTGTCTTTGTTTTTATGAGGTCTACTATATCAAACAGGATATGTCGGAGGCCCCAATTCAAGTACACAACTCACTTTATGCAAATGTTTATGAGCATGACTGAGTAGGAATGGCTTTGCCGTACTAGGAGCTAGGAAAAGGGAATAGTTTGAATAGTATATGTCCAAAATCATGAAGATTTAACTACAGATGTCCCAGCAAAACTCTTGAAAGGAAAACAAAAGTCCAGATAGGAGCAATGTTGTTTATCGATAAAGTTCATGAACTCATTTGTCCCTTAAAGGGAGGTGAAAAAAAAGGATCAAAATATATATAAGAGGGGGAAAGGGGAAAATGTTTTACTTTAAGATCACAGTGGTCAGATTATATGTAGTTTAATAGACTATGCTCATACAAAAATATTTTTTATAAAAGGATGGAGTCCTTTTGACAAAGTGTCTCCTACAGTAGTTTGTTTCTTTTTCTGCTATAAATACCTGGTAAACTTAAGAAGGCAAGATCCTGTAGATGGTGTAGCTGCCCTATACCAAGGCTTTCAAAATAATGCCACACTTACATGGCTTTCCATTTCCCCTTTGTTTGCCACTTCCTGGACCACTGTCCCCTTCATTCTCCATGAGGTGCCAGAGCTTTGTGAATTCCACACCAGCAATGCTGTGAGGAGATGGATAAAGCACAGACCCATGAGAGCAGCTCTCAGTAGTTTTATAACTTTTTTTGTGAAACATTGCTTTATCAAGAAAGAAGTTTCCCTTGGCTAAACAGGGAAGGAAGACAGGCTGTAAAACAGAATTCAAAATCCACCCCATTTTCTAAAAGAGTCTCTTCTACTAGTCCCTCCTTCTGTAAAAGTAACAAAGTGCCAAGATTATGAAACTTTGGTCCAGAACACCTTGGGTCTGTCTGGTTTCCATTTTTAAAGCACAAGAATAGAAACATTGCAAAAATGAAAGGGCCAACAAGCTGAAAATTATAGCTGGAACCTGCCAGGCAGTGAGTTCTGGTCCCAGTGGTTTGTGAGCACTGACCCAATCGTTCTTCCTTTTCTTTCCACCCCATTCCCAATTGCTTACTGCTTCCTTCCTTCTGTTTAGTTTTGAAAACTAAATATCACCCACCATTTCTACCATTTTAGTCCTCAACCCTTTCTACCTAACAAGCCATTCCCCAAATTCTCCATTCTTTTTCAAGGTCTCTTTGAGGTTGCATTTCTATTCCCCCGAACTTCTTTATCTGACCAACTATTCCAGATTCTTACAAAATATCTTCTAAGAGATATTTGGCCTCTTAGATGCTGCCAGCTCTTGTTTCTCTGAAGCTATTTTATCTAGTTTGATTTCCAATGCACTTTTTGAAAGCTTTTAGTTACAGAAACTTCAGAGCTTTTCCCATTATGTTTGGTATTTGAGCCCCCAGGCCTGCAAGTAAAACAATACATGAAGACATATTCAGATGCTTCCAGACCCAAATTCTTGTAAGATTTCCTTCAGTTTAGAGAAAAAAAATATTTTACATAGTTTTCTTCACTAATTTCTTGTATCAACAGCCTGGCTACACTGTGTTTCCCAGCAATCTAGTTTGCTTTATCACTTAAACTTGGTGAGTTACTCAGATAATCCTCTGTGAAATACAATAAAAGAAACCTACTCTGTAAATATGGCCCATAATGTGTACCTTGTTCTTTAGGAATCTCACAGACATTAATTATTCTGCATCGACCATACCACACTGGAGAAATAAAAACATTGCTTCCAAGATTTTATTCCCAAGGCTTTCTGATTTTTTTGGCATCCACAAATCATGTGACAGCCCTGAAGTCCTTCAAAGTCTCTCACAAAGACATGTAAAAAGAACTGTAAAAAGTGAGGCTTCAGAAAACCTCTCATTCAATATCTTTTCATTTCACTCCTTATTCTTCAGCTGGCTCTGACATCCTTAAAGGATAAAAACCAAAGATCAACCCCTTTTTCTTCCTCAGACTCTTCTAAAAACAGTGTTGTAATGTAAGCAATCTGGGGATGTTGCACATGCTTTCCTTAAACTTTCTGCCAGAAAATAAATTTAGAAGTTATAAATAGCACATGTGTATATCGAAAGGAGTTTACCCTATAGGCTTAATGTTATGTACAGTTTCAGTTGTTTTCTGTGCTTTGGGTACGGTAGAAAGCAAGTTCTACACAGCGTACGGTTGATATTCTCAGTTCTGATAACGCATGGGGGAACAGCACTAAATCATTTTTACTTGCTGAAATATCAAAAGGGCTCTAGCTGACATAACACCAGGGAAGAAAGGCTGTGACTCTCAGCGAGTTGGTACCATTTTCATGGAAGGATGGCAGGGATGAGAAACTCTTTGCCTCCCTCACACTGCTTTCATTTTCCTCAGCTGCCTGACAAGGTACTTTTTGTTCAACTAGATGTGGACAGGGAAAGCTTGCAGACTTGCAAGCTTTCAGTAGGGATCAGGCAGCAGCGAGTGCTCAGCAGCACACACGACTGGATGCTGACCTTAATCAAACTGCCTCTTCACAGGCAGCCCCCAGAATTTGGCAAGCCCTGCTGCCAGGCACTAATTCAAAAGGAGCCGAGCCAAATGTGTTTGCACAAGTGTCACGGTCACACTTCTGTCTTCATGCTCGTTATGTGATCAGCATCAGAACTGCTCGTTAGAAAGGCTTCTCGAAATGCTCTGGGAGCCCAGTTCTGGCCATTTGGGCGACAGCTACTTCAGCTGTGTGTGCAATTAGGGGATGCATAAATGAGTGGGCGGCTGATTAATTTTCTCCCGGCCTGTGAAAGCAACATTAACCAAGCACATAATGGATGCTGAAGGAAAGCGACACTCACTGTTTATGTATTTCTGTCAGGATGAAAGACAACGCTTCACAACTGCCATGGCATGTCTCATCTTGAAAATCAGTCCTTAATTATGTTCTTGGTGCTGCAAGTAACCTCAGACAGGCAGAGTCAACGTGCTGCACAAGAAGAGATCTTCAAAGAAGTGTTGCTCCAATACCTACCCCATGAAGCCTTTGTGGGGGCTAAGGCCCAGCAGGAAGGGTCCTGGCTATGCTAGGTATGCACACCAGTAAGAGAAAATGCCTCTGCATCCAGTTTAGTAGCAGAAGAGTGGAGGTTCAGATTGTAAGAAAGGTTTTTTAGATCCTCCTGCCTGCCCCAGGTAATTTCACCTAACAGATACAGTGTGAAATAAATGCCTAAATTATAAAGGAGATTATAAAATGTCACATCATTCTTATTTTCAGAAGTAGCATGACTGGCCTTGGATTTTAGTCACAGGTATCATAAATTTCACTTACATTTCCTTACTGGTGTCTGCAACTGCTCCTTCTGTGCAGGGCATGCTGGGAAATTTCATCTTTAAGAAAGGTATTTCTGCGGCTTACAAAAATCAAAACTTCATCTTTGTGACAGGCTTGTAGAGAGCTGGCACCAAGCTGTGTGAGGGGGCGTGAAAGGAGCTCACATCTTGCCACTGAAAAATGTGGAAAGGTGGATGGATCGCTGGTTGTCCAGTCCAATCTGACACCTCTTACATTGAAGCATGTTGCAAGTAAAAACCGTCTTTGATCCCGAGATTTAACATCTGAAGGTGAATGTGTTGTACCTTAATCCGTGGGAGATCAGGTCCCAGTTACACCCTATTTAGAGGAATCTTGAGACACAACCTCAGACTGGAAGAAATACTCATATATCTGTTAGTATTTAAAAAAAAAAGAGAGAAAGCTACATGATGAATGCTTATTTTTGCTACACTAACAGTGCTGACAGTTTACTGACGGTCCTTTCAAAGGTGAAAATTCAATTTCTACAACTCATCAATTCTAATTAAGAAACAATTAGGAGACTGACCACCAGACAACTTCGGGAAGAACAAACGCAACTTCTTCTGTCCATCCATCCATCCATCCATCCATCCATCCTTGCCTTTAGAAAAGTTATTTATTACAGCATTGGAGATTAATAACTCTGACAATAGGAAATAACGGGGGAAAGTATAAGGATATGAGTGACGAAAAGACAAAAGAGCTCAAGGTTTTGTATTCCTTGCAGTGAATTCTGTGATTCTGTGGATCTCATGGGCAAAAAAATTTACTGTGATCTTCACCTGAAACCCATACTTTTGAATAGCCAGATTTTTGAAAAGCTTTCGAGTAAGAGTCTCTGTTGTCTCAAAATAGCCTCAGACTGGGCACTTTATGCACCATGAAATGGAAGAACAGCTTAAAAATACTTTTTGGTAGAATCTGCAAAGTTACTCTGAAGAGTAGACATCCACAAGGAGTTTGTACAACTGGCTAAAACAACTGCCAATAAAACTGAAAGCAAATGAGATCACTCTGCCTTCTGTATATGGCACTTATTTTACAGAACCCTTATTTTGGATGTTCCTTAGAGAACTCAAAATACATTTTATAGGCTCCTGCTCTCCATCCTTCTTTTGCGAAGTCCTGCACCACAAAACCATATGAACAGACTTCAGAAAAACATGCAGAGCTGACATAACCAAGCCTCCTTTCCAAGCAGTACTTAGTAATTAGGAGCACCACTGCACGGACCATTAGAACAATGATTGAGATTGCAAAGGATGATCATGGAAAGACCCAAACTATGTGGATGAGAACCAGGTCAGGATGTAACACATTCCTAGCACTGAAAGCAATGGCTTGTTGGATCCGAAACCTGTAATAAACCCAGCGCCAACTGTTGCAGCAGACTCCAATCTGGAGCAATACATTTATCTTAAATAAATACCTTCTGTGGGAGGGGGCAATGCGCATGTTTTGGTTATTTTTCCAAGGCAGCTGTTGCTAGACAGAGATTCTGAGTGCCCTGAGAAGAATCCTGGTGCAAAAATATTTTGTAGGTGAAGAGGTCAAAAGTGGGATGCCCTTTAACAGAGGAGGGCTCAGTTTATCAAGTGACCCTGAAATTTGTCATTGTGACATTGTTACCCCACTACATCTGTTTTAAACCCTGATGTACTGTATATAACACATCTACATGCAGTGAACTTTTTTCCCCAGTATTTTGTTCTGTATGTGCATGTTTATAAACTCAAGACAGACTCACAAGGAGGACTCTGCTCTTTTTCTGTTTCATTCTCCAGAATCACTTACATCAAACACAGAACAAGCACTGGTAATGTTTGTTTGTACATCCAGTTTGAACATCAAGAAATTAAGTAAATTAATTGTTATTTCACAGTATTCTTAGATTGCCTGTGGCCATGCAGGTTTCCCCCTGTTTGTGTGTAAACATCTGTGTCCGCAAGCCTAACTGGAACTGAGATTCTCCTTTTGGCTCTTTGCCTCAGGCCTCCAAGACTGAAAAGCCAATTTTCTCCATAAAACATCTCAGATCGTCACAGGATCACAGAATGCCCTGGGTTGAAAGGGACCTTAAAGATCACCCAGTTCCAACCCCCTGCCACGGGCAGGGACCCCTTTCACTGGGCCAGGTTGCTCAGACCTTCACCTAATCTGGTCTGGGACACTTCCAGGGATGTGCAGTTGTGGATTGATAATGCCATCTTTACTCCAGGACATTCCAAGACAGGGAACTTTGAAAAGAAAATGGGCGCTCCTCTTTCAGCTCTGGGTCATTTTGCTGACTTGCTGAATGTGCTTTTCTTTTACAAAGCAATTGGACAATAATGATAAGAAATTACCAGATGCCACCGAGTGGCATAAAACCCACTAACCCAAAGAAACATTGGAAGACATTATTTTCATTTCATTTGATTACAGGGTGAACTTTAAAATGTGATCTGCACAGAGAAAAGTCATTGCTACCCAGACGCTCACGGACGAGTGAGAATGTTTGCTTCAGAAATTTGAACCAAGTAGGGCTCTCTGAGAGGACGTTTTGGCCTTTAGAAAAATGCAATTTGTGGATTGATGATAACTAGGCACAGTACTGACATTAGCTCCCAGACACTGCTAGACAATAAGAAAGTACAGGAAATCCATAAGTCGGATCTTTCTCCATGGGGGATACACTTTGTCTGACCTGGAAACCACACACTGAGCCCTGTCCAAAAAGGAAAAGATTAGTCACTGGTAGGTGGGCTCTCAGCCCTACCTTGCAGGAGCCTGATGACAGCCTGTCAAGGATGGGACCCTGTCTAGAGGGACTTGGCTTCAAAACAAAATATTACAGTGGGAACATTACCATTTGAGCTCCCTCATAGTTTCTGCCTAAAAGCAGGACCACATACTCAGGCAGGATGCAGAATTAGCATCAGTGGAAGCAACATTCCCCCCTTTAACCATTAGTATGTGACTGTGAATTTTATGATCTTCTTAGTAATCTATATCTCATCACATTCTCATTAACATTGAATCTGAGAAATTAAGAAATAATAACTGGCCATGATATTACTGTGAATTCTTAAATGCTGTGCATTTGTAGAGTGTCTACTTTGTCTCTTCCAAGTCTCCTGTTAATGGAGAAGAAAATCCATCAATACATGAATTGGATTAGCATAGTCCCAAGATTTTTTTCACTTTGACTGTGTTTGAGTAATATGGTTTGGGGTTAATAAAAATAGTTATTCTCTGCATTTCTAGTCCCCTCTGTATGCTGGTTACACACCACCAGCCTCAGAAACTTCCAGTATCACGGCTTCAACTTCATTGTATGAGGGAAGCATCCACCCTCAAACTATTTTTAAGTGGGTTTTTTTTTCACTACACAAGGCTTCTCTGCTCCTCACCTGTGTTTTCCAGCTATTTCCTCTGCTCATACACATTCTCCATCCCACAGCAGAGTAGCCCCAACTCTGCATAGCTAAGCAATCAGGCATTTGGGGTCAGAGTAGTGTGCAAGAGAATCCAATCTACTGCAGGGACAGCAGTGAAAGCTTCAGCACAAAGGAACCCTCACAAGCAGTGCTCTCTCCTGTGGCACCCCTCGTTCTGAGGTCACTCACTCACAACCCAGTGCCAGAGGTGCCTCCAAAGGCTCGTGGTGTTAATAATGTTAATCACCACCCCGTGTCCCGGTGCAAGTGGCTCCTTATCCAAAATTCTCTCATTGAGCAGGGTTAAGACAACTAGTGAGACTTGCACACCTTGAAATGTCAACTTGGGTTTCTCCTCTGAGATGTTCATGGATTTTATAGCAGTTTTCAGCCACCATTTCTCCTTTACTGGAGCTTTCCTGTTTTTCACTGCTGGCTTTCACACTTTCTCCTGTGCTTTGGCCCATGAGCTCTTTTAAAGGGACTGAATAACGTTTCCCACATGACAAATTGGCAGCACTGGATCATTATTATTCTTTAGGTTAAACAAACAGTTTGGGTAGGGAACAGGTCTAGGTTAACTGAGGTAACACGAGGAAGGAACAGAGCTGCTGCTGAGCCCAAACACTTGGTGGGTGGCGTTTGCTTGATTCACTGTTGCTGCTCCGAATTGCACGGAATTGGCAACCCAAGTGTTTTGCAATCAGGAATCAGGACCAAAAGTCTGTGCAGTTTTGGCACTGAGGTCACAAGTTAGAATTTGGGTTGGGTTTTTCTTTTTATTGCTTTCCTCCTTAGATAGGAGATCTAGCAGTTTGTTGTTGCTTTTTGTTTTTCTTTCTTAAGTGGATCTGCTTTTCTCACAAACATTTGGCTTTGCAAGTCGAGCTTGGATAGAACCACCCCGTGCAGAAGATCTGTGATGCCACTAAAAGTCTCAATCTGCTCCAAAGGGGACTTTCCACTTGCAGCTTGGATAGATCTCTGTGGAAAGATGAGGCATTGCCTTCTTTTCAGGATTGCCCTGATCTCATAGTCTGTTTATTTGGGGGAATCTCATAGGATTTATCCCAGTTACTGCTTTGCACAGGGACAACCTAATAAAAGGTACAGCTTTCATATTAAGCAAATCTTGGTGTGTGGTATGAGACCTGCTGCAGTGTCTAGACCAGAAGGCAAAATTTCATCTTAGTCAGGCTTTTCCAAGAGACAGGTAAGTCCCTTGGTAACTGCAAGGAGGAATGGTTGAATTTCATTGTTTGCACAGAAGCCCATACCCACACTTGCAAAGTAAACCAACCTAGATCCCCACAGGGTCTCTCAGACTGCTTACTTTTAAACTCCTGGAAAATTTGGGGTGGTAGTTTAATTGACTTGCTACCTTACTCTTCTGGCAGCTCCTTCAGTACCTTTGCTCACTATAGTGTTGCAAAAAGGAAAACAGGAAAGAAAAGGAAAAAAAAAGAAGAAAAATTCAATCCCATAAAGATAACACAATAAATGTTGCATCAGCAGTTTTCTAAAAGGATTTTGTTGTTATCAAAACTGGCAGACATTAAACAGACAGAGTCTCAGAATAATTGATATGGGCAAGGGGGTAAGCATTTAGTCTCCCGGTAGGCCAGCCACCTGTGCAAACAGCACTTCCAACTTCTATTTCGGCTGCTGGCTCCTGAACAGTCAATTATTTAGGGCTTTCCAGAGATTTCGGTGGTAGAGTAAAAAAATATCCAGGCCTGTGTTTGAAAGGTAGCTTTATCAGCATAGCTCAGTCGTGCAATTGCAGCCTTTGTTCCTCTGTAGGTGACCGCAGGTTCCAGGCAGACCACTCTCTTTTGTTTGACTTTTGGGGAGTAATGATAGCACCATTCATAATGTTCCCATGTTCCTCACACCCTGCACAGTCCTTCCTACCTGCAATCTCCCTGCACACACTGCAGGAGGACAGGGTGGATTCAATGAGACACAGAGCATTTTATCCCTTCCTCTCCTTCCAAGAAGAGATAAAATTTCCTAAATAACTTAGGAGTAGTTTCAGTAAAGACTAAATACCATGGAAAATAAACTACTTGGAAAGACCTTTTCCTGTAGCTTTCCTGAGCCATCCTTCAACAATGTACAACTAAAGAAGGAAAAGATGAACCAGTTTATCTCACTGAAGTAGATTAGACATTGGTGTATTTGACACATATTTTTTAGGTAAGGCTAATAATAACAATAATAATAATAATAATTAAAAAAAAAAACCAACTAAAAAGAGCTACATTTCCTCCTACTTTAGGGAGAAATAGAACCACTAACTGCTAAATTATACATTGGTTAACCTGGCTTATGATTTCCTAAGTGTCTGCTGTAAGGTTTCTTGTACACACAGCAAAGGAGGATGTTTGATTTCAGAAGCCTTTAATGATCTACATCATGCCTTGGTCTGCACTCCCATGAGGATTTTGGAAGAAATTGTGCTAGTTTTATTTAATGAAACGAACCCTTTTACACAAACATAAAATAATTCATGTGGGAAAACACATTCCTAAAGTGATGTATAAAATGTTTGGCTCTGATCTGCTCATTAGCACCCAGGAACAAGGTTTAACAGTCAGTGCTGACAGCTCAGTTTTCAGTAGTGGTCAGGAGATGAAATAGCAAATCATTGAATATGCTCATACAGGCAAATATTTTCCCTGCGTGTTCTTCTCCTTCAAGGATTGTTTACAAGCCCTGTATTTGTAATTCTACCTTCACTATTTATTTGGTGTCTCTCAGAATGAATTGCTCCAAATTCTTCAAGCTGTTTAAACACTGATGACCAGGACCCACCGTTTCTTGTTTTCTTCCTGTTTCATTTGCCCAGTAAGGTGCATGCAAAGTCCCTTTATGTCCTACAAAGTTAATGTTTTCTTGCAAAGTTTTTGACTGCAATCCCAAAGTTGCCTTAATGAGTATTTTGGGATCAAAACTGATGCCGGTTTTGACCAGCCAGCATCCTATCACCCTTCCACTATATTCTTTAGCAGATTATTCACAGCTCACTTAACAAAACAGATTTATCATTTTGTCTTTCTGTTAGGCTCCATATCCTATTCCCTATTTCATCCTGGTGTTCCCAGTAACACTTCTGTCACATGGCTACATGCCATGTTCTGTCAATATGGCATTTAAAAGTTCGATCTTAAAGCATCTCCTGTAATCACCAATGAAAGAGATTGCACTGCATTATGCAAACAAAGTTTAAAAAATAATGCAAGGTTTCAACACCTTTTAGCTGCCTAAAATTTACTTGGTTTTTTTCCATTGAAATATTTTTCCCTTGAAACACTGAATCCCTCCCAGCCTAGGGATATTTCTGCAGCCACAGCACTCTGGATGCATTTCTCAGTCTCCAGGGGTCCTACCCAAAGTTCTGCTGTGATGTCCTCCTCACTCCTGGAGATCTTACAGATTCCTTCTGCTCCATGCTGCATCTATGAAAACAATGCACACAAAAAATGTGTGGTTCTCTAGCTTTCCAAACTGTTCCCTCTCAACAGGGGACTCAAGAGGTCTGTGCTTCGCACCGTGGCTGCTCTTCTGGGGGCTGCCAGGCCCAAGTGAAGTTCTATTGGACACAGAGCTAGGGCTGCAGACAAAGGGCTGTGAAACAGCATGAGGGAGTTCAACTCTGACTTTCTGCTGAAACTCGGCACAGTTGTTTCCAATAAGCAAGGAAAGCATCAGCTGAAATATCTGTTTTCTGCTAAGAGAGTAAACTAAGATAAAACCTTTCCAGCAAAGCGAACCATTATCCACAAGAGTAAAGGGAGGCCAAAGTGCATTGGTTTTGTTTGCTTCACATGTCTTTTTTTGGGGGAGGGGGTTGGAACATCAGGCAAATGCTAAAGTATTCACAGAGCCCAGCGTTAATAGACATTTGGCATCCATCCTGCATCAGCTGGACTTGTAATCACCGAAGAGATTTACATGGGCCAATCTGCCTCGTGCTGACTGGTCAACATCAATCTTAATGCAGGGTGCTGGTTTCTACAAGGTGTCACTCACCCCTAAAGTACACAGTTCTGGGGCAGATATGTTAGGAAAAATCACTGTAGGACAAAGATTGGAAATTCTATTTTAAAAAAATCACCACAGCAATGAGATTCAGTCTCCTTTAGCTTCTTCATCCCATCACTGATATTGCCCCTCATAAAATGACAGATATTTTAATCACTTTGTTGCTAACATTTCTGTGGTGCTTTGGGTTTTTCTGGTGGGTAAACAAGTACTCCCCTATTCACTCCCTGATGTTTCTGTAAGGGCCTTTTTATGTGTTCATGTATGTTGTAAACTTAACACAGCTTGGCTCATTTTAAACTGTATAGTGAAAATACCATGGGGTCATTTCAGAGGCTACCAAATGGAAAGTACAGCTTCACAACAGATTTTATCTTACACTCTACCTTTTTTTACCCCCTTTTGAAATTTTATTTTAACTTCTAGACTTTATTATCCCTTTATTGGTTTTAGAAGACATAGTGTGTCTGCACCTTCCTCTAACTCAAAACTCACTTTCATGAAGATCCCAAATAATATTTGCCATCAATACAATTTGTTTTCCTTTCTACCACCAAAACAATTACAAAAAAGTAAAAGTTTGATGAAACAGCTTTGGATCTGTCATGTCAATGGCAAAACTGTGAAATTCACATCAGTGATTCATACAGTTTTCCAATTACTGGAAAATAAAATGGTCAAAAGCATAAGAAAACAGTCTTACATGTGGAAAGATTAATTTCTAGATGTACTAAAGTGTTTGATTACACAGAGTTGCAGATATGCTACTCCATAGAATACTGGCAGATGACTAAAGCTTTGTGTTTGTTGTAGTAAATGGGACCCTTAATCTCAGGTGTACAAGATTTCCAGTCCTTTTTCCTAAAAATGGAGTGGAGGACCTTGAAAGACCTTTCAGGATATTCACTCTCAAGGTTTTCATGTCTTATGCGAACCCTCACTGGGATCTGATGTTCCAAATTCAATCAAAAAGTCCTCCTCAGTGGACTCCAAGCACATATGCAGAAGCCTTTGTGTCTCCAGTAATTATACAGAAAGACCAGGCATTTAAATTAGACTCTGGGAATTAGACTTCATGGAAATCCTTAGCTCCCAAGACAAATATCACAAAAGAAACAGATTTCTGCCCCCACGCCCCAGCAGCACAGTTTGTTAATTCACCTTTCTCCATTTGTGAGGCAAGACTCACTGTTTCAGCTTTACACACATTCCTCTGCCTCATCAAGAGAAAAAGAAGTTAGCAGCAGCATTCTGTCATGATTTCCTGTGTAAGATATTTTATTTGGATTTAATTGCCATAGTATATACGCTGTGTGCCCCCAGTCTGAAATGGTGGGCTTAGCCCCTCCCCCAGGCAGCTAGAGTTAATAAAACAAGCAATCCTTTTCTGCATCCTTATCTGCCATCTGGGCATTGCTAGGGTCAGTAATTCCCTATACCAGGGCAAGCACAGATGGATTTGGGGAATTAGGGCTTCACACAGATTGTGATGTAGATTCCCTCAAAATAGGAGCTTTTGTTTTTAAACAAATTAAGTACCTCCTCCTCTGCTTGGTTACAAAGGCCCTTTTCCAATATCCAATCACATATCCATGTAATCCTTTTGTTATTGCAGCCTCAGTAACTACCTCACAGGGAGAAATTAAACCAAACCTCTGTCTAAAAATGGTGGGCAGGGAGGCAGCTTCACCAACTCGCCGAGGCACCAGCCTGGGAGCCTTTTGAGCAGTATCTGACTCGACATATGACTCCCAAAAGGACGACAGATACAATATTTCCACTATTTTTGCCTTTCTCCCATTATCTCCTCATCATTTGCCCCGCTGTGCTTCCATCCCTGAGTCTCTAGAAAGTGCTTGAACCTGGGAGGGCTTTTGGAGCAAGATAACCAAGAGAGAAAATTAATCCTTCGCCCATCCTTCACCTGGCAGCTGTTTGCCATCAGTTCTGCTTGGACACCAAACTACTTTCCATGGGCTTTTCTTGCATGTCCCTTCACCCCTGAGCTCCTGTGTCCAGTGAGTGTCACTGAGCACGTTGTGTATTTCAGGAGCTACTTTCAGCCAGCGTGTGATGTCTGCATGGTTTCCAGAAAACACATGGAACAGAAAATTAGCCATATTTTTCCCGATGATTAAGAGTGGTTATTAAATTCTACTTCCATTTCTAATGAGTGCTGAAAAAAATCAGCCTCTTCTTTTTTTTAATTGTTATTTATTACATCCATGGAAGAGAAAGTAAGCCCACTAGACCAGAAACTACCTCATACTCTTCATTCAAGCTACAAGTTTAATAGCCAAAAATGTATTAAAGTCATTAGAAAGCCCAGTAAACCGTTTTTACAGTAAGCTAAAAAAGGTTACAGTCCCCAAAGTTTGCCTTGTTTAAACTACATTCATCACCAGTTTGGAGACAAACATGCATCTAGACACTTTGTCTGGCTGCAGAAGTATTTTCCAGCATCTATTATTTTCTGTCAGCTGACAGCACTGAATCTTCCAAGTATTGAATTTAATGCTGAAAGTGGAAACACTATTCCTGCTTCGCTTTTGCTGTCCCAGTGCACCCTCCAGGCCCCAGCCATGCTGCTAATCCCGGGCTGGGATGCCAGTTGGTGTCGTGGGCAATGCTGGGGCCCCAGGGAAGGGAAGGTGGCTACCTCAGATGATTCCCCAGATCCTTGCTTTTCTAAATAACATTGGCTCCAGCTGGTTCCTCAATTGGTGTAAAAGTAAATTTAATTTTCACCAGGACACAATGAGTCAAGGAAGTGAGCACAGAGGTCATCTGTGATGTTCAGGCCTTGAACTCTGCAGATATTCAGATCTGGGTGAACATTATAATGGTGATCCAATTGTAACTGATTAAGTTAAAGGCTGCAGATTATTTAACCCTCCTGTTTGATCTATTCCTAGAAGTCTTATTCAGTATTCTGGGAAGCAGGGTTTTTCTTTTTTTATACTTTTCCATAACCTGCTGAGTAAGGAAAGGATTACAGTAATGTCAAATTCCTCTCATTCTTTCTATTGCAGAAGGCTGAGAAAACTCACCATAGGTTTTTAAAAAAAAATCCTGAAAAATATCTGTAAAGCAGAACTCCAAGCTTCGACCACGGGAGATGATAATTTGTTGTTGTTATATTTGAAATATTTTTGTATAATTGAAAGCCCTTGTTTGAGAATGCAAGGCTGAAAATTAGATTATCCTGATAGTCATCCACTTTAAGATGGAAGCATACCTATACAGGCATTCCCAAAGAGGAATGCCTAAGGTAAACTGCAAATGTAAAGGATGATTCCTCTCTGTACACATTTGTGCAACAACTGTGATTAAATCTTGTCCATGAGAGCTCTCTACTGAGGCTGAGAATTACTTTTGCTTGTGGAAAAAGCCTGCTTTGTTCTTCCTTCCCCAGCATCAACAGCAGACAGCAGTAGGAGAAAAGGTGCTGGGCCCAGGGGACAGGGGGCCCTGACATCACAGAGAAATCCCCTCTGTCCACGGAACATTTAGTGCCCCTTTTTCAGGACCCCACCTATTTGGGGGCAGAAGAAAGTTTCCCGCCAGAGAAGGGAAAACATTTCTGGCTTTCAGGTTTCTCTACAGCACGAGGGTGGAAGAAAACCCTCCAGAGGATCCCTGCAGCCATCCAGTCATCCTCCCAGTGGGGTCTTTGCCTGCAGAGTCACGTTTTATGCTTTGAACACTAACACACAGACTGACTGAAGCCTTTGGTCTTGACACAGAATACTCGACAGATGCATAATGGTGTGTTTTACAAGTCTGTGCAAGGCGATCTTTTGATCTCCCCTTGGCCTAAGGAGCAAATATTTAGGTATGAAAACCCACTGACTGCCCAACACATACCTCCTCCAGTCATCTACGTGCTGTGAGCAGAAATACCCCAGGCACTTATTCTTTATGAGCCTTTAAGCAATTTGAAAACATCGCCTACACAATTTTTCCAATCTTTACAAAGAGTTTGAACCCGAAAAGGAGGCGAGGGGATCGTTACTGAAAAATAAAACAGGCGGTGCTTTATGTAACTGCAAGGTGTACGGTACCCCTGCTCTTCAGCTGCACCGTAACCGCTGACTGTTCAAGCTCACGGAAAATGTTTGAAGCCGAGCTGCATGAACATCTCTTGTTTTTAAAAGGCATGCATGCAGTACTTTCATTTGCTCCAGAGCAACATGGGTGTTTTAGCATGATCTCCTCTGCTCCAGTTGCAACCCCACGGGAGAAGCACTGCACGTTTAAAAACAGCCTTAGATGTGGAAGGCGGGCACGTGAACGTGTTCTCATGGAATCAATTTCAAACACTGAAATAGGACACCCTTTACACTTATTTGTGTGTAAGGAGTTTTGATTTTAAGGGATTAGGGTGCAGCAAATATATTAATCAACTCAACCATTTGATTGGGCTCCTCACATGATCACCAAGTGTGCTTTCTCTATGAATAATAAGAGAAAATAACTTTTAAAGTGAGCAGTGTATCTAGTATAGACCTCAGGAAATTAAGTCTGTTTCCCCAATCTTAACATGCAATGAATTTCCCTTTTCTCGTTGGAAATTCTTTAGTTATTTGTCTTTTTCCCCCCCTAAATTAACACTTGGTAACTTGATATGAAAACTCCTAATATCCTTTCCTTTTTCACAAAGATGTCCATGAAATTACAGGAGTTATTTCTACCTACTCAGTGTCCTCAAATGATTTCTGCTTGATTCCTGTGAGCAGTTTCAGCTGCAAGCGCTAGTGTGTAAATATCCACCCTTTCAGTCAGAGCAGAGGGAAAGCAGTGCAAGTAGAAATGATGTTTGAGGACTGTATGATTTTCTCTTTTTTTCTTTCTTTTCTTTGCAGCAAAGAGAAACAAGAACCGTGATATTTTTATGCCCATGAATTATTCAAATGCTCCAATACTTTGTTTCAGAATAGGTTTGCTACATGTTGATGCACTCTAATAATGACAGTGAACTGGAAAAGGAAGGCTTCTTAATCATAAACTTTGCTTCAAATTAAAAAACTGCTTGATTTAATATGAAAAACCTAGAGGCCCATGCTTTCAGAAACAGCATGTAATTTTAGATTTACATGGGTATAATTTAACAGATTTTAACCAGGAATTGCAGCAATTACAAATGCAGAGTCACAATTCACATACTTACTCTATGCCCCCAAACACTGTTTATCTGTTAAAATCATTTAATTCTTGACATAAGTGTAGAGACGGGATGGTGTTTGGAAGGTGAACTGATGATTTTTTCAGTTTTTTTCCCCAGCTGACATGGGTGACATTTCAAGATGATACAGATGACCTCTTCAGTGAACTGCAGGAAGTTTTTTTCAGGTTAGGTTTCGGATATTGCGTGAAATGCTGGTCTCAAGACATTTTCTTTATCTGACACGGCCCAAGCCCATGCAGAAAGGGCAAGTGACTTGCCCTAAGTGACAGAGTGACTGAGTGGCTCCTAGACCTCTGCTCCCAGCTCCTAGACCTCCCATGCTCCTCAGCCACATCACACAGAATTTCAACAGCCTCTGCCTAAAGTGCGGCTGCCTCAAGTCATGTCTTGCTGAAACTGTGTCTGGAGGGGGAAGTCAATATCTAAAGGTGTAGAAAAGCATGACTTTTGCCCTCATCAACAAGCCTGCAAATGCCTGTTTTCCCCCTCCTTTCCCCCTGTTCCATCTGGTTCAACATCCATCAGTGCATCTCCCCTCTCCAGCAGCCTGCCTCTGCATCAGCACCTTTCCAAAGAGGGCAGATTGCAAAACACACTTCTGCTGAGGGGCTTATTTCTTCTCAGTTGTAACCTCCTGACTCATTTAATAGACTAAGTATCTGGGATGGAGCCCAAAACTTTGTAGCTGGATTCTGTTTTCTGTCCCTTAGGGCAATTCAGTCCTCCAAGCAGTGTGAGCTTGAGACCCCTCTAGTGTTGACTGCTTGTTGCAAGCGAGGCCACTGAAAAAGAAAGAAAAAGCCCAGTCTGTCAACGTTTTTATGTTCCCAGCAAAATATTGTTGCTTTGTTTTAAAAAAAGGCTCTTAAAAGGCCTGCAGGTATAAAATAAAGCAGTCAGCCATCCAGCCCCAGTCCTGAAGCGTGTTATATGGACAGGTTGGCCACAGGGCTCCCATTGACTTTAACGGGAGTTTTGATACAAGACCTATTTGCAGGGTACTGGTAATCTGCACATTCACTGCCACTGGAGAAAGTTTTAGAGAAGTAAAATGTCTTGGGGGGGTTCAAGGTAATGGAAATCTCTGTGATGTCATGACAACGCGTCTCAGATCTTATTTTACTCCTGAGTGTCTGAGTGGGTTAGTGATGCCATGATTCCAGAGCTCTGGAATGAGGTTTTACATGCTGTCTTATTTCCACATGTCTGAAGAGTCCTGAAGTTTCCCCTGCAGTATATCACAAGTCTTTGTAAATATGAGGATACAAGAGAAAATATTGCTTCTTCTTTCTGAAGGTAAAATGCTACACTACTTTTTAAATTAAAGCTTTCTTTGAGGGAATTTTAACTTTTAATACTGGTTTGCCACATATAGATAGAGGCTGTTATTTTTCTAACCCCTCTGAATATTTAGCATTCCACCAGAGGTATTTTTTTTATTGGCTTGTGCCATAAATCTCAGTGTCATGGGTCTTTTGTGCATACTAAAAAGTTAAAGAGGTTCACCAACTCAGCAAAACCACGCATAACTGCAAAGTTACAAAAACAGATTGTTTCTGAGATTTTAGGAAGAAAAAAAATGCCCAGAATTATGGCTTGATGGGATAAATCTGCAAGGAAACAACTGCATTAGCAGTAGATATTTATAAGTGATTAGGTATGCTTGTTAGAGTGATCCTTTGGAAGCCAAACATATTGCAATATATCTCTTTTTCTCTCAGAGGATTTATGTCTTAATTTTGGACTTGACACTAGTGTGTGAGCGGATCAGCTCAAAGAGCAGATCACTTTTCTCACTGAGAACATTTTAGCAGCACCACTGCGCTTCCTTGTGCCCTCATTGCCTCTGATTTTGGAGATAGTACAACACCGGTAAGTTTTTCTGTCAGCACCCTTAAAAGAGATGGGAACCAGTGAGTGAACTGAATTTAGAAATCTTTTCAAGCAGTCTGTCACCTGCAGAGGATTATGAAGAGGTTGCTGTACAAGGAAGGCAAGCAGCTATACCATGTCAGTCTAGATTGCATAAGAGACAACAGAGGTAGCTGAAATTTGATAGTGTGTGAAGAAAGAGCTGGTAGATTTATTCAAAATGCTGAGCAAAGTGGCTACGCAACAGTAAGAAGAATAATTTTAACAGATGGTTCTTCAGGAAGGCTCAGAAAAGAGAAGATCACAAATATCAGAGTGGGAGATGCCCAGGAGATAAATAGATTAAATGGAAACAGAATATGGATTTTGCTGCTCTGTGGAAAAAGCAGCGACAAAATATTCTATATCATGCAGGAGGGGCGAACAAAAAAAAGCAGATGTCAAATGGGATCAGCTGGGAAGAGTGGAGTCCGTTCTAATCACTTGAGAGAAAATATAAAAAAATATATGGTTTATACGTCTGTGTCTAAATAACTGATACAAGGAGCAGACTTCTCCAAGATTCTGTTCACTGATTATCTGGTCAGGAGACCCGGCCAAAATGTACTGTACTGAGGCTCCTTTTTGGCCAGTATTTCTGCACTTAGTTCCATGGAAACTATGGAATGGATAGGTAGGAGGAAAAGGCCTCAAGTGCACATCCAGATCCCATCCCAGCACAGATCTGGGATGTGTCCAGGACCTGCACTTGGACCCAGAAGCCGGGAAGCACTGCCAAATCCCACAATATTCACATCGTCTTAGCAGAGCGCAGGAGGATCGTGAAACCATCAGTGTGATGCAGCTGTGAAGGAGGCAAAGCGTTCTCCTGGGATGGAGCAGGGGAGGGATCTCCAGCAGAGATAAGGAAGCATTAATGCCTTAGAAGGCCCTTGTCTGGCACAGGGTACTTAGTGTCCTCCACACTGGAGGAAAACTGACTTGTGCAGGAAGTTGTAGAGTCAGGAGCTGCCTGGGTAATGGAGAGACTGACACTGAAGAAATCAGTGAAAGACAGAGCTGGGTGGTTTAGTTTCCCTGTAAAGGAGAAATAATCACTATATTTTGACACTTGGGGACATAAATGCCAGCTAATTCCCATCCACTTACTCCTCAGAGCTTTCCAGCATGTCCTGCTTTGCCCATCTGGAGGGTGACAGCATCACCACCAGTGACAGCTGTGGCTTGCTGCTGCTCTCCCCTCCACGCCATAGCTGCTATTAAGGTGAAGGAGAATTTTAAGGTTTCCCAGGTGGAAGCATTGCTGTTTGTCCAAAATAGCTCTGTTGTTCAGGCCCATATTGCTTGCTCTCTCCATAAATTTAGCTACTTGACCGTGGTTTTGGTTTTAATTTTTTTTCTGGCACATGGCATTTGGTCCCACAACACACCCAGTGGCTCAGGCCAAGAATGACACTTAATTTTCAAGCAGCCTTATTGATGGTATTATAGCTAATATAAATTATACTGAAATATTTAAAATAGCAGCAAGTTCATTTTGTTGCCCAAAAATAGTATATGAAGGACTTTGTATTTTCTTTTAATCACTTTCATTCAATAGATAAACACTTTGCAAGCAATTGTTTCTAATGCAAAGCCAAGTCAGGTATTAGATAGCAGGGGTTATTAAATCTTTGAGTTTGGGAACACTGAAACACTGAGAAATGCTATGTTTTCACTCAAAAAAAGAGGCAAACCAGCCAAAACCACCCCTCTCTAATGAGCCTGACAAGAGGTAGACACTTTTTTAGGAGGAGGCACATCTGGGGCAAGATAATTGATTTGGGCCCCCAGCCCAGACTCACTCGGGGGCCGCCACATTTGCCCGTGTGTGCACACACTCTGTGGAGCATTTGCCCTACGCAGAGAGCCCTCAGCACAGAAACCACCATCCAAATTCCACTTAAATCCTCAAAACGCAGCCCAAAAACAGATGCAAGTGACACAGATCCATGTGCAAACCCTTTGTGGAGGAGTAAACTGGGCCATTTTTCAAGCATTGACACCTGTGTGCACAGCTGATAGATTCTCACACCTGCCTAAACAGATGATTGGATTTGCACCTGGAGAATCCATTTTAGAAATTATTTTTGCACGTCTAAACTGTATGATGTTACAGTCTCTGTAGGAGTTTATGCTTGGAAAAGACCACGTGCAGGGCTGGTAATTTGAGGTAAAAGTTGCCTCTCAATGCAGAGAACAAAAGAAGAAAAAATGGGGATAAGAAGCAGAATTCCTATCCTGTGTTCTTCAACTATTATTAAAAAAAATCTGGAAGCATGTTTTCCCTCCTTGATTCCATCAATATTTGAAAACCACTTAAGGCTACAGCCTAGCATAGGAATGTATTAACCTCTGTCTTTTCCAGGCTTTGCCAAACTTTTTAAAGTCTTTGCACCCTACAGTTTTGTATCTCAGATTTCTCAGTCTGAGTGGAGCAGACAAAATTACAAGCACTCTGGTCCCTTGCATCCTTCCTCTGACTGAGCAGCCCCAATTCTTCCCCCCAGATCAATGAGCAAAAGTCAAATGGAGGGCTAGGCAGCGATCCTGAAGCCTGCCTTCCCTGCTGCTGCTGGAAGCAGAGAGCTGTGATGGGATACACAGGCGCATCCCCAAAGTGGCTGAGCTGCTGGGATGGAAAATTAATCTCACAAACACCAACCCCAAAGATCCTAACTCAATAGTCATCAACCATGTGCTGTGCCCGTGGACCGCAGATGAGGAGCCATGCCTACTCCAAACTTAGATCAGAGCAGGCAGAACAGCCTCCTCTTACTTTGGAGCCATTCGTTTCCTCACCTTTGCCATAGAATTGAGTTTATATTTTCATCTGTCAACAATAAGGTGCAGATAATACCACATGCCTCCAGGATTTGCACTGAATAACTTTGATCTTGAAAACACTATCCAAAACATGCGGCTGGCAGCAATGCCTGGAAGCAACCCATGCAGGAAGTCCAAATAAAGCTGGTGACATGTCAGAAGAAGGAATCTATGTGTTTCTGCCATTGCTGTTGCTATAAGAACAGCAGGAATCAAACAGAGATGATACAGAGCAGTTGAAGGCTATGGCAGGCAAGGAGCACCGGGACTGCCGGGAAAGGCAGTGAGAAACCCCTCCAAGAATAATTGGTGAGTGAGACTATGCCACACTGGAGAGCTGTCACCATCCACAGCCTTGCTCAGCAAGCTAGGAAATGCCTCGGTGCAAGCATCAGTTTGGAAATGCCGATGGAATTTTGCTCAAGCAAGACAAAATAGGACTGACCCATTAGGTGTGAGAATTGGCAGCCCAGCTGCACGGAAAATGTGGAGCTGGTGGAGGCCGTGGATGCAACAGAAGTTTCTCCGCTGCGCCAATCAATCATTTAACACCTTTGTCAGTTTGTGCTGCCCACATAACTTTGGTGGGATATTCAAGTGCAGGGGCTAAATATACATTTACAGGAAAATGTGATGCCACGTTCAGCGATGTCTCGCTCAGGTCTGAATAGGTCCCTCATTTCCAAGCTCTTCCATCCTGTTACTTCCCAAAATAACTGTGATCATGACAAAGGATGAAATAGCAGAGAAGTAGGAAGAAATGAAAGAACACAGAAGAATAAAAAGAAATATCCTCTGTCAGTCGTTGGTTGCAACTACAGGAAAATGGACAGAGCTCCTTTGTCTACCTGTGAGCCTCATGACTGGATTCTTGGAGGCATCAAGAAGTACAGAAAAAGACTGCAACAAAGAGATGGAAAGGAGTTTGATTCCCTTTATTTCACTACATGAAATGATTGTACAGACCTGTGCTTTGAGGGAAAACAGGAAAACAAAAGATTCACCATATCCAGGCCTGATACAAAACCAAAATATGCATTACTCTGAAAAGTGACTACAAATGCAGTGCCTTGGTAGTAAGCATTACACTCAAAACTATTCCTATGTGCCATTCACTGCTGTGTCAAAAGTGCTGATTTCTGGAGCAGTGCTTCCTGTCAGTCCTGAGATGCATCCAGAAATTTCAAAGTAAAGCTGAGTTTATTTTCTCTAGTGAGTGCAGCAGTCTAAATTAAGTCTCCAGTGGATTTGCAGAAGGGTAGCTTACTCGACATCTGTAAGTGGCTTTATTGGTATTCAGAAGAATTAGAATCATCTCCTCTGCTTTTCAGCAAAATCTGCAAGGCTATAGGGGAATAAATGCTACACCTCCCTCCCCAAAAGCCAGCAGCTATGATTTTGAACTAAACCCAGGAGCAAATCTGCTGACAAAAATGTCCATAAAGCTCAGGATGTTTACATTTATAACTAGATTTGTGTCTGAAAACTGTAGTTACACTTCACTGAGCTGCACTCTCCATGCCCTGCCCCATGGACACTGAGTCTTCCACACAAGAGCTGCCCCACATCTGCATCAACTCAGACCTTGACCCCTCTCAGGGAGGATCACCACAGTCTTGCCCAAGCAGCCCATCAAGCCTGAGTCCTCTGCAACTTCACAACACTCAATTCAGAGGGATTTTTTGACTCCATACTTTCAGTGTTTGCTTTCTCTAAAAGGGTGAACACCACTGGCTTTGCTGATGACACCAGGCAGGAAGCTGGGAACGTTTTTCTCCCACCCCTTTTTTTATCCTTCCCCCAGCACCTCACTGGGTTTTGGCATCAGAGAATCAAACTGCATCATCAGCTTATTACACCTGACCACTTGATTTTCAAAAGTCCTCAAACATGAAGGGCTGCTGAAGTTTTTCCAGCTTAGCATCTGTGCCCATCAGCTCCTGTGTTTCTTTGTAATAAACTTATTAAAACTGTGTGTTTTGGTTCTGTGGATTTATTACTTGGATGATTTTCAAAGTCCTAATCTTGGGGTTTTTTGAGACATTTAAAATGTTAGAGAGTTTGGGTTAATCTTTTTGCCTTTTATATTCTCATCATTTTGGTCCACTAAAAACAAAGTGTAAATAACTGGCTTTACTCCTATCTGCTCTGCCTAAAGTTTTGATAACTTAAATGCAGGCAAATTCTTCTTTGAAGCCGATTAAACTGAAGACTTTTGTAAAGAACAGGACGTGAAGCGGAAAAAAACAGATATGATATATAAAATAAGGCAGGATTCCATTCCTTTTACCACAATAATAGCCTTAAAGGGTTTGCTTTCACAAATAATTCAACTCCAGTGAAAGTGATATAACTCAGCTGAAATCAGAGGAACGGCCCTGAACTTTGATTCACTGCTTTGCTCAAATAGTTTAAACTTTCAGCGACGTGTGATTTAATAAAGACAAAATGGAACTGTCTACCCTAGCTGCTACCAAGTAATTTAATACACCCTCTTCTCAGCTGTAGATAAACAGAAAATACCATGACAGGGCTACATCAGCTATGGAAATATTCACTTGAGAAGGAGACTGATCTTGGAAGTCCTTCTAAAGTAAAGTGAGTGCTGTTGCTCCCATGAGCTCATCCTCACCATCTGCAGGGCCAGGAGGAGGTGCAGGATCAGCAGTGGGGATCAGAGCGGGCTGCCAGGACACAGGGCTGTGTGACAGTGCTGATGTGCCAGCCAGGAATGTGCCATTAGACCCATTAGAAGAGTCTATGGCTTAAGTATGCAGCTCAAAATACAGGAGGAGAATAAATAAAACAATAGAAGAATTGAAGGAGCTGAAATCTTAATATTTAGATATTTCTGAATTATTGATATGTGTTTTATCCCTCCATGTTTATTTGAAGCTCAGCAGACTGCTAAAGAGCAAACTGACATGCCTTATTCCCAGGTTTTTTACCCAAGGCTGACTTACATGGGAAATGTGATGCCACTCAGTCCTTCTGCTCGCTCAGTCAGTTCCAGGCTGGTACAGAAAAACCTGGAATAAATACAATTTTTCCTTCTTCAGTGCTGGCATGGTTTTCAGAGGTGTACAAAAGTTATTTCTGTGCCTTTTCCATGGCTGCCATTTCAGGGAGTAACTGATGCAAGCAAAGGGCTGGTTATAAGCTTATATATGATATTTTAGGTATAAACTACTGCATTCTCCCATGCCTGCCATTAGAAATCAGACCTTAGGTGTTACTAATGAAAGAGCCAACACCTTGGGGCAAACCAGACATTACCAGGAATAGGACATGAACTTTCTAGGAATTTTCAATTTGAAAATGCCAGCAATAACAGAGGGACTATTAAATACACCACACTTTCTCCCTTGCTGCTGCCTTTACTCAAAGAGAAATTTTAGAGGTATGAATTCGGGTAAATGAAATTTAGTTTTTGAACATTAAATTTGCCTGTTAGTTATAAGAGTGTACGTACACAGGCATTATGGTCAGCAACTGCAATAATCAGTCATTTCATATTTAATTCAAAAACATACCTCTCATATCAGAAGTATTAAAAGCAAGGAATAAATTACTCTTTTTATTCTGGACTCTATCAGTGAAATGAATTTATTGATTTTGATGGACTTATGGCTGGTACAGGAAAAATCAGAATCAACCCTGAATTTGTTTGGGTTTTTTTTCAGAATATACCTTTATTGAACAGTTGGCAAAACTACATATCTGTAGTCATTTATTAAACTAGTGTCAGAACTCATATGAGGCAATTCCTAGGAAATGGCACAGGACAGATAGGAGTTCTTCAAAGGACAGCTAAAAATAACCAGTAGGCAATCCCAGCTGTGATAATAAAATTACACAGGAGATTCTTCAAAGAACAGTGTTATTAAAGGTTTCTCCTAAATGACCAGAAGCAAGACCTGGCCATTAAGACTGCAGTTATTATTGCTGAGATAATTAGCTTCTAGAAAGCTTCTTGGAGTGTATGTAACTTCCTTTCTTCTAAGGAGAAATAACATTATTTCCTCTCAGAAGTTAACTTCATTTGCCTTCTTTACATTAGGGCCAAAGTAAATATATAAGAAACCTTGGGGCCAAATAATATTTTATATTACGAAAGAATACAAAAGCAAAAAAGTACCCCTATTCTTTAATTTTTTTTTTTTTTTTTTTACATTTAAGACCATAAAATTCATCATGTTCTCCTCATGGAGGAAGAGGTTCTAGCTAAGCAGAGGGGGCAGAAGTTGCAGAACCATATTCCCTTGTACTTATTCCAGGAGACATATTCAAAGACATTCTTCAGTCCTGAAGTGAGACAAAAAACCTCCCTTTCATTAAAGGGCTGAGTAAGTAAGAAAGTAAAGAAGTTTTACTTCGGTATTAGGACAGTACCTGGGACAGGAAAATTCCTCCTCAGCCTCGGTCCCTATTTCAAGCTCAATTTGTCTGTTTTACCCACTAAATGTGGGAGATATGTAGATACATTTTTGCACACTCAGGCAGAATAATGAAAGGAACACTGGTATCAAATAGTTGCAAAGTGAAATCAGAACATGAGCTTCTATAACCAAAGCACATCTGGATTGCAGAGGTTTAAAGGACTGTTAAGCAGTCAAGTCTGCTTTTGGAAGGCTGGAATTTCACATTTGGCTACTAAGACATGGTTTTATCCGGATGCACACATCCTCTCTGTACCTGGACATGTTACTTCAGTGCCTGGATGTTAAGCTGGCACTCATTTTATTTCAGAGTCCTTTATTTGATTTTCCTTGTCCTCGTGTGAAGATATTTCTCCCTTTCAATCCTTCTAGGGCTGGTTCACCCAGGGTTGTTTGCTCTCCAAACTCTCTGCTTGGAGAAGGTTGTCCAGGTCTCTGTCTCTGGCCTCTCTCTCCTCCTCAACCACATCCCAGCAGTTCAGGAGGCTGAAATCGAGGAGAAATGTTTTGCCTGAATGTCACCAGAGGACAAGTAAAAAATGATGTAGATGTCAAGGGTGAGGAAAGGCAAAAATATTGGGGGAAGAAGGGCTAAGTCAAACTGCAGGGAAGTGAGCAAGGCAATCAGCCTGGCCACTCAGCTTTTCCTATGCTTCAGGCTCTTCAGAGCAAGAACAAGCCCCAGTTTGTCCTTAATTTTCATTTCTCACCTCTCTCATATCTTTCAAAATCTATATTTTTAATGTTTTTTCAAGGGGTGAGAGCAAGGAACAGGCAATCAATTGATCATTAATCTCCCATCTTACTGTCAGGAAGGAAAACAGTCTTTCGATAGAGTTAATTTAATTATTTTTATGGGAGACTTAAATATCATTAAGAGCATTATTTAGTAACAGGAAATCCCCAGGAGTGGAGCCACTGGAAGGCAAAACTAAGACTGTTTTCACATGAGCATTCCTGACCCTCTCTGAACAGGACTTGTACAGCCATTGCCACTTCACTTCCAGGGACAAAAATCACACCAGATGAAGGAAAAGAGAATGGGGCGCTTGAAAACGAAGCAGCAGAAAGTGGATGCAATTTAACAGCCATGTTAGAAGTTTGTCTGCCTGATATTAAATTAATTTTCTTCACCTGGATGAATCCATGGGCTAATTTGTGTGGCTCTTCCAAGTGCTGCAACTCTAAATTTCCTAAAATCTCAGATGTCTGTTGAGGTCCATGTATGCGCAGAAAACAAAGAAACTGCAAATTCTGGGTTTGCTGGGAGTCCTGGAAACACAGAAGTGATGACATCCTCCAGTCTGCCAAGGGAGTCTTGACATGGACACCCATATCTACACCCCCTGAACGTTTGCATTGCGAGGATGAAGAGCGTGGGGAAGGCATGAGGGCAGTGGGGAAGCACGGCTGCATCCCCTCGGGGTCTGGTGGCCAAGCACTGAAAAGCAGAGACATAAAACAAGGAGTAACTTGCATGAATAAACCCTTCTGGAGGAACAAAGAAACGTCTGCCTGGAATCTGGCCCTCATAACAAATCCTTAATCCATAAGGCTTGCCTCAGCCGTGTTCCAGAGCTGGGTTTATTGACCTAAAATTCTAGGCACATGCGAGAGCGTTTAAGAGAGGCATGTGCTTCATGTCACGCTTATCTTTCAGAGCAGGAAAAGGAGGACAATTGGTTTTCCTCCATGTTTCAGTTCCAGCCAAAACCTGAAAGGAATAATAGGCTAGTATCGAGGCCTGGGCCTTCAGGCAGTTTTTATGCTAGATAAAATTCAAACCAGAAACTGTCCTACCATAAAAACAAATGCAGAAAGATAAAAACTTTGTAGCAGAAAGTGGAAAATGAGGGTTGTACACTGGATTTCCTTGTAGCTGTTTAAGTATCAGTAGGAAAGTCATGAACAGAAAGAAATTGAGCTGTAACATTTGGATCTGTATCGACTGCACTGAAAGTTTTGATTTGGGCCCCGAAATTCTGAGTCGTTAATAAAGGATATTTCGAGACAGAGAAAATCTCACTCTGAAAGAATGCGAGATCAGGTCAGCAAGGGAACATTTCCTCACATGGCACAAAAGGTTGAAGCTGGAGGCATTAACCAATTCAAGCACAGGGCTGAACTGGGGCTGCAGTAATATCAAAGCCAAATGTGTCCTCTTCAAAACCAGTTGCCACGCTGAAGCTTTCTGTCCACTATTTTTAATATGAAGAAACTGAGCTGAAATCCAGAGCTATGATGTTTGGTTTATCAATTTGCTCTGCTTTACTCAACCTCATGTGTCAGGAATCTCAGAGCATCACCAGGAGTACAGATGTCAGCAGTTGGCAGCCAGTGATTTCTGGCTGCTCAGAGGTCATTTTTTTCTTGGATTCCCCCTGTGAAAGGTTTCAAATTCACCATTAAACAATATCGCATTTCATGCCTGCTTGCTACTTCAGGTCCAGGAACTAAATTTCTTCTGAAGTGTGTAACAGTAAAAGCCAGAGAGGCTCTTCTCTTTTTGATGTTGGATGTTTCCAGGTATGACTGCAGTGCCATAAACTGTTTGTACCTGTGATCAGATCACACATGGTAAAATAGCCAGCACACACTTCTACAAATGAATCAGAAAAAGGGGGGAAAAAACCCACAACAACATGGTTAATTTTTTATCAAAATAGGAGAATAATTAAAAAACATTTACTGACGTTAGGTTTCATTCCACCACAATATTTTGTGGTGATTTTATTTTTACTAGTAAACACTGGGTTGCTGGATATTCCCAAAGAAGTCTTTTTCATCCCTATATTATCACTTCATTACATTTACATACTTGGAGCTTAGCTTGAATGGGCAGGATTGAACAGCAATAATGGTATTCTCTGCTCCACATTTCAACTTAGCTATAAAGCTGGGACATTCTGGATTGGAAGGGAGTGAATCTGGCTTACGACAGAAAAGGAAAGTCAGACTAAAAATAGTTATTTTGCTACACATTGAATAATTTGCAGAAGATGAGCAGTTCATGCCGCAGACATGGAAACAGAAATCCCTCAGAAAGGTGAAAGGCCTTGCTTGTGCTGCTTTAGTAGCAAGCAATGAATGATAAGGCAAGAACACACACAAAATTGGTTAAACTTTGTTTTACAAAGGAAAAGGAAAATCGTGCTTTTAGCAGAAGATGTACTGCCTTTCCTAAAGTGCTGCTACTGGAAAACCCAGCCTTTTGAGAAGATCCCACTGCATGTCAGTGCCACAAAACCAAGAAATATAAAATAAAAAAATATATAGTAAGTAGGTCTGTGTATCCAAAGACTCAGGAATGACTCTCAGCTCCCAATATAAAGTTCTTTTCACTCTGAAAATCTATTAACAAACATATTGAGTGCCCCAGAGATCTGTGATGTCATCCAGACAGAAATGTAATGGACATTTTTCATCTGTTCCGGAGACATGTTGTAAAAGAGCAACATTATAATTATGAATTTTTTTTTTTTTCAAAAGGTGGGAAAATCTACAGTCACTTTTTGGACATCTAGTCAAAGAGCTCATCATGCAGATGAACTTAATAGTATGGGGCTAAGAGCTGATCATCTGGGTTATTACTGCTGATGAGCATATTCTACAATCAACAATAATTAATCAGTTTCCTTAAAAGAGTTAGTATACAGTTAGTTAGTATACAGTGGGCTTCACCTCCAATAAATCAAGCTGTATGAAAACATAAACAGGCGAGAGAATGTTTACAGATGGAAACTCTGACCTCAGGCTTTCAACAGACTCAGACCACCGGAGTTCTGTCCTCTTAGGGTTCACGTGCCCGATGCAAAGAGTTGCCTGCATGGCACTTGGGACTCCTCAGAGCAAATCCCACGCAAAGCCCCTTGTGTCAGGAATCCCTAGCAAAGAGAGTGACATTCAGTGTGGCAATGATGTGTCTCAGGCCAGCGAGGGAAATTTGGGACCCCAAAGGGCAGTGTTGCTCAGTAGGTGCCAGAGATTTGCATTTGTGAGTGGTTACACAGACAGCTGCCCACAATTCATTTCTCAGCAGCAGCACTCATTCCAGCAGATGTTTTTAACTGAGAGGACAAAAAAAACCAAAAGCAATGGAACTTCTTTCCTACAGGTATTAGTTGGATGTTAGGGATGAATGGAGGAGGAAAATTAGGGAAAGGCCTGTAGCAATCAACTAAACTGAGCTGCTGAAGTCAGAATAGACATTATTGCAGTGGGGAAAGACCTTCTATACAAGCAACACGAAACCAATTTGCAATTTAAGGAACACAAAATGCACAAAAGAGCAACAAAACGCTATGATTTATATTATTATTTGTTTTCTCCACTTCCCTTGCAGGGGGACAATTAGTCCCCCTGAAGGAGATGACAAGCTCAGTGTATCAGACCTTCAGCATTGTATTAATGAGAAGAGAGGGGGAAGGAGAGGTGAGGCAAAGCTGATGAGTCCATTTACAACTTTACTTCAAAAGTTGCCATGAATGCATTTTAAGAAAGTATATGTTTGCATTTCTCACTGTAGAATGGCTTATAGAGCAAGTTTCAAGACACACTTCCATCAAGGCAAATCAAATACACAAACATTAAAATAAAATAAAATAAAATAAAATAAAATAAAATAAAATAAAATAAAATAAAATAATTTTAAAAAATTAAATAAAATGACACAAAAATTAAAATAAAATGAAACAAAATAGAATAAAAAATATAAGTACATTTGAAACACTGTTAGAAAGAAAAGGAACGGAAATTCCACAGATTATAGGCTCAGAGATCTCAGTGCAATGTGAAAGTATTCTATATTTATTCACTCATTATGTAATGAATAATTCTATATGATCTTATGTTTTCTCAATGGGCCTTCTAACATAATCTGTATTACACAGGCTTTCTAATAATAATCTATATTATCATATATCCTAATAATTATATATGGGCTTTCTAATAATAATCACCTATGTTATTAATTCATTACATAATCATTCCATGATTCTATAACATGTTTTCTCAATGGGCCTTTCAGCCCGTTAATGCAAATTTTCACATTAAGTGTCTCACCATGCTGCTAAGTTTACAAAAACCATTCCCACCAACTTTGACTTAGGGTGGAAGCAGACCCAGACTTGCTGGATGAGCAGCACTGCAGGAGAGGATGGCTGTATCCAGGGGAAGCTCCATGGGCTTTTGGAGCAGAGGGACCCCAGCCAGCATCTCCCTGCTGATGGCAAAGACAGCAGCACAGGCACCTGCCCATACACACCTGGCTGCAGTGCCAGAGGCAGTCCAAATCACAAGCTAATTGTTTTTCCCTCTGGTCCACTTACAGAAACATAGATAGGTGATTACAGGGCCTGTAAAAGCTGTTTACATGGCTTTCATGACTTTAGTTTTTAATGGAAATGGTATATTCTGTCATTTCAGCTGAAAAAGCTCTAACATTTACTTTGGAAAGAAATCATAAAGACCCAGAGCTGCCACTGAAATGCAACAAAGATAAACATTACTTTATGGTAATTAATTGATAAGGCAGACTTGAAAAGTTTAAAACAAAACAAAACAAGAGTCTTGCAAGCCTGAGGTAATTTTTATTTATTTCTCTGCCATGAATTACCTCTTTATCCTTCCCACACAGAGAGAAAAAGTGGATTCTTTTTGGTCTCTGGCACAATGCACATGTTATAAACACTACTTTTACAGTCTCTTTAGCTCATTAAGGTATCAAAAGTTTCCCTCAGCTTCCTTCTGTGTAGGATGCTGGGCACTGTTGGACATGGGATGCTTGGCAGGGGCTTCAAGTGTTTTACTTGCCAAACCTCTGATGCCAAGTTTGCCTTTGAAGTCTTCGCCTACTTGCCCGAGGACCGCTCTGTCCCGTGGTAATCCCATTTCCAACCAAAAGGCTTAACCATGAAAAGGTTCTTTGGCCCATCTAATTCTTGGAGACAGAGATTTTGTAGCCATATATCAGGGGAAAATGCCCCAACAGGTCTTTGATTAATCTGATACCTCGTCAGGGAATGGGTGGGTGGTTGCTCTTCCAGCAGCTGTGTGCTGTGGAAAACAGCTCTAAATCAGTCAGTGACATGAGTTTCCTCATTCCTTCTGATCTGAAAAAGGAGCAAGTAAGGGAGCCAGGTTCACAGCTATACTCTAGAAAAATCTAGCAAGACCTTCATCACAGGGAGGCATATTTCTATGGCTGTGACTGAGCACTGAAATGATGATCTTGGAATCATGCTCCATGGACAAATATGGACTAAAATTTGGAAAATTTTAAAATATTTTTCAAGAAAAATCTTTTTATATAGGCTGTTAACAACTAAGTTTCAAATATTCCTGGCCTGGAAATGAATAGTGGTACTTCATACTTTGCCAAAAACTGGGGGAAAGCAGTTGGTCTTTGCATATACTGTGAAGACGTCCAGAAAGACAAGGTTTTTGAATGAGTTTGTTCTTGAAACCCGACAGGGAACCTTTTGGTGATCCATACTAGGGACTAAAACACCATAATGTCGCCTGAACAAAATTCCCATGCCAGCTCATTTCAAGGAAATTCATGTCAGAGGTGTCTATTGACTTACCCACATTAAGAACGGTTGCTCTCTTGGTTTGTGCTGGAGATCTGGGTTGCTGCTCATGTCAGACCCAAGGAATTGCAATTTATGAAGAGTGGACTGCAGCTGTCCAAGGAAAAAGAAGAAATGTGTTATCCTGTGGGACCATCTGAAAGCCCTTAAATTGCCTAATTGAACTTCTAACTAAAAACTGTTAAATTGAACTTATGAACTGATTATTCCTTCTCTATTCTGGTTGACCTTCCACAGAAATTTTACCAAGTCTCCTCTAATCATCTCTGCTTATTTCTTCTGTTGACCCCTTCCCATTTCTTTTTATAGCCTTTTCATCCATTCTTTAAAACTCTTTAGGTCTCAGTCTTTCTACAACATGCAAGCTGGTTTGATTTACTGAATATCCACTTATTTTTGTGCTTCTGGATAGTCTCATGTTGAAGCTTACTGAGGATCCATCCTGTTGCTGTGCAAGATTGTTGCACCTATATTTATGGTTTTCACTTTCATAGTATTTGAAGGTCCTAGCAAAGTCAGATTTGTAACAAATAGGAGTTATTCAGAATTCACTGAGCAATGGAAGGTAAAGACTCCACTGTTTTAAATGAGGAGATTTCCCTTGAATAAGCAAAAGGTTTTGTGCACTGTATCTTGAGAAAGTTTGCCATGATTTTTTTGCCCCAGGTGTTGAGTATGGAGCCTTTGGATATTTGCTTTCTGAACCTACTCTCTACCTGAGGTCTCAGCTGAATTTCTTTATTTAAAGACTAAAACATAAGGGTCCTGTTGCCCTGATCACTGTCTTTCAGAACGGAGCAAGCATTAGCAAACTTGTCTTTAAAGTTTTATGTCAGTGAAACCTGAAGAAATTGATTTAAATCATATTCATGGGAAAGACGTATTACAAATGGAATTTCACCAAATTAAAAACCAAACGTTAATAAAACTCACATGAAACTACATGAATCAAGAACATTTTGCTCTCCCATTCATAGAGGAGATAATAGAAAAATAATAATAGAAGAATAAAGGTTAAAATAAAAAAGCCAAAGGTTTTGTTTGCTCTCAAATTACTGCATAGATTGATGCACAAATTTAAATGAAATCATGACTATATATACACATATCTATATATAGTGTCCTCAAAAGCTATGGGAAAGCTGTACATAACAATTATGCTTCTCATGTAGCAGTTAACCTTTTTCTGTTTCACAGACAATTAAATATGCAGTTACTTCTCAGTCATCACATTAACGTTACTGTTCCTTCAAAGCTTTTTCTCTGGCTCCATACACTTCATGCTCTAGATACTGCAGCTCCCAGTACTTACAAATGATTTACACAGATTACACAATGCCTCGTTTATGTATAAAAGTTATACAAATGCACTGGAGTATGAATTGGCAAAACAGAGTCAGCTTTATGCAGTACATTTTCCAGTTTCCATAGTATTTTCCTAATTCTGTCAAGTTAATTCATGTACTGCGAGACACTTGACTTTAAAACAGACTCTGATTGTTGGTTCAAGAGCATTATAATGAATGTGTTTTGTTCCCCTTCATTATTATGCATTTGTAAATGCCAATAGTCATATTCCACCAAAGGAAAATAGTTTCCTACCACAGGAGAACCCTGGTTCTTTCCCTCAAATCTTTGTGTTTTCCTTCATGAAGACAAGCCTCATAAAACTTAACCATCAGATGGCACCAAGACGTACCACGGAATTTCTTACACTGATCCTGATACTATAACATTTTATTCTCCAGTCATATCTTTTTACCAATCCTTCCCTACTCTTGCATTTCACCTCCTACCATGCTGGGTTTTATATTGCTGCCAGATGGTATTTCAGTTTAAATCACTGAACTAGCCAAAGATTTGACCATCCAGGTCATGCTGAAAAATACAGGAGGCTGTGGTTTGTTGGGATAAATAATCACCGAGAACTGCACCCCAGTATGCGAAGTAACAACCAGTGAAGGTCTTGGCAGCTGCCAGCCTCAGAAAGAAAAAAAAAATTGGAAGCATATCCAAACTATTGTTAACAGAATCTGAATATTTCCCAGCTTTTCCTGAGTGATTATTATAAAACTGACATGTCCCTGGGTATTTCTGCCCCCTCTTTCTCCTCTGGTACAGCCAGGAGCAGCAGGATGCTCACCTGGCCACCAAAGCACCACACCCTGAACAGCATCAAGACCGGAATACTCCTCTTCCTCCAAAAGTTTGGCATTTTCTTGCTGCTAAATACCATTGAAGCTCAGGGCTGGTGGTTTCAGCACAGTTTTTACCCCAATTCACCTTTAGCTGCCCTCTGCATTGGTCATTACTCCTTAACTACGTTCAGTGGTTCCATCTGTGAAAAGCACCCTGGGTGCATTTTAAAGCATTAGGGGAGTATGTTGATGAAAATATTAGCAATGACCTTTTTTTTTTTCTCCCTCTAATGGGTGCTGTATGCTATTTGCACTTTTAGAGCAAAGGCTATTTCGACTTTTTTCCATTATATAATTCTCCTGCCCCCCCCACCCCAATGGTTTATAACTGTGCAATAAAAATTCACTCAGTTTGAATCTTGGCAAACAAGGTTTTAAGTTGGAAAAAAAGTCACTAAAGCCAAGTTGGAGCTTAAAGAGTGTAAAATATGAAGGAAACTGAATTTTCTTAAATACATTTTTGTGCTTACACAAATGAAAAACAGATTAATTTTTTATGTTTATTGAACTTTGATTGCCATACACAAAATAAGTTCACTGTTGAGTGTGTTTTCCTTGGTCCAAAAACACAGGCATGTTAGGTACATTATTTATTGTCAGACTATGGAAAAGAGAAAGGTGGTACCTAGGAAAGAAAAATAATCATATGAATAATTAACTTAAGCTTGAAATAAAGCTCATAATATGAGGTTTTCCCAAGGTTGTCTACTTAAGTAATGAGGCAAAGCATTCATTTAAATGAAATGCAAACTATGTACCAGTCTCAAAAACTCTGGGGCCCATTTAAATGCACCATGGATGATGTATCATATTTTTATCACATTTTTATTCATCATTAGGATGCCTTCAAGGAATCTACTGAAAGAAAATGCTCTGATACATTTCTTGGTTGTGTTAGAAGAGAGATTGGTGACACAGACTGAAAACATCCAACAGCTCTGGATGAGTGCAGCAGAATAGTCAGAATGGCACTGTAGCTAAAAGGAAACCTGAAACACTACATGCTGTTCACAAAACCTGACTTTGCTGTGACTAAAAAATACCCTTATTGATGCCATGAAAGTCAGATTAATTATTTTATCACTTTGACCTCAGTGAGGGAAGGTGTTGTCACCAGAAGAGCATCTCAAAGTGTCCAGAATTTGGTCATTCAGCTGCGTGAAACAGGTGAATTGAATGATGTTTCAAAGCCAAGCAGATAAAAAGAGTCTCAGTTTGAAAGCACAAGAAATGTGTCTCATTTGATATCTTTACACAGTCTATTTTATGGCTTTTCCCTGTTTAAGCACAAGGGGCTATGAGCTCTGGAATAACACCTAAAAGGATTTTACCTGCAATCATTGTAAAAAATTGCCAGAGCAGGGGCTTAATTAGAGATAAAAAAATTATAAAGCATTTAGTTCTATTAATAATCTTCATATCTAAAAATAAAAGCATCTGAGAAAGCAGATGAGGAGAAACAGGAGCAGAAAGCCAAGATCCAAAGTGAATTCAGTGGTGACAGGTCCCATACAGAACTCCAGAAGTATTTCTCTTGTGAAAGATGCTCTGACCTCTCCTCTGAGTGCAACAAGTTCCCCTCTGCCCAGTCAAACGCCAAAGACATAGAGGATTCCCCACCTATCCATTTGCTTGCCTTTGTCAAGTAGTTATATATGTTTCTGGTAGCTATATGGTTCTTTCAATCAAAATACCTCATAATTGGGAAGCTGAAGGAGTCTTCCTCAGTGCAGTTTGATTATTTATCTCATTTTCTCCCCAAAACAATGCCCATGTAGAATTAAAACCTAGTGCTTAATGGTTAGAATAAAGGTCCAAGAGTCACAGTCTCTGATTTTTATTGCTAATGTTTCCACACAGTTGTTCTCTGGCTTTGGCAAGTCATTTACTCAGTTTCTCTTGATTTCTAACTATACACTGATGTAAGATGTATAATATATCTAATATATATTATGCAGCATACATTCTATATCTTATAAATATAGAATAAACACACACAGAAGGTAGACATCGTAAAGAACTCTGAAGGCCTTCAGTAGAGGTGCATAAATGACATATTCAATAACCACAATTTCAATAGCTCATCAATGTATTTCAATGCATTGTATGCCATGGATAACAGAGAATTAAAGGAGTACAATAAAATTTCTCAAGAGTTGTAATCTCATATAGAGATCTCATGGATTTGGTTTAGTGTTGCACCAAGAATGAGCTGGTGGAATACAGTCTGTACTTCTCTTCAGAGACTAGTATTCATGAGAAACTAAGAAATGTATTCCATTTTGTCCTGTTTCCCACAACAGTCTGACACAAAATATATCAGGAGAACCTTGGCAAGGGTCTAATATAATAAAATATTCAGTTTACAAAGCAGAAAGTGTGCCCCGCACTCTTCCATAAATCTACTATAATAGGCACTTGTGGCAAAAAATACATTTCTGAACACATAGAAAACACAGATTACCGCATAATCATGATGTAATTGGTTGAAAGCCACCACGGCTGTTTTCTGCTGCAAGCCATATAAAAGCTTTCTGACTATTTTAAGTTCAGGGCGGAATGAAGTGAGAGGAAGCCTCCGCAGATTTAACTTTGCTGGAAGTCACATGAGCAGATGAAATGAGACCAAATTGTAAAGCGGAGGCAAGCTGTGGCTGGAAAGATTTCCTCATGGCTGCTGCCTTCGTAAGCTCAGAGGAGAACTAAAGCCTTGTAGACCATTACTGTGTAGTTAGTGAGCACATCATCCTTATTTTCTACCGTGCTGCACTCTTACATCAAGTTAATAAGGTCTGGATGGGGCTCCTTCACTGATCAGCACAGCAACGCAACCCTGAAACGTCCAAAATGCCAGTGCAGGAGTTCCCAACCAGTCCTGCACATCTGGCTGTCTCTATGAGCAAACAAGGGGATTTTTTTTCCAGGAAGAAGTATTGGAAGTCACTCAGAAATGTGCTGCATCGATCCAAAACATTTAAAATCATTTGACTTTGGTTTTTGGGCACATGATTTATGTTTGCACATGCACACAGGCAGACAGATCCTCACTGCCTCTCCCTCCTTCTCTCATGCTTTCCTTTAAAAGCAGTTGCTATTTCCTGACTGGCTTCCTTCCAAATTTGTGAACTAATTTAATTTGGCACCTTTAACTCATTCCATTATGCCCACCACAAACCTTGCCTAGGGAAAAAAAGAAAAAAAAATCCAAACAAAAAAAACCCATGAGATCAAAGAAATGAGGTGGACAGAGCAGAAAACTGAATGACCAGGGAGCCAAGCATATTAATGCTGGTGTATAAAACATATGGGGCTACCAAAATTGTGCATCCTGTGTGCCATGCACTTCCACAGAGCCAAAGGTGAGAGCCAGGAATGATATAGCTCTGCAAGTTTCCCAATTTGAGCCCAGTGTGGCACCTATGTGACATTACTGCTTTAGAGCCCCAAGTTAGCATCTGCACCCAACCATCTTTGGAAATGCCTCCAACCTCTCCAAGCATCGTTATGTGGGGTGGATAAATCCCCCATCCTCTGGAGACGGCCCACGCCATTACAGGATACTGCCACACTCCCGTGTGAATAGGTGGGAAATCCTGGGACTTTCTGGAGGTTTCCAGGTGCTGTGGGGAGGCAAAGGCACCCACACCTCTCTGCCAGGTGCCAGCATCCCCCTGAGAGCAGTGAGGAAACAACAAGCAAAGTGTGACTGTCACAGCTGGGCTTTGGTGCTGGTGCGGAGTCAGCACAGCTGTGTGCTCCCCCCCTTCCCACAGCCCAGCTGTGTGAGTGAAGTGTCCCAGCATCACCATCGAGGAAACCTATGGCTGCACTGGAAAGACATCCTGCTTCTTTCCCAGGAGCTCTTAGAGCAGCTCAGAGCAGTCCTTCAAAAGGTGTAAGACATTCGGCAACTGACATGAACAGTGCAAATTTTTCTCATACTACCAGGAAGAAAATAACTCAGCTTCTAACTCTTGACTGTGTAAAAACACCTCAAGAGAAAGATTCAAAATACCTAAATTAGATCAACCCAACTGCTGCCTCTCCAGCTAGTGAAGGAACAGGATCCCTCCTGCAGCAGATGTACAATTTATGTGGCACATCCACAGATCTTTTAAACACCTCCAGGGTTGCTGACGCCAGCTCCTTCCCTGGGCAGCCTGTTCCAATGTTTGGCAACCCTTTCAGTGAAGAGATTTTTCTAATATTCAATCACAGCCTTCCTGGTGCAGCTTGAGGCTGTTTCTTTTTGTCCTGTCACTTGTTAGTTGAAGGAAGAGACCGATCCCCCCTCTCAGAGAAGTCTGGAACCCAATTAAAAGGATAGTATTTGGTTTCTCAGAGTTACTACAGCCCTGTACTGAGTCTTCTGCACAGTTAATGACTTTGGGGTCGGGAGTGGAATTACTTAGTGTGCCACATGACAAATTCAGGATTTGCAGCTGAAGTGGCAAAAAAATCTGATCCACCCAGCAGAAAGAGAGACTTACATGGAATTATCCATGAGCCCCCACCAGGATGAGGGTGGGAAGGTGTGCATGGCTGCAGAGGGGGTAACAAGTGTTCCAATGTTCTGCAAGGAGATTATCTTGTATAAACAGTCACTTGAGATTCATCTCTGCATGTTATCACTGTTAGCCTTGTCAGAAGCAGTGTCTGAGCCATTACAGGGATGTTATACAGGACTTGCACATTTTCACAGTTCCAAAAATCCCCCTCTCCCACAAGGACAACTCCCAAAGGAACTAAGATTGTTGTCAGAGTAAACCAATAAGGAACCTAAATAAAACTCCCCAGATTGCTGCTGCCTTGTAACCAAAATTTCCCAGCATTACCTATCAACATTGGGGATGGAAAAAAAATGAAAGTTTTTTTCTTTTTCTTCTCTGTATGGTGCTAAAGAAAGCTGGGAATGGTCCCGCCTCACCTGTCAAGCATACAGCCATCCCACCTCCTGTCTGCATCAGCCTGACAAGTGTGTTTATCCTTCTTACAATGAGGTTCTCTTTCTGTTTCTGTAAATTATTTTTATGAGTCCAGAATAACAGAGTGGACAGGTGAAATGTCTCAGGAAAGACAACGCAGCCTCTCTGAGAACACATTTTCCTGCTTAGAATATTGAGAGAGTTGGAGCACATTGGTGACAGCAGGAGCATAGGAAAATGGTTTTTCACTCACCCAGGAGAGAAAGAATGCAGCTTTCAGTCAGATTGAGTACTGACACTACAACTAAAAGCAAATGCCTTGCAAATTGTTGACTATATTTTTTCAAAATCTTGATTCAGCTTTATTCTCAGAGCATCATCCATTGAATCCTAAGCTTGTGTAGGTCATCTAAGAAGGAAAGTTTATACCCACTTGCAGAAATACAAAAACAAGGGGAAATATCATGATATCTGGACTGCCTTACTAACAAAGATGTAAAAATAATTTTTTCAATGTATATCTGTAACTTTTAAACTCACTTAAAGGAGGTCCTATTTAGGGAATGTCATCTGAAGCTCAGAGAATTTTCTGATTTGCTTTCATCTGTGACTAAATAGAAGCTCATTGGAATCTCCAAATAATGTGTTGGTTAGAAAAACTTGTTGGGTAACTTTGCTAATTAACCTTACTAACACATTTGTCAGAAGAGTTCTCTCTTTCTTACCAACCCTGACATCCCTCTTCTTTAGCAACACATCATTCTTAAACCTGGAAAAGAAACCCCAATTCTAAAATTCCTCTTCAATAAGGAAAAACCCACATATGTCTTAGGCATCTTTTCCAGTCACCAGCTCACAGTTGTCTGAGTCCACTGTTACCAACTCCTTCCATTAATCTAGTGGCCCTAGTTTAAATGTCACCATTGGGAAAACTTTTTTCTCCTTGAATAGAAGGCAAATTGTAGAAACAAATAAAATAATTACAAAAAGGATACTGTTAAAACAATATGTTACTACAGTGCTAGAATTGAATAGTTTCAAATTATAACTTGTACATCTGTGATATAGAGGCACCTCCTGATAAATTTGTTAGAGGTTAATAATAACCATAACTGAATGCCCATCTATGCATAAGTACACAAACCAGACAACCTTCTCCTTTTCCTCCACGTGTCAATGCTTTTTCAATACCTTGTCTCCAAAGGAAAACCTCTATACACAGTATCTTCGTATTGCTGTATGACTAATAAACCCTTTCTGCCACTGTTCACATATAAATAAATTTAAACTAGATTTCATACATGTATGTCTCTCTTCAAAACGAAAACTGAAATTTATTCCTCTCCACTTTATGTTGAAACTGGCTTTTAAATTTTTTTTTTCTTTTTTAATTGTGTCTAAAAACAATTCTGCTTGAAACATTCAAAGCACAAGGCTGTTTTCAATAGATTGACAGAAGCTTTGGGGGGAATTCTCTGCCTTTACTGAAGCCTGGTAGTGCTGGCAAAAGAAATTAGGAGCAGCTGCAAAAACTACTAATGCAAAAAGAGGCAATGCATCCCAAAATATGAAGTCAGATATCCCCTTGACTTGTAGAAGTTGAGAAGAAGCAGCGATTTACCCGCACCTCCTCCAGACCAGCTCTGAGGAAGAGGGCATCCCAGTCACACGGATCTAAGGGAGATGAGAGACATGATGTTATAAAAAGGAAGCATGATCACTTTTCTCTCTAGTCTGAGTACAGTCTCAAGGTGTTTGGTTACAGCAAAAAACGTGCCAAATCATCAGAGGGAACAGACTATGATGAGAGTCATAAATCTATTTAGATTAACTGAAATTTTCACCATTTGGCTTCAAGTAGAAGAACTAAATATTTTTTCTTGCAACTAATCTGTTTTGACTCTATGAAAAACATTTTCATTGCAATGAAGTTATTAAAGTCTTAGCACTTACTGTTTTGTAGTTAATACAGGAACTTTTTTCTCCCTGCCTGCTAGTTTCTCTGCAATAAATTTCTTTGCGCAGGTCGACTCTTCACTCTACTTCTCTTATTACTTCATTTAAGAGAATGATTTATTTTAAACCCCAAACCAAACACAGGATCGAAGAGTAGAGGTTAAGAAATGAAATAAAAAGAAAACAGACCTTCACCTTTCATTATGCTTGTCTTAAGTATCCGCTTTATTAAACTTACTCAGTGTTTAAGTCTGGTTTATTAAAAACCATCAATGTTTAGCTTATGCTATTTTTGAAGCAGTCTGCACCGCATAGTGTTTAATAGGCTGTCCAGAACCAGATTTTTGCTGTTGCTGTTTGTAAAGCAAACAAATTTAGAATGCTCCAAGATATCCATTTGTATAATGCAGTTAGCAGTAACACGAGCTTGGCCAATATCATATCAAGTTAATTTTATAAACCAAAATCTGAAGCATGTTTATTGCATCTGGTAGGGCTACTCATTAAAGATATAATCTGGTTCCCTATTGGAAATCTCAGCACAGATTGACACTTACATCAGTGTTTAACCACACTCTTTACCCATATGAAAATCTCTTTACACTCTCAAGAACATGTAAAGAATCACCTGCCAGTAGGAACCTGATTTTCTGTTCCACCCCTAAATCTTGATGCTGATGCATCAAGAATCACTTACAATCAGCTGCACTTTATTATTTATAATATATATAAAATATAATTAAATATATTTTGCACTTGTTGCAAGCAGTAGGAACTCTGTTAAGAATTTAGATGAGAGGTGGGTTGATATACAGTGAATTTAGAAGCAAGATCCAGTAGCAGACACTACATTTAAAATGTTACCTCTGAGCCATTGTTCCCATGAGGTCCGCTGGGAATGCTGTCAAAATTAGGGACAAGATTTTGGTTATCAGGTGTTATTAGCTCTGAAGCAGTGCAATTGTATCATCTGCACTGTATCATCATTTTCAGAAACGGGGAATTTGGTATGAATCATGTGCATCTCTCTTTTGATATTGTTTTTCCCTATCTCTGTGTGTGACACAGTTTAGAAAGCTACAGTAAGAAACATCTTCATCCAGCCGGGAAAGTCCCATTTTCTCTGGTCCTTTTAAAATAAGAAGACTGCTTAAAACATGATAAGAACAGGTGTATATGGTACAAGCAGATCTTTCTCAGCTCTGAACAGCCAGCAGCTGTGACTGAACATCCAATGGGTAGCACAGGATAAATTCATCTGTCTGAACACAGGCACCTTTTGCTCTTTGAGATGCTGGAAGTCACGGCTTCTCATGGCAATCTGACCAAAAATACAGAGCAATTTTTTAAAGCATTGTCCCAGCTGAGGTGATGATGCAGCAGGGTCAATCCCAGCTGAAACCTGTATCCATGGAAGCCAGACAGCTCCTCCTGCCCTGGACGCAAGTCCCTCTGCAGCCACCAGTGAGGGCCAACAGTGTCCCCAGGGGCAGCATGATCCACGTAGAGGCAAGCCCATGCACTGTCCTTTCCTGTCAGGAATGAAGCACAGCTCGCTGAAAGGCCGTTTCCCGCACCCTGTAAAAATATATCAGAGTTTTGCAAAAGCAAACAAAAAGCCCCAAACTTTGCTCCATGTCAGAATGAAAAGTGGACATTTTTAAATTCCCAGTAGATAAGGCCGTGTTTGAGCAAACCCAAATTGCTGGACCTCACAAGTTGCCACACAGCAGAGCTGTTGTTGCCCTTCAGTCAGCTCTAATTATGAACTAATTGAATGAGTTTTTGCCTCAGACATTTCTGCGAACAGCCTCGAACTACAGAGTCACAGCCAAATGTCTTCATTTGAAAAGCTGCTCCCGCCTCTAAACTCAGACATGTTGCACACCCCTTTGAATGCCCTGGAAAGCAGGTAAATAACTCAAAGTTTGTAGGTCTCCAGCTTATCCCAAATCTAATGTCTAGCACCTTATAGAAATAACAGAGAAGGGAAATAAATGCGAGAGAGAGAGAAGTCATAAAAACAAAGCTCTAGGAGGTTCCCATGTAAGGTCACCAGAGGAGTTGAGGGGGTTGTTTTTCTTCTCCCTAATAGAGGAGCCTAAATTTAATTTCTCTTTTCATTTTCTACTTTACTCTGCTCTTTTCTTCTCAATCTCCGTCCTCCTCCTCCTCCTTTCTTCTCCTCCAGTCTGAAATTCCATTCCCAGCCATATGTTTCTCATTGTGATCCACCTTCCATTTTTGGTCATACAGCAGAATGTGGTTTGAAGATCCAAGAGAGTCAGAGCGTGTTGACACAAGGCCGTTGGATTCTAGGTTTTGTCAACACTGAGCTGAAGAGCTTCGGGTCTTGAATCAATTTTAGCCTCCTTGACCAAGGAAACCCTGCAGAGAGTCAGACTAAGATCAACGAGAACAGATTTCCAAGTGAACAGAGCCATATAAGTATATCTTGCACTCTACAGGGGAGTGGTTTTTATTTTCCCTATGATCTGCCCTTGCTCCAGCATTAAATTCAAACACTACTCAACTTTGCTTGGCATGCAGCTCTTTGCAACGAGACCCTAAAATTTTCTTGTAGGTGATATTCAGTAATGAGAGCCTAAAGAAAAACTTGACTTTCAAACATCAGATGGATTTTTTCTAGAAATTGAGATAAATATAAATAATAAACCCAAAACTACTCCAAGTTCTCACTGTGATCTATTCCGAAAGCAAGTGATGGAGAGCCTCACTCTTTTCCCAGATGACCTGGGGAATTTCCTGCTAAATTACTGTGCTCCCAGACGTCTGGGCATGTGAAGTGGGTCCACCAGCTAAAAGTCCATCCCCGACCTTGGGATTCAACTAAAAACATGTGTATAAGGCTGGGTAATGGAAGAGGGTGTAAGGGAAGGAGAATTAAACTGATGTTGACATTATTTGAAATGTGCTTTAATTCATGCTCTGCCAGATAGCTGCAGATTAATCTCGAACTGTTTATTTTAATGTATCGTATTTCTGACTTGCAGCTAGCTATCAGCTGGTGTAATATAAGCTTTAATTTTGGCACCAACGAGTCGTCATTGTGTTTACATTTTCACTCACACTTTCTTTGGTTTTATCATAAGCAATTTCATGATTTAGTGGCACCTACTTTCCTGAATAAGAACTGGTGTAGTTAATTTTTGGTGATGGGAGAGAGACTTTTTATAAACTACCTATTTTCCTTGTGTAGTTGCTTGCAACAAGAAGGTCTTGAAAGATCCCTTAGTTACACAGCCGCTTCTGAGGGAAAGTGAAAATGAAACAGAGGATTATCTGCTTTTAAATTCTGGATTAAGGATCGGGCTGCTCTGAATAAATCTGAAAAGTTTTAATCACTTTTCTAGCCAACACTCCAAACTCCACATTGAAAATATCACGGTTTCATTGAGCTCAAACAGAGCTATATTATAATCCAGAAATAACCAGGAAAATGCTGTCAATATAAAATCATAGCAACTAATGAAAATCAAGTAAGTATTTTGCTGAACAGAGTCACTCTAGCACAATCCAGTGTGGGAAAGAACTTGGATTAATTTGTTTGATTTAAATATTTTAAACCACTTTAAAATATTGCTTCTTTAAATTAATGTAAACTTGGACAGGCAGACACTTGCAGATCCTGATGGCCGTGGATAGGAAGTGCTCACTGGATGTGTAGCCAAGAGCTGCATTCCCATTTCTCTTAGGATAAGGGTGGGTTCTTGCTCCCTTCCTCCTGCCAAAGGACGAGCCCAGCTCCATACTAAATTTACAAGTGGTGGTCTGGTTTTAGGATCTGGGGCAGGTTTCCGGGATGATATAATGGGGTGCTCAGATGCCTCCAATGAGCGGCAGTGACACGTCTGAGAGGAATTTTTATAAAACACATGGATGGAAAGCTCAAGGATTCATGTTTTACATGAGGCAGAGCAGTCTGAAGAGTCAGCCTTTGTAACCGAGTAATGCTGAATAGTCCCAAGCTAGGCTCCAAGTATTACAACTTGCAAAACACTGCAAGACCTCACAAGTGTGGAGACACACAAGCAGGAGGCAAAACACATCATGACTCCTAGCCAGATTTCTTGGCTTGAGAAAATTTCCCAGCGAGAGAAAGTTCCTCTGATTCTGGAGCATGCTAGAGGAATTCAAACAGGAACCATACATCTTGAAGATGCATAAAACTGTGAAAGACAAGAATTTTGTACCTATATCTGCAGATTTTATCCTCTGGGGACAGAATTCGGGTATAGCATCTCTGGGAGAAAATGAACTGTGGCAGGGTAACAAAAACAGAGAATGAGAAATTATAAAGAAGGCAATAAAAAGAAAAGAATAGGAGACGACTCCTAGACCTCACACAGCCTCTGTTAAACAATGGGGAGAAAATCTTCCAGGAATTCAGTAAGACCTGAGAAGAAATAGAGGGACTGCTGGAACAAATGGCTGCTGGCTCCAGTTCCACTGAATGACCTTGACTGTGCACATTAGAGCTAGTTGTTACATCAGGCACTGAAATAGAGAACAGACCATAAAAAACTCTGAACATTTCCTCCCATAAGATTCCTTTGTTATAGGACTCTTTTGTAGCATTTAGTAATAATTTCCTCTCTGACAAATGTTCTTGTGCAAATTATAATGCCATTATGTTCTGATGCGAGCTTTTCCCTCGTTTCTTAGTTAATTCATCTTTATGGAAGTCCTTCAGCTGCCAGCCAGTACTGGAAAGTTATTAATTCCAAGTGACGTTAATAATGCATGGGAGCTGAGCAGAAGTTTAGCAAACTCTCAAAATATTTCTTTACCAACACTTAACTGAATATTATATTTGCCCTCTAATTTCTTTTTCTTTGTTGGAAAACCTTCACCATGGCCCATGTTTTTTTCAGCTCTGACAAGGTGGGTTGCCAGTAGGAAGCACAGGAAAGATGAGGAGTGACTCCTCTCTTTATTCCCCGTTTACACGGTAGGTTGATCATAGAGTTACTGTAAAACCTCTCCTCTGTTTCTTTCTGCACTAAATGGGAATTTTGTTGCACACAGAGCAGAGCCAGGGAAGTCAGACAGAGCAGCTGAGAAACAGAGCTGCTCAGATTATTCCTTCCTGTGTGGTTGGCCACAGGCAGCCATCAAGGTAAAGGTGTTTCAAGACAGCATGGACTTGTTGCTTTTACCAATCCTCTTCTGATTGTCCAGGTTACTGCTCTCACATTTTCTTCCTCTATACTCAGGTATGTCCATAAGCCCTAACACAGCCCCTAAGTTGCACTTTAGTGGTGCCAAAACCTTCATAAATTATTGCTTTCTCCGCTTCACTAGCAGATAACTTGTGCTCAGTCTGATTAAAAATTTGGCAGAAGATGTAAAATGACTGATGCACCAGAAAGACTGACCTTGGGAATTCCTCTAATGCTCACACAAAAGGTGGTAAAAAGACGTTTATAAAGTAATTTGTAGGAAACTCAGATTGCAGGAGGTACCACATTTTTGCTTTAGTGACACTCAGTACCTGGCAGCCACTCCACTGATCAAGAAAAAAGATACTCTCCTGTTCTGAACAACCTCAGAGGAACCCCACAAATGGGAGCTTACTCATCCTAAAGAATTTTTTCTGGGGAAGGGAATATTTCACCCTTTTGTAAGTTTCCAAAAGGATTCTTCTGACTGGCTGTGAAAATCAGCATGATCTCTCTTTTCTTCTGTTTAGCTTTGTTCAAGTTTAACACAAACAGCTTAAATTCTGTGTGGTTACTGGAACAAAATATACTGCCAAGGACTGAAACTATTAAATCTTCCCTTTTATCTGTTCCTCATGAATATCACATGTCCAGACAAATTAGATTGTTCATAACAGTCTGAGCTTAACAATATTTTCCCCATTAAAAGGGAAATCCTTGTGATAACATATGCAGAGATGAACCTCTCCACAGTGATTTTATAGGATTTTTTCTCAATGAGGCTAATGAAACAGATTCATAAAACAGAATACTTTCAGTCTTGCAAGACATAGACATTTGCAGTGATGCTGTGTTTAGAAGCTTGCTCAGGAACTTCAAATCATAAATTGATGTATCTTCTTTTTAAGAAGCTAATTACACCAGTTTTGGTAAAATTCAGGTAAAAATACAATAACTAGATGACCAGTCTTGATGAGGAGACTAAGAAGGGAGAGGGAGGAAACTAAAATGAGAAAGCTTGAAATAAAATAGGTGAAAGCCACTAAAAAACATTATGAGAAGTTCTTATGGAATACCAAAAGCTCAAAGTTTGCCTCTCAGTTGAATTATACCTCAGCCTGGCTGAGTAATTCTGCATACAATTACTCCTTGACGACTGTTTGTAAGACATTAGCATGGTCTTGAAAACCTAAAGGAAAAACAAGAATTGCCTTTATCACTTTCTCTATTAAACAAGCTAATTATTCAGATTCTTTTTAATACCCATCACTCCAGCCAACTGGCTTGTTTGTTTTTGCTGTGTTATTTGTGCAGACATGAAAGCCCCCACAGCCTTACAAAAAGCTACAGCCCTCAACCATCAGTCACACCACAGCTGAGTAACAGCCTGACACACTGATCTCTTCTTTCCTCACTCCAAACTGTGATAAGAAAGGACCATCTTGCAGTTTCTCTTTTTGTGCCAGAGAAAAAGCCTGCCATCTAACCTGCTCTGTGCTGGCAACCCAAGAGTGGAACAGACATCTTCCTACCAGGAGAGCTGTAGTTTTTAACAATGAATACATCCCAGTGTAAATCTGACTGCTCTGAACCCACAGCCAAACAGAAAGTCTGTTTATGGTGCTTTCTGTGTTACATGAGAGAATTCAGGGAAATCTCAAACGTACTTGCAAGTACCCTGAAACCTTGTGTTACCCAAGGTTTGTCTGTCGTAGTGGTGGCAGCTCTTGTGCTTGGATTCCTCCGAATTTTATCATGTCATTGTAGCACCAAAAAAAATCATTCCAGCATGCTGAGCCACCCCTCCATGAGGTCAGGGCAAACAAAACCTCCACCCAGGGGAGGGAGGGAGCAGATCTGCTGATGAAGAAGAGACTCAACTGCTCCCTCTTACCCCAAATCACACCAACATCTGGAGCTCTGCCAGTGACCCCTGTGCTCAAGAAGACACACTTTGAAAACCTGAGCTCTGCCTTTCAATGGCAATGTTGCTGATTGGGATCATTTTAGGATGAGCTTTAGGATATCTGGAGCAGAGAGAATATCTGCTGCCCTTGTTTAATTTTGTAGCATTTGGGTTTTTTGTATTAAAGCTTTAACTTTATAGAGCTTAAAATTTATAATTTATTATTTATAGGGTGTTTCATTAACATTTCTTAAAGACCACCTATTTTTGCTTGCATAAAGTAATATGAAATTCATTAGTCTTTCCTAAAACAGTGAAAAAAATCAAAGTGTTAAATTGCATGAAGTAACAGTTAAGTTACTAGTTATTTACAGAATTACACTTTCCTAAAGAAAAGTGTGTTTACCACAGCAAACTCTAATTCCTTTTGAGAAACACTAGCAAGAACAACAAACGAGATTGATGTAAATATTTTAATAGCAGTGGTATTGTTGCAGCCGTAACAGTCTAAAGGCATAGGAGACAAATCACTAGCAAGAAGATGCAATATTTTTTATTAGACTGACTGACACAGCTGTAAAACCCTGGAAAATAATGGACAAAGCTGAGAAGAAAAAGAAAATCCAGAAATATGGTAAATCAAACATAGATGTCCCCGTGCCTCATAAAGGACATCTTCAGACAGAGCCCCATTGAGGCTTCCAACACCGTAAGGTTTCACCCCTGCTGGGGTTCAGACGTTGCACAGAGCAGTGTGACAGCAGGGACCTAACTGAATGCAGCTGTACCTGGGCATGCTTATCAGCTTAAAAGAAACATATTGATATGTCTGTTAGAGGGTGTGACACATCATCAGAGGCAGGACAATGAACTCCAGGGAACACGCTAAGAGATGTCACTCAACGTGATTTGTTCTCCTGGAATTTTATTTATGACTGCTGCACTTAAAAGCACACTGAAGTGCTGGCCAAAGCAAGACTTAAATTTAAATTTGGATTAACCCTGACTAAAGTTTATCCTGAAGAGGATGAATTTGTATTTATATCCAAGGCTCAAGTAAACTGTTTTCTCTCTCATCCTATTACTGCACTTGAGCCACGTGGGAAAAAAAAATGAAGTTTACTCCTCTACTAAGGAAGGAAAAAGATTTGCAGTGATTTACAATCAGACAGTCCTGTTAACTTGTAATGAAATGTAGGTGCTTATTACTGACATAAAATTTAAAACCTGAAACTGAGATAAAACACTTTATGGGCATATCCAACAGCTCAAGCACTTTGCACATTAAATCAAGATGGCATGCTACAAAATAGTGGCCAAAACCAGGATTCACTGTGGAATAAAACTGTGATGAGGGATCACTAGTCCATCAATTCTGTCTAGCATTACAAAAAGCCTATCTTTGAGTTCAATTGGCTTTTCCTTCCTACGCATGACTCCAGCAGGACTCAACTCCCAGCTCCCGTGGGTTTTCCAGTCAGTGTGACACACATAAACCTAAACACTTAAAGTAGCAAATCAGATGTGTGTAAACTTAAAAACCTCAACTTTTAGTCAGTCTTATATTCAAAATAATTTGTTAATTTCACTGTCTTTACATATACACACAGACTCAAAAACCCCACCCCGTTTAACAAAATTATACAGGCACGTATTCAGTGGTGCAACTCTATTCCTGCCTTTAATTCTGGCAAAGATGACAGAAGAAACAAAAGAAGATAAAAGAGTATTCTCCTTTCAAAGAGCCAAATGGAAGAAATGCCTCTGAATACCAGGATTAATTTAACCCTAATTGTTTGAAATGCTCTTCACAAGCATCACGTTGTCCCCAAAGAAACAAACGGAATCGGGATGCTGCCCTGAAGCACATTGTTTTTCAACTTACAAAACCAGAAGTTATTGAATGCAATTGAATGCGTAAGCTGGTCACCAGGAACACAATGGAAACCTAAAACCAGGCTAGAAATGGGGAATTCAGTTGGGGAATTCACCAACCACCCATTTCCATATAAGAAGGGAGGATTCACAATGGTTTTTGTTAAAATATAGGCTGCATTTGGCCTCAACGTAAAGAATTCTTTTAGAAACATGTTCCTACATTTCTTGTTAAGTCTGTGAAGACTGTGTTGAATAAGAGCAGTGTCCAAGAATATACCACTTCTCTAGGAATGCCAGGTGCTTATAGGTATTGAGATCAAGGCAGCTTTTCAGGCTACTTGACATCATGAATGCTGAGGAATGGAGTTTCTGATTTTTTTTAATATAATTTTGGTTTTGTTTGGGTTTTTTTTCAAGTTGAACAGAGAGAATAGAAAAAAATATACTCTTGTAAGAGATGGAAAGCAAACATTCCCCTCTGAATGAGAATATTCAAGCAGCATATCTGACTGAAGCATTTAGATTCACATTTTTTTTGTGTGTTGCAGTGGCCACTCTGTTGAAGAAAAATGAGTTCTGTGCTTTGCCAGATCATTACAAGTTTTGAAGTTTTCCTCAAAAAGGAGTGTATCACAATAAGAAACTTGGTTCTTTTCTCTCCCTTGACTTAACAAGTCTAAGTAAATCACAATTCTTCTTGTTTTATTATTACCTACCATGTCAGGGGAGGGAAAAAAACAGAGGACAAACAAAAAAATCTCATTTTTGTATACACAGGTGGGTTTATGTTTCAGCTGTAATATACATTAATGTAGTTTCTGTGGAGCAACATATTAAGCATTAACAGAACTTATTCTAACAGTCTTTTCTGTCAAATAACTACAGCTGTTGCAACTTTAGGTTTTATTGTTCATGACTATGCAAAATATGACTAACCATCCGATAAATCTTCCTTTCTAAACTTCTGAGTTACAAAAGAAATGGTTTAACTCTGTTACCTTCCTCTTTCCTACTGAATATGTTGTAAAATGCTTAAAAATGAATTACTGTGTAAATTCTCAAGCTGAAGTTTTTATGTAAATAGTTCACACACAATTTATAGCATTCCTGTTTGTGTAACATTCTAGCTTATTGGCATTTGTCCTATGAATATACCATTTTGGAAATTATGCACTAGGGTTATAAAACATTGTTTTCCCAATACACCATTTTAAGAAAAAAAGAAATAATAAAAATCAGCCTTGAAAGACCTGTCTGGTAAAATATTTTAAATTTAAAGATCAGGGTGAATATGTACTTTCATGAGGTAAGGAAGGAGTAGCTCATTATTAGAATAATGACCCTTGCAATTGTACAGGCATCCAGTGAAGGCCACACGACTTTGGGACAGGCACGGATATTATTTACATCACAGGGACTTTGGAAGTACTGACCAACTCATACTGACAGCAAGAATAGCCATGGCATGAATAAACAGATTCCAAGGCAGAAAAAACTGGGTGGTACTGAAGGAACCAACCTCAGGGTGCTCTCTGTGAAAAGCAGAAAGCTTCTTCATTTATATAATGACATTTTTTGTTTGTTTAATCCCTCAATCTTTCTTTCTTTGTTCCCTCAAGTGTATCCTAGGCCCCAGAAAGATGAAAAATACCAGCAGACAGCCACACCTTCCCTCAGGAGGAGGAGGTTGAGTGGGAAAAAAAGGAGAAGCCCTTATACTAACTCAGACCTGGACATAAAGTGATAAGAATGAAATTATTCCACAGACACAGAATAACAGGGGCTCATTTCTGTTCTGTAAGGTTGAGATTTGGCCACAGACTCCAACTGGATTGACAAGAGGTAATGTTTTATCTTCCCAGTATATTAAAAACACATGTATCAGACTTAAAAACATACAAACCCACTCCAACAAACAAGCTAAATAATGGATGAAAAGGCAGTAAATGGGGGAGAAAAGTAAAATAAAGGCTCAACTAAACTTTACAGCAATTATAAATGTCATTACCATATATAAATAATCTGCCAGATTCAAAGTCATATCGATCTCATGATGATTAATGCAAACTTTAAAAAAATCAATGATGTGGCATCACTGATTTCCATTTGTTGGTTGTTATTGTGTTAGACTTTTTCTTTAAGTGCTCAATATGGTCTTGATTCTGCAACAACAACAACAAAAAAACCAGAGAAACTTTCTCATTCCTTGCTGACTCCCTCTCATCTCTGCACTCCACTGGAGACGGAAGATGTCAATTTGGATAAGGTGTTTTCCCCCAGAGAATATAAATTCCATCACAACACTGGAGAACCCTATAAAACAATGAAACCATTGAAATATGTCATTCTCCAGATCCTTACTAATGCCATGTAACTTAAACAACTCAGGCAGAATCTGAGTGGTGCTACAAGTAATGGGCTGAACAGAGGCTTCTTAAACCCCCTTGGCTTCAGTGACACTCCACCATCTGCACAAGGCTGGGAGGGAGCAGGATTTAATTAGGAGTACAGAGGACATCGAGCCAGCATCACAAAAGCATTCAGGCCCCAGGCTTCCTTCGATCACCTCTTCCCCCTCCAAATCTAATCCTTATGCCTCGAACTTCCCAAACACTGACACTGCATTTTCCACATCTGATAGCCTGTTGTGGTCTCTTCACACTGCTGCTTACCTGAAATTCATAGGGGAGAGCTGCCAACGGGATGCTACATGAACGGAAGAGAATTCCATGGCCATGCAATGAAGGAGTTATTACAGACAGGCATAGGAGGGGGAGTGTGTTTTAGATCATTACCCCGGAACAGTAATTTGTGTTTCCTCCCAACTTTCATGCTACAGTTGAGAAAGAAAACCTTTATAACACCAACAGACTACAAGTAAACAAGTAAGACTTGGAAAATCAAGTAGACTCTTCTTTACAGAACAACAACCAGCTTCTGAGCCCAATAATGAGGGGAAAATGTTTCCTCTTGTACACCACATCAGAATTTCTTTGGGATTAGGTCTGCAGAAGAACCTTCAATTTTTATCCCCACCTAGCCTAGCCTGCTGCATCCATTTGCATTCAAAATGGATGGTACTTGGTGTTCTTAAACACTTTCTTGAACTTCTCCTGTTTCTATTGATCAATGATTTATTGCATCTCTGCTGGCTGGGATTTCACGTGCATCTGATATTTTGAGTGGTGAAACATTAACTCTACCTTCTGAGCAAACCAGAGCAATCAAAGTGTCCCCAGCATCTGCAAATACAAAATTACTCTAGGAAGTCAATTTAAAAAGTATCACCATCAGACCCCTTTTTGCAGTCTACCATATCCATAAATTCTCATTCCTCCCTGGATCTCCTGGGTTTTCTCCTGCCTACCCTGTGACCATCACCCCCCACCACTTTCAGAGGGGTCTGTACCTGTAGCATGGAGCAATTGGCTCTCAGCTCAGGAAAGAAATTATCCCATGCTCTGACCTGGTTATCAAATCCTCACCTTGAGCTAAGCCTGACCTACTGCAGCCTGACTTTCTTGTGTCTGTCCTCACCCTCCAGGGTAAAACACATTCTTTAGCTCATACTCTTTATAAATATCAAGAAACACAGAATGGTTTGGGTTGGAAGGGACCTTAAAGATCATCACATTCCCCCCCCGCCATGGGCAGGGACACCTTCCACTAGGCCAGGTTGCTCAGACCCCCATCCAGCCTGGCCTTGGACACTCCCAGGGATGGGGCATCCACAGCTTCTCTGGGAAATCTTTCAAATGTGAACCTTGAAGGTCTGGCTTTAAAACCCCCTCCCCAGCAGGCTGGGGATTAGGCATGGGAGGAAGGCAGGCAGACAGCAGCACAGCAGGCATGGCACAGCACAGCTTTCTGCTCCCCTGCTCTGGTCAGCAGGCGTGTTACAGACATCTGCTCAAAGGCTCCTGCCTGAAAAGAGAGCCACAAACAGGGTTTTTCTCTGTTTCAAAGTCAGCTGCTCTTACTGAATCCAGACTTCGTGGCCTTATGCTCTTTGCGAGTGTTCTGAGTGACATGATGAGGCAATGTGGTGCCTTCTCTGCTCACCTCGCAGTGCTTAACGTCTGAATAAGCAAATTGAAGAAGTCTTCATTCCTCCCAGACATCAGACAAAATGATATCACCTTCAGCCCATGTATAAACAGATTCCTTAAATCTTTTCTGAAATTAATCAGCATCAGTAAACGCTTAATTTCCTTCCTCTGGGGAAGCCCTCTATCTCAGACTATGCTATTTGCAGTAGGAAAGGCAGCCAAACATGCTCTTGGGTTTAGTTTTTGTGCTATTTTGTCTACCCAAACAGCATCTGGATGGTTTGCTCCCTCCCAGCTCAGGAATAGCAGCGCTGGCAACCACCACAGCCCTCAGCAGCAGACTAGACACAGCCAGTGCTGCTGCTAGAACAGCACATTGCTGCCTCCGTGGCCTGATTCCTCAGACAGCCTTCAAGGTGGTGGCTTTGAGGCAAGTGTCTGATGTGCTTGTAAACCCCTGCCCCAGAGATGTAAGTGCAGTGCCTCATCAGCACCTTTGTTTGATTTGATAAAGACACACCAACCTTGGTAGCTAAGATTAAAAACAAGCTTAGCTTAAGTCAGGCACCATGAAACACTACAGAGTTATGCACCCCTTCAAATATCCCCTTATTCAAGTTATAGAGTTAAAAATCCTTTTATTTTAACCTGTTCTTAAAAAAAAAAAAACAACAAACCAAAAGGAATTCTGGAAAAGAGGAAAGAAATGAGGAGAAAAAGTGCTGGGGTTCAAGAAAATTCCTAAAGTGGAAATAAGGAAAAGATAGATATAAGTAAAGAAGAAAAAATAACAATATAATAATGATAATAACAACAGCAATAATAAAGCCTCAATCCTTACAAAAGCTTAAGCATGAGCATCTCCCTTCCGAGGTCCTCCTGGCTCAGCTTCCCAATCTCCATGGAGCTGCAGCTTTTTGACACTTCTCAGAAGAGCCACTGGCCTTCATCAGCCCTTCCCTCCCACGCTGATGGGCTGCAGGTGACTCTGCTCCCTGCAACAGGCAGCTGTTGCAAGGGGAATTTCCCTGGGAAGAGCTAATTTTTTAACTCTGCCAGACCCTTGTATAGAGGAATTTGACCCACCACTTCCTTAAAAGTCATGTACACCTGGACAGCATTTAAAGGGGAGGCAGAAACTGCAATCAAGTACCTTTCAGTGTTTGTGCTGCTCTCCTCAGTAGCAAGGCCACAAAATGGCAAAAATTACCAAAAAAACGGCTTTTAACTGAAAGGGTGTGGGTTTAGATTAGATATTAGGAAGAAATTCTTTACTGTGAGGTGCTGGAAAAGCTTGTCCAGAGGACATGTGGATGGCCCATCCCTGGAAGTTTTCAAGGCCAGGTTGGACAGGGCTTGGAACAATGTGGTTTACTCCCTTGGGACACACAGAGATGGCAAGGTCCAGCTGGCTGGAGGTATCAGCAGGATTCATGTCTGTCCACTCCCAACTTCGTGGACTGGTTTTAAATTTGGCCATGCCACGTACCATCACCTGAGCATATCTGCCCAGGACTCAGAATCCTTTATTCATTAAAGCAATTTCCATCCTGTTACAATTCCTAGGTTTGGGCTGGCTCCTAGAGGGGTGAATAAAGCCAAGGTATTTTTAATTTAGAAAAATAAGGCAGCTGTGCCCACTTTCCTTTTCCTCAATTAACTGAGAAGCTCCCATACAGCTTATGAAACACCTAGACAAATTTATTCTTCTCCTTTCCTGATTTTGGAAACAGCCATTTTGGTAACACCCAGCACTTCAAATCTGGTTCCTCACAGTCAGCAGTGATGGTACAATTGATGACAAATATTCAGGAGTCAGCTGAAAGTGTAAATCACCAGGCACCACAGACAATGCATCCCAATATTTTTTCCCACAATGCCATAAACTCAGCACCAAAAGCTTATCTGACAGCAGTGCTTTCACACTGAGCCACTGAAAATCAGGGTAAGGCCCTTCCACTTCACATGAAAATAATTACACCACCAGAGGATGGAGTGCAGCTCCATGAGGCAGGTGTCATGCCTGGAGGGTAGATAAAGGCAATCCAATCCCTTAATCCAGTGATTATTTCAATTTTTATAGTGTTCAAAATTCACAGGGAGACCTATGCTGAAACAGGAGCTCCTGACTGGCCATAAGAGAAAATCAGTGTGCCTTATTAGGACTGGAGTGACTGGTCATGCTTGTGAGCATCATTTCAAGTATATTGGGAATTCAGGCCTGGAGTCTTGGCTAAATACAAACCCATGCAATTTACAAATGCAAATAAAATGAAATTTCCAAAACTCTGCTCAAGTTGGGTTAAAAATCCACAGTTACTTTTTTTTTTATTAAAATAAGTGCTTACTTTTGCAGAACCGGGCTCTTGGCAATGGTATTTCTCTGCAGCTTTGGCATGTGTTTGGTCTGAAGTGATTTGGGGGATCATGCAGCCCACAGCAAAGTCCCTGCCACTTGTTTGCACCTTTGCTGTGCTGTACCAGTGCTCCAGGGCAAGTGGAGAAGGAGGCTCATTCATGAAAATCAGTATTGCCTTGAGGGCTCTGCTCAGGCTGTGGCACTCATTCCTAATATAAACCCCAATGCCTTTGGAATTGCAGTGAATGGGAACAAACTCTGGGAACTTTCGCTGCAGCTGATTCCTTGTGTAGCTTCTCCCACTCTCATCCAAGTCAGGAGAGTGGAGAGTAGGAGAAACATCTGAAATATAAGCATAGAAATTTCCATACTGATTCAGAGTAGTGATGCACTTTATCCTTTCTCTCAAAGATCTCAAAAGGAGCCTAAAAGTGGAAAAAGATCCTCAGGGAAAACACTGTGAATTAATAGCTGGTTTATCACACAAAGCATGAAGATCTCTCATTCTTTTTCAATTTCATTCCCACAATACTTTTTAATCCTGCAGAATACAGGTGGGAATTTAAATAAATTTCTCAAGTCCTGTTAGATCCTTTATATGGGGTAATGGCTTCTGAGAACGACATTGACACATTTCTTACAACCTGCCAAGACACATAAGAGTGTGTTTGTGTGTGCATATTTTCTAAGTTTCTAAAGTGCTGTCATTGTGTTCTGTAGATCCTGAAAAATAAGCCAAGAGAAACAGAAATAGCAGCAACCAGCTATTTAAGGACAGAATAGGAAAAAACACCATTGATATATAAGTCTGGAGAAAAAGGGGAAAGGATTTATAGCTTTATGCTGCAAATTACAGAACCATACACCTTGGAGGGAATATAATTATTAATACCATTCTTTCAGCAGTAAATTATCCCTCCCTTTACCTGTTTCCCTGGTGGCTAATCAGCCATCTCCTCTCCTTGCCCTGCTTTAAAACTTGGGTACACTGGGCACAGCCAGCGCCACAGAAAATTACCTGCATTTACTTTTCACCTCTCAAGTTCTGAAGAAGAAAAGTAGGAATTTAGGTGCACTCTTTCTCAACACCCCTGAGGGACAACAACACCCACATCTCTGTTTCTGCATAGATATCCCTAGCTGGAAAGGATTCCTGCCTGCTATTCCTGAGCGATGGCTGAAGCCTGGCACATCAGCATATTACCAGTTTAAAAGTATTTTAAAGCCTACTTTCTCTCAGGCTTTTGGGGGATTGTTACTGAAAAATCCTTTGCCAGGTTAAATATTTGTGTTTGGCTTTGTGAGGCCAGAGACCCAATTTGCTAATGTTTTATACTGATCCAACTCCCATAACCAAACAGAGATTAGATTGGGACACTCCCACAGAAGCATCACAAAAATTTTCTGGTGTTCTATCTCCTTCTGTTATCTTTGAAGATCATTTTTCCCATACAAACGAAAGCTACCAAAGAAAAAACCCCACTCGAATTTGCTGTGCTTGAATAATTCCTATAGAATGAGCATCCATCAGAGAGCTCCGACGGGACTGGCAACAGTCACTGCTCCCCGCCCACTGGGAAGTCAATGCCAGATGAACACTTCTCTTTATCCGAAACTCAGATGTTCAGTTAAATCATTACATATGTACTTTATATTACCTATTACACACGACACAAAATATTCGCCTGATTTTAATTAGACCGATGTTATTTGACCGTCAGGGGGAGACCAGAATGAGATCAGAGGACAAAAAAGGAACAGGTAGCTTTTAAGCAATATCAGAGTGTGGCTGTGCTGTGGCTGAAGCACCTGTCACACTGCAAGTGTGAAGGTCTACCCTTAATATCTTCCAGCAATTTTCACATTACATTTGCTTGCTGTAAAGAAGCAAGATTTAAAAAAAACTACCAAACTGCTTTTAAAATGGAGCTGGACATGCTCAAGAAAGATATATTGATAACCCAACCTAATGACAGCCCATCCCACAGCTTGAGGAGCTCCCATCTAGATATGCAGATACAAGTACATGTAGCATGAGGTAGTCTGGCTTCGCCAAAATCAATGGGCTTGCTAAAGTCACAGCGGGGAAAAAATTTGCCACACACTTTTCCTAATTTCCAGGTGTTCAAACCATCCAGCAGCAATTCCGTCTCTGGAATCAGGCATTGATTACTGAAATTTTATGAATATATTTTTATACTGTGAATTAATTACTTATTCAGTATCTTCCATGAGGGAAGCAGCTTTCGTTTTGTTTGTACTGCCCCAGTGCCTTGTCTCCCAAATCAGGAGGACACAGCTAGTATCAATTTGCTTAACAGTAAGTAATTTTCAGTGAAATCTCAGCCCATTCTGAAGTTGACAAGCACAAAGACTTTCATCCAATGATTGCCAAATTTATCTCATCCAACAATTGAAAAATTCTTATTTTCAATTACCAGAAAAATATGTTTCCAGATCTACCTGTGTACTTCAGTGATTCCTGCTAGATTGGATGTAGGACGCGCTTTCCTTTTCCCCTACAGATTACAGGCATTTTCATTCTGTTTAGAATTGAAGTGGTGACCTGCAATTAAGTGCTAAACAATAAAGGATTATTTTTGTTAGGCTCGAGATTCACAGACAATTGTTTTGTGCTGATCTGTGGAAAGCCTTAATGGCAGATGAGCTGACTGGGAAGGAGTGCATAAGCATGAGGAGCATTTGGGCTGTTGACAGCTTTTGTTTCTTCTCTCCTCCTTTTTCACTCCTTTTCCACGTGCTTTAAAGCTCCTTCTGCAGAAGATCAAAGCATCAGCAGCAGAACTGATATTAATGGGTTGGGCCACAATTTTAAAATAAACCTGAAAACTTTAATTTGTTTGTTCGTTTTTTCCCCTCAGAAGAGTGCCCAGCTGACAATGTATTTGACACTACTAGCAGAAATTCCATCTGCCTTTCCTAGCAAACACATTTTAATATTCGTGAAACGGCCACCAAACACCTCGTTACACAATATCCTTGACTCTATTGCAAAGCAGGTACTCCAAAGCAGGGACTTTCCACGGGATTAAAGCAGTCTTGGAGACATAAGGAGCGGGTGTCCAAATCCAGCTGTAACCCTCCGGCGCCGGAGCCCCTCCGCCAGGAACAGCCAGACCAAACCCTAGCTCCGACTCCCTGCTTTTTTTCCTTCATTCCTGTTGGGCGATAACGTCATCAGATGATGTTTCTCATGTCTAATTTTGACGGACAAGGACTGTGAAGAGAAGCAGGGCTGAGCGGAGCAGGGAAAGCGCCCGGGGTCAGGATGCACACAGGGAACAGCTGGATCGCACACACGGGGCAGGCTGCGAGTGAGCTCATGCAGCTGGGGCCGGGGAAGGCAGCTCTGAGGCTGCCCAAAATGTCACTGCAAACAAACCCATTCCCAGCTGAACCACAGCTGTGTGCGTGGAGACTGCGGTAGAAACACAAGGGAACACACCAAAATGAGTGGCTTCGCTCGTGAAATCACCGCAGCACCTCTGAATTCCACCCCCCACCCCCCAGGGCAGAGCACCTCGGCACTGCATCCAGATCTATTGCACATGCAGTGGGTAAACCTTCCAGTGATTTGTCAAAGGTTTAGGGTTTACATTTGTTTACAGAAATGGGTAAATGCTGGAAAGTCGGGAAATTCTTTCCAGTCTTATCTGAAACATCACAAACTTCCTTAAAAGGTAAGTGTGGGACTACACTTTCATGATGAATTCCTGTGACTTTGAAGATCTTATTCTGCTTGGAAAGGTCCAACAGCTTCGGGCCTTACTGAAACACAGCTTTTCTCACTATATTCACTATATTTTGAAGTGCTTTCTATAAATTCAACCAATTTCAAGTAATGCTGTCATGCCAGAACCTTAAATCACTGCAAATGGTCAAGAAGCAAACCCACGCTTGTTCAGAGTGCATATACAGATAGGTAAATGTACAGTTATTTGGTTTTATAACATGTTCACCTATTTAGCAAAAGCAGATTTTCAAAATAAAAGAATTACTTTTGGTATTCTGGTTTTCAAACATTTATCACATCTTATTTCGTTCAAATTACCTGTTTTCTTCTGATGACATTGAATGAGCACAAATTGAATGAGCAAAACAGCACAAATTTTACCTGTAGCATAACTAAAGGTTCTTGAATGACATTCATAGCTCCACTACTATAATTCTATTTTTTTTTCAACTTAAACTTGTAAATCAGATTCTGCTCCTGGTTACCTCCAAGCATATCTGAGATAGCGTAGCCTGAGACACTCAGAATTACAGAGAGGCAGATTTAAACCCCATCAAAACCCACACTGTGAATATTTCGCTGCCAGCAGAGAGATTCTGGAGCTGCCACAGAGCACAGTGAGAGTGCCTGGCTTGCTGTGACCCACTGACTCTATCAGGTTTCAGTTCTTCTGCCTCCTCCAGATCCTGCTCATTTTCTCTCTCATTAAAATGCAATCAGTGTAACCAAGGTATTAGGGGGAAAAAAAAGAAAAAAAACCAAGCAAAAATAAGGAATGGCAAGACCTCAGTAATGTTTGGTTATGTTTAACTGGTACTGACTGAGAGAAGTCAATGAATCTCTGCAGCGTAAACGCTGTAATGAAAGAAACCTTGTAGGGAGAAGCTGAGCCTCTGTCACTTTAAATGTTATTAATTATGAGAACAAGCTTGGCTGCTGAGTGAAGACGCCTGTTGGAGAAATAGGGCTTGCAGGACCAGCAGTGCAGCTTGTCCACAGCAGATAGAGTAAAACAAGTACAAATAACCACGGCAGCGCTGGCCTTCAGCACCAGCACAAACTGTTCATTGGCAAACTGCATTTAACTGAATGGGCAGCTTTCCTTGTGGGTAGAACACCTCTCAAAGCAGAGATTATTTCTGCAGAGGGACTTTCCTCACCTCTGTGGAAAAGGCATTCTGTGCTTGATGGTGATGCCCAGCTAGCCAGGGGAGTTTGGGATGACGCAAAACGTGTCAGTGTTTTCTTCTCTTTTGTGGGCAGGGCACCGTGGTGCTGGATGGTGCTGCCAGGCAGCCCAGCAAAACACAGCATTTTCCAGGCTATCTTCACAGGATGTCACACAACTGTACACAAAAAAAGGTTTCAATCTGATTCTGAGCTCAGTTATCTGAGTATCAATCAGAAATAACTCCCGTAAAGCCAATGGAGTCCCACTAATTTAAAAATAATGAGAACGGAGACTCGAGCTGAGTTCTCCCTCTGCCTTATTTTCTGCCAATTACTGCCTTCTATTGGGGCATATTTTTCCTTATGAGGCTACAAGCCTGGGGTGGATTTCATACACCAGCACTGCTGGGTTTTGTCTCTGTCACTGAGAGCACCAGTGTGGCTCTGCAGCCGCGGCCCCATCACTCCTGACCACTGCACCAAGGTGCTATCAGCCAGGGGACACCTAGAAATGGATGCTTATCAGCCAGGGGACACCTGGAAATGGATGCTTATCAGCCAGGGGATACCTGGAAATGGATGCTATCAGCTGGGGAGCATCTAGAAATTGATACCACCTCACACCATCTGGATAACTCAGCCTAAGGAGAAAACCTGCAAACACATTTTCTAAAGCACTGAGGTCTGGGTAGGTGGTAGATTGTTCCCCTCACTCAGTGCCAATAGCAGTTTGTCTCTCGGAAAAGGATTTTTTCACTTCTGTTTGCATTCCAAGAGTATAGAAATGCAAGGCACTTTGGAATGGTTTTAGCTTGATTATCTCCCTCCCTCCTGAAAAATGCAACATAGGAGAAGAGAAAGTCACAAAAAATAAGGGGAAAATGGGCAAGAAAGAGACCCTCTGAATAAACTCACTGCAGTTTGCTAGATCCTCGAGAGACAAAACCAGCTTCAAAATACTATTTTGGATGATTCAGTGCTGTTTTTTCTCACCAGCATTTTGTGGAACGACTCTAGCAGAGTTTTACTGGTCAGACTGTCAATATATACAATGCTAATACAATAATAAACATCCAAAGTCATGACTCCAGAGCCAGGCTGTTGATAGAGGAAAGCTTTGGAAACACAATGGTTTACTGAGGGTAGTCCCCCTTCCCCCAGCCCCAGCAAGCTGGTTTATTTTTTCAGGGTCTTCTTATCATGCAGTATTAAAAACAACCCTTCCCCTCCAAATAAAAGAACCACCCAGCAACACAAAGAGGAGTGTTCTTGTAAAGACAATGTGCAGATAGCAAGAATAATATTGCTATTTTTTGCTGCTTTAAGGCCGAGTGCTTGCTCCCACTTAATCCACAATAGTTCTATCTTTATTTCAATGAACTCATTCACCGTATAAATGCCAGCAGACTCTTCCAACAGTATTTATGGAAATAAGCCACTCTGACAGTGCTCTGCTACACTTCCTGTTATTATGAAATCAAACTAAAGTAATTAGGTCTTGATAACTCCATACTCTGGAATCACTGGATGCTGAGTTAGGTTTTTTGATTTTACAGAACAAGTTTAGCCAGGAATGATATAACTGGTAAGACATGGAAGGGCCCTGCTTTACATACAAAGTTGTGGATGCCCCAGCCCTGGAAGTGTTGAAGGCCAGGTTGGATGGGGCTCTGAGCAACCTGGTCTAGTGGAAGGTGTCCCTGACCATGGCAGGGGGTTGGAGCAAGATGATCTTTAAGGTACCTTCCAACCCAAACCATTCTGTGATTCTCTATAGGGTCCATGTGGACAGAGCATAGGGCTCATGTGGGGCTGCACTGAGAGGGTTAAATTTCAGTTTGGCTGTCCCTCCATCAGCACTTTAGGAAGTGCTCCATGTTCTCTCAAGTTTTTCCGAGATTTTTACAGCTCCTGGCTATAATTGATCATCCATATATAGAGCACATAAACTGCTAAAAGAAGTCTGATATAACCATGGGGGAAAAGTCATCCCAGGCCAGGAAAGACTGAACAACAAACTGTAGATCAATTACCCCAGTTCTGTGCAGACTGTGGAACTAGGAAATGGGCCTAAATGCTATCCACATATCACTGCTTATATCCATGATGTGGAGGATAATTTTGTAATTTGAGGAGAAACCAGGAGGATATCCCAGAAGGGCCCCATAGCCTGAGTTCTTCTAGATAACACTTGCTCTGGGAAAGGCTGCTACATCCTCCTCAAGTGAGGAAGATTTGGTAGTTTTTGAAGTGTCGGGAACTAATGATTCCCTTTGCTTTGGGAATGGAGTTTTCAGCAAGAATGTAGCACTTTTTAAGTAGGGAGAGGAGAGGAGGAGAGGAAAAAACCACAGCTGGTGTCCTTAGGGAAAAAAAAACAGAGTGGCAAGTCTGCAGTGGGGAGCTCCTTGAAAGAGTCTTTCATGTGGTTCTGCATCAGACAAACTCATTTACTGAGCTATTTCAGCATTTTTGGTTAGTGGGTGACCGGATCATTATGGCGTAAAACATAGCTTGTATATATGTTTCTCTTTGTTCTTTATCCTTGACCCCAAATCCCACTGGCCCTGGGGAAAGCTAATTAGATATTTTGATGAAGGCTACTGAAGTATTTTTGTGCAGAACTTGAAGATGGGAAAGTTTCTATGCTTTAAGCTGCATCCTACTGCTTAACCCAGTATCACTTCTCGTGTGATACTTCCACTTCAGCCTAGGAACGTTTGTGGGTTCTCTTATCCCAAGGAGGATGTCTCAGCACCTATAGTCACCTATAAACACTGTCATGTGAATGCATCTCTGTTGTCTGTGCCCAGGAGCCTGGGTGTGTGATGGGGGTTGGAGCTGCAGCCCACTGCAAAGCCCCCCCCCAGCCACTGCGGCACATCCCAGAGACCTCGGTAGAGCAGGCACTGGTTTGTGGAGTAATCAGAGACAGACCTTGGTAAAGCAGGGGCTGGCTTGTGGAATAATCAGAATTTCCATTAAGGTAAAAGGCAATGGCATCAGTTTTTTGGTTTTTTTTGTTTTTTAGACAAAATACAGGTTCTCCTCTGCCTGTTTTGCACGTGCATGTTGTCTTCATGCACACAAACCTGGAGTGCAGAGTTTGACTGAGCTATTTTTATAGCAGCTGCTTATGGAGAAACAGCACCAAATGAGAAGCAGCACTCAAAGACACCCATTAGGCCGTTCTGCAAGGCTGAGAGCCCAAAAGAGACATTTGCTAAGCATGGTGTGTCTTTCAGCACAGGCCTGGTGGAAACATTAAAACCAGGATCAGCAACTGCCATAAACACGTGTTCCTTAAAGCATCCCAAGACAGGCAGTGTGTTTGCTGTCACTCCCAGTGCTGGAGGTCCTTCCACAGACACGATTTCTGGGATAGCAGACAACTCACAACTTCAGGAACAATGTGTGGTATCTTGCACTGAGAGATCCCTGTGGTGTCTGTGTGTGCACCTCCGTGCCCATCAGGTAGTTTCGGGGCCTTATCATGCAGCAGCCTCACCTCTGCTTTATTTTTCTCCCTGTTCTGCTCTGATTCCACCCAGCAGCAATGCCCTGCTCTGCTGTGGCTCACCCACTAGTACAACCTGCCTCTTCCCACCAACCTGGCACCCCTTCTCTGCTCTGAGATCAGATACGGCTCTGGGAATGAGGAGCCCTGCTGGTTCTAGTCTGTGAGTTCCTCTGAACACCCAGGGTCATACAAGAAGCCAGGTTTGATTCCCTTCTGCTTGATTAGCTCCTGGGAAGCCAGCTGGGAAGCAGGGATGTGGTCATGTGAACGGGCTCCAAGTGGGCTGCAAACATAGAAGCGCTGCATTGGCTCCAGAGCATCGCGGAGGCTGTAGATAGCTGGACTTAAAGTGTCAGGCATAACCTAAAACACCGGACTGCCTCATGGAAGTTCTAAACATTTGGGATCAGCAGAGTTTGGAAATGACCAGACTTCATAAGAAGGACAGAACATCCTCAAAACATAGCATGGCCTTACCAGATCCTCATCAGCAGGAGACCTCACAACTTGGCTTGTGCTTATTGTTTTATTATTATTACTTTAATATTACTGCTATTAATGGTATTATTATTACCTTTATTGTTATTACCTTTAATTCTGTGCTGAGCAAGTAGGTATGGAGTGCTAGTTTAACACAGCCAGCTGAAGAGCTGCAAGGTGATCCTGAACCCCAGGAGCACCCAGTTGCACTCTGAAGGGCAATTTCCTCGCTATAAAAGCCAGAAATCAGGACTAAAGAGGAAGGAATTCGTCCTACCGCAGCCGCTCCCAGGGCAGCAATCCTCAGTGATGTATGGAGTGGAAAATATGTCAGAGCAGTTTAGCAGGAACGAAAAAAATCATGATGAAGACAAGGGCGGCTGAGTGACAAAAGAGTCATGAAACAAACATCCAACCACAAATAATTTGTTGGTTTTATTTGTTCACATTATCCTGCTGACAAGGCATGTTTTCCCCTGCTGACTGCGCCTGCCGTATCGGCGCTGCAGCCTGGCAAACTTGGAGGCTGCTTTCTCCAGAACAAAAGTGATCACAATCCATGTGCAACTCCTTCTGTGTCACCCGTGTCTACACGTGAGAGCAGCATAACCAAGGAAAAGGGACGCCAGGATGAAGTAAAAAGATGAAACAGAAAAGATCTGTGTGATAGGTGACTGTTTTAGCAGCAAATTTGGCCTAGAAGAAAGGAAAGCAAAAGGAGAGGCTCACGCTGGAAGCTGCACCCCGGTGCCTCTCAAAGGTGGACAAGGATTTCTCTCCTCCACGTGGGTTATGTCAGTATGGAAGGTCATCTGGGAGTCACGTGTGACCGTTCCAATCACTCCCTAATCCTCAATAAGCAGAGGAAAGAACCCACTAGAACCGACAGAAAGTAAAGCACAACAGAGCCATTAAGACCATAAAGGGCCACAGAACCCTTAAGAGTTTAGGAAAATGTGAAGGACCCCTTGAAAACATTAGGTTGCCTGCTGCTTTTTGTTTAGGAATCTCCATCCAGCCGTCACAGGAAAGATACACAGGCTCTTGGATGTCTCCCTAACAGTTCTCATTTTAGGTAATGTAAATAACATTTTTTACATTAACATCTTATTTATGTAGGATCTTCTGTCTCAGCAGATGTCCTACAGCTGTAGGTGTATAAAATACAAAGCAAGGCTGGGGGCGGCAGGGGAGGATTGATCTCTTCCTTGTACTCAGGCAGCTGAGGAGGCAATTCAGTGGTGCCATGGAAGTGTTATCAGCTAAGATCACACAAGCTGGATATCAGGCCACAGCTGACTAAAACATGGTTTGTCTCATCCCTTGATGTCCCACATACTCTATTTTTAAGTCAAAGATGTAGAAGAAGTGTCATTATTTTTAGAGAAGCAATTTCTATTTTTAGGTAGAAGCGAGTAGGTAGAATAGAATCACAGAATCACAGAATCACAGAACAGTTTGGAAGGGACCTTGAAGCCCATCTCATTCCAACCCCCTGCCATGGGCAGGGACACCTTCCACTAAGCCAGGTTGCTCAGAGCCCCATCCAACCCGGCCTCGAGCACTGCCAGGGATGGGGCAGCCACAGCTGCTCTGGGCAACCTGTGCCAGTGCCTCACCACCCTCACAGGGAAGAATTTTTTCTACTAATGCAGATTTCCCCTACTGCAACTACTCACAGATGTCTGTGGACCTGTGCTGCTGTTCTTAACTAACCACAGAGAACCATCTCTTCAGCTGCTGTAAACCAGCCAAGTGGCCTTGTTTCCAGCAAAAAGAGGCCAATTTTGCACCAGGACTAAAAACTCTTCAGAGCAAAAAACACCATGAGGCAGTTAGACCCAGGAATCTGCACTGTTTAATCCTATTAAAACCATTTATCAAAGGCAGATTTTAGCTTCACAACCTGTTGCTTGTTGTTCAGGAACCCCACAGTTTTGCCCATTGCCTTTTTTTTTTCCAGGCACTATAAAATCTGCAGCTTTGTTTTCCACCAAGTGACAGTGTCTCCTGCCAAAGGGCAGGGAAGTGCTGATCAGACAAATTGGAAAAGGTTCTTTTAGTTTTCATAGCACAGCTTTTCTCTTGTCACTGACATTTTCCAGATTAAAAACTCTCAGTGCTCTACAAGATTCATTTATAAGTGTAAAAAAAAAAACATTTCAAAACTAGCTACAGACAAACCCTATTAAAAATCCAGGACATGGTGTACTGCATGAGCAGAACAGTTAGATATGTACATGCCTGGCTATTTCATGGATGGAAAAAGAAAAATTGACCCAATTACAGACCTGTCATACTCCACTTCTCTCTTCAGAGTATTGAATGTCACTTAAACCAAAGCAAACAGCCAAGCTCATTTCCCGTGACAAACATCCAGGGACATCTTAAAGTCAAAACAGAAGCAACCAAAATCAGAAGGCAGAGGAAACTTTAGCAAAGCTTCAGAACCTCGTCAGATGCAATTATTCAGTGAGTGCACCCAAATCAATGAAAAAGAAGGGCCCCCTTTGCCACAAAAAGCATTGAAAAGTTTCAGGAGGATGCTATTTGCAGCATTAGCTTCATTAAAAGCTGCCCTCGGTTTTAATGCTAAGAACAGGTGAATAAAACCAATGCTGAGAAAACCAAATGGGGTACAGAACAACAAACAACAACAGAATCTAATATCATGTCCCTTAAATAAACTCCCACCTCACTGCAATTAAAAACTTCAATCGCAAAAATCAGTTCTGTCAAAGTAACAACAATATTTCTTACCTCCTTCACATGACTCGAGCTGCAAACCACTTTGGGGGAAAAAAAAAATGGATCAAACCCCCTAAATACAACAGGATTAGAAAAGCTCCAAGTGACAGCCATACTTAGTGCATGACTTACCCCAGCTGGAAAGCAATTTCCTAATAAAACTAAGGCTACAAGTTTTGAACATCACTGGCACTTACCAGGAATGACCTCACTCAGGAGCAGTAGAGAGCAATTGTCATCCTCAGGGACCTATTTGTTCCATCAGGATCTCTTTTCTACTTGTTGTGCTTTCAGTGATTGGGTGGTGCTGTAAGTGCAGCCAGGGCACTGGAGATTCTGTGGGTAATTTTAATAGGAGTGTATTTGACATGGATAAAATAATCTGGTTATTTGGCTTTTCTGTGGCATTTCTGGGAAGCCAGAGTTTTATGCAATTCCATAAAACAGTTGCTGAAACTTTGGGGTGCTCCAGTCAATTAGATACACTAATTTTTGGCTTTCAAAGGACTGTGTTCTTACACGTCGTTACCTTTGAGTGCTTCCAGCTTTGATTAAATCTCAAAAAAGCCCCCCTATTTTCCAGTCTGTGTTGCCTATATATAGACTCTAATTCAAAACCAGAACAGGAGTCAGATGAAACCATGATGCCCCATCCTGGGAAGTGCCCAAGGCCAGTTTACAAATGGGTAACCTGGGAGCAACCTGGTCTAGTGGGAGGTGTCCCTGCCCATGGCAGGGGGGTTGGAACTGGGTGATTTTTAAGGTCCCTTCCAACCTAAAGCTTTTGCCTATCCTTTCTCCTGCTGACAGCAACGGGCTCGGGCTGAAATACCAATCAATTTCCCCTTTACAAAAGCATTTTCTCCCTTGTAAAAGAGCGTTTAGGCAGAAATTCACAGGCAGTTAGGAATGTTGTCCTGGCAATATCAAAAGCGATGGCTGCCTTGGGACACCAGCCTGGCCCAAGCATTCCGAGGCTGAGGGTGGGTTTTCTTTATCAGAACTCACTGCTCTTTCTCAAAACTAGCAGGCTGCCTCTGGCAGGAGTTCAGAAGAACATGACATGTTGATTACAGCCCCTCCTGCAAAGCAGGGAGGTGTCACCATCACAGCAAAGGCATTCCCTGCCAGATGGGGCTACGCAGCTCTACAAAGTCCACCCTGTTCTGATGACTGTGATGAATTCTACAGGTGTAAAAAAAATTATATCTTAAAACATTATTCATTTTCCTTTTTAATATGCTTAACATCAGTTGTTTTAAGAGAGACAAACCATTCCAGCTCTCACTTAGCTTTCTACGAACTACAAGGAATTCTTGTAAAATGATGCTGTCACATAGTTTCTTTGCCAAGGTTTAACAAATTGTTTTAATAAAGACTTGCATTATTGAACAAGAGTTGTATTTTAAAGGAAATTACAATGCTTATTTGTAAGGATTCTAGATTATTGCACCAAAATGTGCTTTTTGGATGATTCATCAATACACATTTCTCATCCCCTACGTTCTTCTATATTAATGTTTGTTTTCTGTATTAATGTTTATTTCTTATTCCCTAATTTGCTGTTCTAGCTAATTGCACAAGATATGCAAGGAGAAACACTAATTACTAAATCAGACTCTGGCTTTTAAAAGGCTCAGGGGAAATAAACCAACAAATGGGAAGACAGGGACCTGTTTATTTTCCCTGCTCCTTGTCTGACAGGCTGCACAAAGAGTAACAGTGCTTTCAGGGAACGCACGGAATCACACGGAACAGCGGCTTGGGCTTTTATGGCTGGGGGGAGGCAGGTTGCTAATCTGTTTTCCAAGCCTGGAGTCCTGACAGGGAATTTGCAGGGTATTAATTGCCATGTGGAATGAGTGTCCACGGATGTGTGTTGCTATGCATACGTGTCACAGAATCATTTAGCCTGGAAAAGATCATCAAGTCCAACCATTAACCCAGCACTGCCAAGTCCACCACTAAACCATCTCCCCAGGTGACACATCCTTTTCTGAACATTTCCAGGGATGATGATTCCACCACTTCCCTTGAAACGCCTGTTCCAATGTCTGCTCCACTTTCTTCTCTTGACTGATGACACAACACGTGAGTTATCTGAGATATCACCCGTCATCCTTGGGGCTCACTCTAGAAAGACTGAAATGTTTTTAACCCCTCTGCTGTTGCTTTGTCCTGACTGACAAAATTTTCTGATGTGGGGCTTTCGTCCTTATTTTCTTCTAGCTGGCACTGTTTGGTGACTCCCTCAAAATGCTCCCTCTGAGAGGATGTAAATTAAAGGTAAATGAATGTAGTTCAGCATTCCTGTTTCCTGGGGGTTAGGAGGAGCCATTTCTATTCACTCTGCATCTCTTGCCAGGTGTGCTTGCCAGCTGTAAGGGAGGAAGGAAAGCAACACCTTGCTGGACCCTCATTTTGCCCCACACTGAAAGGAGTGGGAAGATTGTGTAAGTTTGGGATGAAGTCAAGCTCTAAGCAGGCACAGTGTGATCCCTATCAAGGCCAATGGAACGCTGCCATTTGACCGGCTCAAGGCACTGTGGTGGCCTTAAGCCCTTTGGGTGTTTGCAGTGGAAAAAGTGCTTGGTGGAGACTTCTGAAAATTGCAGAAAATCCCTCAGAATTTCTGAAAATACTTCCTTGGATTGACAGATGGAGACTCTTTTTCTTCTCCACCAATAGTGGCCCCTTAGCGGAACAGAGAGTGGTCATTCATGTGGGAATTTTTATTTTTTTATTTGGTTTTTTTTTGCACGTGCTCATTAATGAAATACATGTGGCCCTAAAATTGAAGAGTGAATCTCTTGAGGATTTACTTTGTGAAGCCCAGAGATAAAGGTGCTTTTAAACTCACATAGACAGACTCTGTGCACTGATGATCATCTCAGTACAGAAGGATGATGAAACCTAAACATCACTGGATAAAAGGTGTAAAAACTTAGAAAGAGTCCAACCATATTTTATTGCTGGAAAAAGCTCTTGTAAAATGGCTGAATAGAAGGTGAGGTTCATGCAAAATGCAGGAAAGGCCAGTTGAGTGCAAATATCTAAATTTTTAAAAGGACGGGTTGTGATGCTGATTGGCAACCTAACCATGTGCTGTCAGTCATCTTCATTAAGTACTATTTATAGAAAACCAAAGTGAGCACATTGGGATGAACAAAGAACTGATTTCACAAAGCAGAGGGAAGGATGGTGGAATTAATACACAGATGGTCATGGAAAAGGATAAAATGGTGAACAGTAAAAGGCTAAGATGATAAAGCAAAGAGATCAACCTCTTCACTTTCTTCCCTCAGTCCTACTTCATAAAACAGCAGGCTTTTCTCTTAATCAAACTCCTAATTATGGATCCTTTGAAATTGGGAAGGAGAATGAGGAGAAAAAGATGATTAAATCTTTTTTCTTTTTCTCCTCATTCTCCTTCCCAATTTCAAAGGATCCATAATTAGGAGTCTCTTCTAGAATTCAGTTAAGAAAATACCATTTACACATCCTAACACTGAAGAATAATACTTGAATTTTGTGCTTCAAAAACACAGTCTACAATAAAAACACACAGTACTCTGAAAGAGCTTCCACCACATCCAATTTACCTTATGAACATTGGCAGCTGGAGTCCTTTGGCTGGCTCCATCTCCTGCTTTTGAAGACATCAGTGAGATCCCACACCCCCTTCCAGCCCCAAGCCTTCTCATTCCCAGACTGGAGCAATGTGGCTCCAGCTGGATTTTGCACTGCTAACCGATACTCCCTGACACAGGTTGTGGTCTGCAGTATAGACTCACAGTCTGATCCTTGATGCAGGATGTTTTCACCAAAATGTGGGTCTTTATGTTACTTTTCAATGTAATGTGTTTTACTATTAATTTCATGGTTTTAAAGCTGCAAAACTTGGATGAAAAATACTGAAACCAGATTAATCTAGATTTCACTCCTTTTATTCTTTTATTCCACTACCACAAATTGCAGTATTCTTATATTTTCCCTTTCACAGGTAAACAAGAGGATGCCAAGTAAATCTGCCACTTCCCTGTCCATTGTCATCTAATTGGTAACATCAGGAGAAAACATCTCCACCTGAGATGGCAAAGACCGCTCAGCAATCCACCAGCAGAAAGACAGGTCAGAGACAAATTGCTGACCCGAGATGTGTTTGGAGGCTCCTGTGCACCACAGTGAGGAGTGCAGACTGTTTTTCTTCCACATATTTATGACTTATAATACGTCCCAGATCTTGAAACGGGACCGTGTAGTTCTGATGATGAACCAGGGGGATCATGCAGCTCACTCCCTCGCAACTGGTAAGTTCGGATGAGTGCTTCGCATGATTCACTTGGAATCCTTTGCTGGTCCTCATCATGAAAGAATTATAAAAAAAAGGGCAGAAATGGATCGTATGTTTAAGTGTCAAAAACATCTCTACGCCTTTCAAAAACAGGGAAACATGGAAACCAGTAAAATATACATCTGTCTACCATAAAGTGTCAAAATTTAGAGGAACGCAGTACCACTCGATAAATTGTAGACTTTGCTAAAGTTATGACATACATTTTGTGTAAGTCCACATTGTGTATTATTCTCCTTTAGCAAAACTTTTTGATAATTTCAGAATGCTTAACTGGCATAACACAGCCCTCAATATGTTTGGTGTTACATTTAAAAGCTTTCATTTGTTAAAGTTTTCATGTGTTATTAAAATCACTGCTTGGATGTGGTACAGTTTGTATTAAAGGATAATATTCAAACTAAACATACAGCTTTTTAACAGATGTTTAATTACAGCAGCTCCTCAAACTCTGAAATCACTTGTGGATCTCATGTTATTTCAGATGAAACTACTTACATACCAATGTGGGCTACTTTGGCCCATTATCTTTTCACTTCAGTGGGGCATGATGAAGTTGGGAGTGCTTTTAGCCAAAAGGAGCTGGTTCCTAATTGGCATTTTTGAAACAAAATAAACCCTAAACCAAACAAGTAACACATAAAACCCCCCTGAATTGTTGTCCTTTTCTAAGGGCAATTCTTCTAATTCCACTAATTCAAAGTGTAACCTCAGAACTCACCTCTTGCCTGCAGCCTTAACTTTTCCACTCTCTGCATTCTCCAAGAAGTTGTCCAAGCTCTGATTTATCCCTTTGTAAGTATAAAAGAATGCAGTTATTTATTGTTCAACTGCTGCTTTATGACAGAAAGCTCTTGTTCTCACACTCCTCACTGTCTGCGTACTGGAAAGCTCCAGCTTGGAGCAGAAGTGGAAATCGTGGTTAACAAATGTGGAACCATTTGCTGCTGATAAAACCCTATGGACTAAAATACAGTTTTTATTATTTTATTAGAAATATGAAAGTAGATTTGGTACTTTTTGACATTATCTTAGGCTCAACAACCTCATGATACCCTTCTCCATCTTCCTAAGTACTTGCTTCTCAAAGCCTGTCTTCTAATTAAAAAGTTTATATAGCTTAAAAACCTTATAACTTAAACCCCAAAAGTGAAGATCAAGGAGTGGAAATTAAGAGAGAAAAGACAAAGGTTTCCAATAACACACACTAAAGATTTTAAATAAATATTTTAATTCTATTATTGGCATTTACAGGTAGAAAGCATACAGTATGTTACAATTTTATCAAAATGTGAAAAATATGGATGTTACATAAGTAACAAATGTAAAAAAAGTATTTTTCTTACCTTCCCTGAAAGTAAGAAAACTATTCAGCATAGGAAAATATTGATATAAAAAACACAGTTTAGGTAAAAAAAAAAAAAAAAAAAATTGAAGTTTTTACACAGTACAATAGGTTCATCAGATCTGCATGAAGATGTAAGAACTTTGTGAGGTTCTATTTTACCTACAACTTTAGGGAACTGGGGGCAACTGGTAAGCTACATTAATGAATCTACAAGTAGTTTTCCCTCATATCCGCTCCAAAATGCTAGAGTGCAGTAATTTTCTATACAATAAATAATTCTTCAAAGTTTCCATCATAGAAAATCATAGAATGCAGAAAATGCCACTCCAAGGTCACAGAGGCTAGGCAGTGCTTTAATAATAATTATGGTAATACTTATTATAGTGCTTTATAATGTCAAAGCACTTCAGATGAGTTAACTAATTAGCCCTCACAACACCCCTGTGAGGCAGGGAACTAAGTGTTTTTCCTACCTTTCCATGGTACAGATGGGGAAATGGAATCAGGGGAGAGGCACAGGCTGCAGCAGCAGCACAGCCAAGCTGAGAGGCCAAGAGATGTGGGAATGGAGAGGTTTGTCCCTCACTGCTGTAAGCCAAGGGGGCTGGGCTGGGCTGACAAATGACCATCAGGAATCACTGAGGGGAGGGGCAGGAAGGGATCAGGATTAAGTAAGCATCCCCAAAAACATTTCATAGAGATTCAGAAGCTCTCACACAACTTTGTCAAAAAAACCAAACCGAACAAACAAACAAACAAACAAAAAAAAAAAAGAAAAAAGAAGAGAAAGAAACCTGAAATGAACAAATAAACAAACTGAAAAGAAAAAAAAAAAAAACCTCCTAAAGTGCTGACTGGCTTGAGCTGCTTCTAGCACCTCTTGTATGGAATAAGACTTACAGCAAGCACTGTTGCCAGCAATTATTCAAGCTGATTTCATCCATAAAGTCACATGTGAGCAACTGCAGGATATGGTAACTACATTTTCTGAGACACGTCACTACTGTAATTCCTTCATTCACCGTCTTACTTCCATGCGCTTCTTAAGGAAAATGAAATCCTCAGTACTGTTGCATCGTAAAACATGTTAGTAGCTGGAGACAATATGCACATCCTTCACAATTGAAACAAAAAATTAGTTCATTTTCAGAACAAAGCATTATTAATTTAAGAATCACGAACCAAACAATGGTAAATAGGAAACCCTTTCCAAAGGCTGCATGCCGAATATCTGGTTTGCAAATACAATGCATGCAGGAGAAAGAAATTCATCCAAGCATAATTAAATTAAAAATGTCTTAAGTCTCTTTCAGCAGCATAATGGTTATTATTTTTAAAGTCTCCTCCAACCAGACTGGCCTGGGGTTCAGATGCTGACCTTGGCTTTTCTACAACCATATAATGGTTTGAGCAGGCCCCGCGGCTTTGCACTGTGGCAATACCAGGAGACAAAGCCTATACATACTGTTCTGTTTCCCCTTCCTTGGGAACAGGCTTCGCTGTACCACTTTTGCTGTCTTCACTCACTGCTGCTGCTGCTGCTGCTGCTGTTTTTTCAGGAAGCGATGCCAAATCTTTGAAAACATCCACATAATGCCCAAAGCCCGGGCCCCAGTTCAAGAGGTTGTCCCAGTTGAAGCTTCCCGCTTGCTGCCCCAGCTTGCCGGGCAGGGAGCTCTCCCCGGCCCCGGAGCCGGCTGCCTGTGCCCCCACGGGCCCGCCCTCGCCGCGGCGCCCCGGGTACCGCCGGGGCTTCAGCCTGGAGCCGTAGTTGTCCTCGTCATCCGCGTCGGACTCGTTGACCTGGGATAACTTGGGCATCCTGGAGGTGTACGCCACGGGCTTATCCCGGTCGTACTCCATCTCGGAGCAGGTGAAGGACTCGTGCGAGTCGCTGTCGGAGGAGGACTCGGGCGCGGGAATGCCGTCGGCCGGGTTCCTCGTCCGGGACAGAGGCCTCCGGCAGTCCTCCTCCGAAGAGGAGCGGCCGTGGTCTGCGCTGCAGATGCTGGGGTTCCTGGGGCGAGGGGTGTTCAGTCTCTCCACCTCTTCGATGGACAGCCCCACCGGAGGAGACGTCTCCAGCGGGATCTGCCCGATGGGCTGCTTCAGGCGGCTTCCCGGGCGGGAGCTGTGGCTCGCCATGGTCTGCGGGCTCTTGCTTCTCCTCCCCAGCCGAGTGGCGTAGTTGAAGATGCCGGGCTGGCAGACATCGCTGTGCATCTCCAGCGGGCTCCCTTCCCTGATGGCGAGGTGCAGCTCCCTGGCCGGGCTGTGCCTGTAGAACGTCGAGGATTTGGAGAAGGGCGCGGGGCTGTGCCGAGACAGGGGGTTGGGAGTGGGGCACGCCGAGTGGCTTAGGGATGTCGTCCTCAAGCCCTGCCCGTAGGCGGGCTGGTAGGTCAGGCTGCTGGCGCCCAGCGGCATGGGGGACTGCCGCGCGAAGCCCAGCGGGCTGTGCCTCTGGATGGAGAACTTGGGAGTGTGGCTCCGGAACTGCTTGTAGTGCTGGATGATGTCGGCGTCGGAGGGGGCGATGCTGCTGGCGTTGTCGATGTCGTAGTGCTCGATCTCGGGCTCGGGGGATGCCAGCGGGGCGCTGGGGATCGTCTCCGTGGTGTGCGGGATGTCCGTCTCGTCGTAGATGAGGTAAGGGTTTTCCCTTTCGATGATATCAGGTTTCGGGTTCCCTTCGGGCTGCTTCCTGACAGTCATGTCATCACCATAGGGCGGGATGTTGTCAGGGTCATCAAACGCCACATTCTCGCTCCCTTTTTTCTTCTTCTGCTTTGTTTTCTTCTCCTCCTTCGGCCCCTTTGACTTCTTCCCTCGGCACTGGTTGCAGAGGATGAGGCTGAGGACCAGCAGCGCCAGGAGCGTGGCGCAGCTGCCCACGATGGCCGGCACGGCCCAGAGCGGCAGGGACAGCTCGGTGGGGTGCGGGGACGGCAGGCACACGTGGCCCCCGCTGCCGCCCGCCCTACACTCGTGGCCGGGGGCACACAGGACGCCCAGGCAGGCCACCACGGTCTCGCACGTCCGTCCCGCGTACGCCTCGGGGCAGCTGCAGGTGAAGCCGGCGTGGGGCCCGGGCTCGCAGGTGCCCCCGTTGTGGCAGGGGCCGGAGGCGCAGGCGCCCGCAGGCACGCACTGGTAGGCGAACCAGCGGTTGATGCACATCAGCTCGCCCCAGCAGGGGCTGCTGGCGCACACGTTGGGGCCGCGGCAGCCGATCTTCACCGAGGGGTCTGTCTTGGACAGCGTGGCGAGGCTGTGCTTGCCGGCGAAGGGAAGGCTCTCCCCGCCGTACTTGATGTAGGAAATGCAGCCGTCGAAGCCTAGGAGAAAGAGGGACAGTCATGCTGGCGGCTGAAGGCTGAGTATGCGCTGTCGACAGCACAGTACAGGCTCCACTGTTCAGTAAATAAGACAGGAATTCACGTGGTTACCATAGGGAAACATCTATTCTAACAGTACTTAATGTCTTTAAATTGAATTTGAATAAATATGCCTTCTAACGACTTCATTCAATATACTGAAATGCTTTTGTATCCTGATTTCCCCATATTTCTAAAACTTCTTACCATTCCCACAGAGAAACCGGTGGGCAGCTGGCTTGGCTGTGCTAGCACCAAACACTATTTGAGTTTGTCTATCGTGTTACTGCTAAGTCTCCTCCTGTCTTACCATCTCCTAAATTCATGACAATGCTTTTATATCTCTGAATCTTGAGTGGCCTTTTCCCAAACTTCCCATATCTTGATTCCAGTTCTACCCTACAACAAGTTTTAGTGCTGTGGGAGCCCAGGGAGATGGAATTATCCCCAGGCTCTGTGCAGTGGTTGAGTGAGGTCACAGGAAAATCCAGTCTTTTGCCAGCCTAATAATTCTTTGTGTTCCCCAGACTAAATCCTTTCTGGAAGGGTTTTGAGGCAGTGCAACCTTACGGTGATCCTTGCTTGGAGCGGTGGCAAAATGCTACACAGAGATGGATACCACTCTGTCATGAAATAGCAAATACACTTGAGTTGTATGACATGGTATTAAAGGTTTATAATCCTCAGAGCTGAAGATTTAGGTTCAGGTGGGAGCCCAGGCAAAAGTGATGATCACCTTGCTGCATGCCTGGTGGTTCCTTGCAGTAGCGATGTGATAAACAGCAACGGGGAATTTGTCACATCTACCTGGATTTGGAAATTTTATTGGACACATCAACTTCACAGCCCTGTCAATCTCATGCATTGTCTGCCTTTAACAGCACTGCAGATATTTTTGACTCCCAAGTTCATGAAGAGTTTTATACCAGCGCCTTGTAAATCCTTGGTATGTCGTACACAATGTAATCCAATATTAAAATAAAATAAAATCATATGAATAAGAGATTTTGGACTGTGTGTGCTTAATGGAAGCCAGACATTCCTAATTTGTCTGCCACAGCATTGGGCAGTGGTGAGAGGTTAGTGTCCTCAATTTTCCTTGTTCCAGTTTTCTGACAAGCCTCTGCTTTTTCCATGTACATGCTGCTCATAAAACAGACATGTAAAAAGCATAAAGGTCAGCACAGCATCCACATGTTTTCATACCACATTTCATACATATTCACAATACACAAATGTAAAGTGTGAATTTGCTCCACTCAAAAATACTTTATCTGGTCACAATTCATGAAGCCAGGAAGATTTTTCAATATAAAAATATGTGAAAAATACATCTGTATTGTCTGGAGTATCTCATGTTTTGCAGCTAAAAATCACTTCCATTTTTACTTAGCACTTGGGAAACGATATCAAATATGTGTTATCTACTTCTTTTGCCAGGGTTTGAGACAGTAACTTTAACTCTTAAGGGAGACGGATTTACTTAGCATCTAGACATCAGTCAGAGGGTGGTTCTGTATTGTCTTTGGTTTCTGTTGCTCAGAAATAAATCCTGTTCTTCATTTGACAGCAGGATAAAGCAGGAGGAAGTTGGAGTTGCAGAAAATATTTTAATCATATTAATAACAGGCTAAATCCTGCAGTACTTACCAAATCCCTGTAAAGTTTTTGTTTAGCATTTTTGCCCAAATGAAAGATTTGCCTTGATTTTCCACATTCTGACTCAGGTAAAGAATAGATCCTTTCTTCTCCATTAGGGGAACAAAAATGTAACAACTGATGTACAGACAAGCAACCCCCCTGTCTCAAAGAAGCCCTGCAGATGGAGTGCCTGCTTTTGGAAACAAGAAGCCTGCAGTGTGTACTAAAGGAACAAGGTCTGTAATCCTTGCTCATTCAATTTGCAATTTTTCTGGCAAAGGATGGATGTATACTAATTACCGATAAAGAATTACAGTACTTTGGGCAACCTTAAAGCAGACAGAGACTCTTTGTTCAAATCTGCTTATGTGCACTCTATTAAAAAAAAAAAAAAATTAAAAATTACCTGCAACTGTGCTCTTGAAAGGCTGGCTGGATGGAACTCCTCCCAGAGAAATGGTGAGGACATTCAGCCCACCGAAGTCTTGTGTGGCATGGAGAATGTCCCGGCTGTGAGTCCTGTCCACCGACAGGACGGTGGCAGAGCCGTTCTTCTCCAGGAGGACCAAGTGCCACTGGCCATCTGCAGCATACACCTCAGGGATGTTCCTTTCCACTTTCCCAGCAACTCCAGCATCGGATATGTAGTGCACCTTCCCACCTTTTATCTGGTCAGAAGAACACATGTTGCATAATTTTAAGATGTTGTCGCGTAACAATTCCTACACAACCAGTGTGATGCCTGCTCGGTGCAGCTACAGTAACGTGTAGCTTTGGTGTAATAGAAAGCTGGGGTGGGTATATTTTTCCCCAAATAATTGCTTTGTACTAAAAAGACATTAATTATTTAGAACTAAAAATTGGGCCAGAATTTAATACATCACACTGTGGAAACTTCTGCAGAAAAACTGCATCTTAGAGCTGCCACCCACTCATTCCCTGGCTAATCCTATTGAGAAGCCAGCTATAGGACATGCACATGACAACACATTTTAATCAGAGAAAGAATAATTCTTCCTCCTTCTTCAATGCAAGTGTGGAAAATACTTTGCAGAGTGAACAGATGTTGTCCTTGCCCAAGAAAATTGCATCCAGTTTTTATTACGACACAGTAGGAATGCATAAGGCATGGCAGGGCTTGAGCAAGAGTCCCATTTCATATCTGCTTTTTCTGCTAATTGGTATTTTGCAGAAAACCAGTTGTATTTCAGAAAACTTTCTGAAGAGTTGCAAAGTGCATGATTTTGTGAGAATTTCCAACTAGTGCTTTCTTGAGCAAACTGCTTTAAAACTTGTGAACTGCTAGAGATAAAAGGAAGAATATTTTGCCTTTTTCTCTTAAGAATGACGCCTCACAATTCTACTGAATCATGAGATGCAGGATTTCAAACTTCTTATTATGATCCCAAAATTAGATCAGTACAAATTCTGCATTTAAGATGCAGGAGCTTAAAAAGAATCCCCAACATCCAACCCTGCCGGTTTCTCAAATATTGCATGAATCTGAGTATGTTGGCTGACCTCCTGAGGGTGTACAGACTTGTGTAAGCTCATGTAGGAGGCCTCTGAAACTTGCTGCAAGTTTCCTTCCGTGCTCTGCATGTTTGGTCACACATGTTAAATGGAACAAGTGCTCTCCATCCCGTGTTCCCTGCTGCGGCTCGGTCAGTCCAAGATCCGTACCACGAGCGTGTGGGACGTGCACAGGCAGAGTCCAGCAAAGGTCAAAGCCCCAGGTTTGCTGAAAGCTCTCAAAGCCTTGCATCCTTTGTTCCAGGAAAAATAACGTTCACCTGGGAAGAACTGCGAGGTGACACACCGGCTACAAGAATGCTGCTCTCGTTTCCAGAAACTGTTAAATGTTCTGGATTTGCTTCTCCAGTGATGCAAGCTGAGGACTTTGTTCAGACACTCCAGCTTTAATAAGGCTGTAAGACCACGCTCATGTCTTGGCAGCAGCCTGAACGAATGCATCTAGCACGTATTCCATTTGGATGGAGGATACAATGCTTAGTATGTGCACCCACTTCATTTATGAAGGCAGTAATTTGGACTGTTTGAAAATGTATTGTTTGATAAAGCTGCCCTGGGAGACAGGATGCTGTTGTTACTGATAAAACACAAAGTGGCATGTGTCTAAACTATCACACAGCCCAAGGAAAATCCCACCTTTACAAATGCAGCCACACAGACTACTAAAACATATTAAACACCATTTCCCATAATCACTTATAAAAGGGTTGACTGAGACGAATATATACATGTATTTATGTCTGCAACCTGTAATTGGTTTGTTATGTCTTATTCTGTCTTTTATGCCCCATAAAAAATACTGCCTTGTATTTTGGTCTTTATGTAAACAGAAAGGAAAACACCATGCCAGACAATACCTTCCAAGCTTAAGGGAAGACTGAGCACAGAATTGAAATTTTTAATTCCACCTTAGAAAAGAACTGTAGAATTATTTACCTGTCAGCAACTGATATTTTTCCCTACAGATTTATGATTCTTTAACCCTATTTCTGTTTCTTTAAAATTGCACGTGACTAATGCTAACAGACTCAATAAATAACATACTAGGGGCATTTGGAAAAGAAAATTTCCAGAGACAAGACTAGTCCATGACTGCTTCAACAAGGAAAAGATAAGGAATGTTCTTCTTGGTGCCTTGAAGCATAACATGTTTCTAAATTTGAAACAAAGGCTGATGCTGACAGTATTGAGTAACACGAATTTCTGGGTTTTATTTAAATGGCTGAGCAACTGACAAGTAGAATATAATGAAAAGAATGAACCACTAAAGCAAACATATTCCTAACTACAGGGCTGATTCAACTTTACTAATATTCCGAGACTCATTTACTGAACAAATTGGTTTTTATTTGTCTTAAAACTGAGCACTAGCCTTTACAGATTTGTAGCTCATCGAATGGGATGTAAATTAAAAGGGTTATGTTCTGATTAATTCCTACAACTTGATATGTGCATAGAACCATGAGCAGGGACACCTTCCACTAGACCAGGTTGCTCAAAAACCCATCCTGGCCTTGGACACTTCCAGGGATGGGGCATCCACAGCTTCTCTGGGCAACCTGTGCCAGGGCCTCACCACCCTCACACAGAGATGTGTTAGCTCATGTAGGTAACATGCAATCCACATCCTCTACCCATACAATTCAGAGTTCTTAGAGCTCCATTTATGCTAACTTAATCTGATTGCAGATGAGATTTCCAGATGAAGCAAGACAGGACAGGCAATTTCACCTTTAACCTGCTGTATTTATCCCATTTCTTCTAACTGAATTAGTTGCAATGTGCACTTCTAGGAAAATAAGCTGCGATGAAGAGCCTTAGCAATGAGGAATCACTCACCTTCTTCCTTGTTGTGGATTCTGGAGGAAGGATTTTCCATCTGAATTTGACCATTATTTAATGTAACCTGAAATATTTTCTATCTTTCATGGATTAAGGATGCCTTTATATCATAAAGCCCTCTCTTGGGTTCTTTGGGGGAAGTTTACATCCATCATTTAGTGACTCATCTGCTCAGAGTCTGAGTGGGTCTGAGGTTCTCTAGTTTTACCCCAATCCCAGCTACACCAAAACAAATTAGCTACAAGAGGAAAAAATGGGAAGGCATGAAAGTAGCCACAAGACTTGTAGCTTTTCCCTAGCATTGTTTATTATTAAAAACACATGGCAGGTTTTCTCTGAATGCTAATACTTTGGATAACAAGCATATCAAAAGACCCAAAAATCAAGTTATAAAATTGTCTGTTTTAAGGACTGACAAGAATTGTAAAGACAGGTCCCTAAAGCCCAACTTCTGCACAGGGAGTAGATGGAGATGACAAGAAGAACTTTGCTGGGTTGGCTTTACTGGCATCTTGGGCCACCACAGAGGGAAATACTCATCGTGATACCTACCCTGGGAATGAGGAGCAGTGCAGAGGCCATACTGTACTAGCTACAGTTAAATTACTACAGTTTTACTAACTAGCATCACCTGGGAACTGCTTGGCAACAACCAGCACGCTGATGTTACCTCTCGTTCCTCAAACTTCTGCATCTGGTACTAGGCAAACCTCTGCTTTCTGCCCTTGCACAGCTGGGGCTGGGACCTGACAACCTCAGCTTGCTTGTATAACTTCACCAATATTAACAATAACACGAGTGTTTGCATAAACACAGCACCAGTGCTTTTAGCCAGGAAAGGCAATTAATTCCCTCTCTTTTTTTTTTTTTTCAATAATGCTTGGAGAGCTCACCTAGCAAATTCTGCTAGGGGGGAGAAAAAAGTTTTTTCTCTCCAGAAGTCAAAATAATGAGATCTTATCTGCTCATATGAGCGAGGCAGAAACTTCCTATGAAATGATGTGGTAAAAACATATGCCAGGGAAGTAGTGCAGACTACTTGCTTCTTAAATGCAGCCGGTGTGTCAGGAAAGCTCTGTAACTCTTGACTAGGCAGGTGGAGAATATCCACGGGGCTGAAGCTTAGAAAGTGTGAATTTCTGTATGAATTTCTCTAAAAGTCAGGGAAGAAAAACTTGGAAAGCCTTGCAGCAGTCAAGGAAACTTGGAGCTTACACCAACCCAATAAAGGGGCTTGCCAACATCACTGCTGTACTCATTTAGAGTTACGAGTAAATGGACTGAGTCATCACCAGGAACCGAACCATCGCCTTCTCTTGAGAAAGGTAACTCCTGCAGCAAGAAGCTCTTTGAGGAAAGAAAAAACAACAAAAAACCCCAAAACAGTGTGGCATTTGAAGCATTAATTCAGCTATGTATGCCAAAATAATTTGATATTGACACTGGTCTGTGAGTAACTTCATAAATTCAAGTTATCCCTCACTTCCTAGTTTGATAAGCTTGAGCCATGTTGGTAGGAATTAATGAAAACCTTTTGGCAATCATTTGCTAGCTTAAGGAGGGTCTGGGTTCAAGGCTCAAAAAATCAGAGATAAAAGGCCAATAACAAAATGATTTGTTCTGTAAAGTGTAATGATGATAATAACCATGGCAATGAGCACCGTTCTCGCCGCCTTAAAGCAGTCACTATTTGGAGTCTAGACAAAACTGATTAGATACAAAACCATCAAGATCTTCTGATACCTTGGCAAATAGGAAGGGAATTGTTGAGAAGATGAATGATACTGGAGCAGTGCCTAGGCCCAGTTAAAGACCTAATATTTTATAAAGGAAACAGCAAGAGTAATGGAAAAAACGCGATTTTGATCGCTGCACACGAGGCAGTCCAATCAAATCAAACTCGGCATTAGCTGTAATCTTACCTTCACGGTAGTGAAGTTGCTGCTTTCTTGGACGTGGAGTAAAACTCCGTTCTCGCTCCTTGTCCTGAACTTCACTTCCAAGCGCTCCACGCCGGGGGGGCCCTCGCCAGCACCCCGAGCCCCAAGTCTCATCAGGTAGTCCCGCTTCTTGTTGGGGCTCATGTGGTAGTCGAGCCGTCCCTTGCCTTCCAGGGACAAGGCCGTGTCCGCAGTAATATCTGGGACAAGGACAGGGAAGCGTTGAGCACGCAGCTCGTTACGGCTCCAGCCATCATCTGCCTAATCGCGACCGCTTTCCCTCGGAGCAGAGATCAAGTTCAGAGCAGGTCATGGGGGGGAGCAGGAGTCAATGGCAATTGCAGCCCCTCTATTCTTTGGCTTCCACCAGAATGTGTGTTTGAGAGTGGGAGTGTGCGAGTAATTTACTGCTGCTATCAGTCAATAGTAAATTAAAACTCACTAGGGAACAAGTGAGGGAGTAGAGAAAAAAATTTGGCTCGCAGAACTGTAATTCCTTCCCAGGGATGTTACTGTTTCCATTACTGCAAGCAGGGTTTCATGATATATTGAACTCTAAGCTCTTCAGGGCAGAGATAATGACTTTCTATTTGTTATGGCATTTAAAAAAGTGAATAAAAAAGGCAGAGCATTGACTACCAGATGCTGTTAAAATTATGGCTAAATTCTTTTGTAAACTGGTGCAATAAAAGCGTATAAATCAGCTAAACAATAATGGGACATGTAAAAAAACAAAGCCCAGTCATTATACTACAACTACATGTAAATAAATCACTTTGCTCTCCTGGACAATCCCATATTGATTTACAGGGCTACTCCTATGAGAGTTAATCACCCCCAAGCGTAAATGCCTTGTTTTCATTTACATTTACAATATTTTCTTCCATATAATCCACAGTCAATTTGATGAAAAGGACTTTAGTTTGGAGAAGCCATAAGCACATGAACTCAATGTTTACGTGAAGGGGTTTTCGCTTACCCTCTTACCTCCCCATAGCAGACAAATCCCTCCTATGGGATACCTTTATTTTAGTTATGGATTATATGTTATTGGGAAGCAGGACTTTAAATGAGTGCAAGTTACCTGAAATGTGATATACAGACCAGAAAATATTATGTATTTAAGTTGTTGCCATTTTTAGCTCATGAAAGGACAACAGAGCATTGTGGACTTTTAAACTGCTTAAGAGGCAACACGTTGCTTGTTTTAATTATTTTATAAGATTCATTATACCATGGCCCTGAAAAGAAACTCTTAATGGCCTTTGGTTGAGCCATAGTTAGGTGTGTGTTAAAGACAGTGAAACCTCCTCCTCACATTTTTCACAGTGCTTTCCCGTCAGTCCATCCTTGCAGTGACACTGCTGCCACGACCACTGATCCACACAAGTGCCACCATGTTGGCAGGGGCTGGTTGTGCAGGCTCCTTCCAGTCTGGGACACCTGAAAGAAATCAGAAAAGTAAATGCTGAAGGATGTGTACACAAATAAGCAGAGCAAACGTGCTGGGTAGTGTCCTACGTTTAAATGGTACTCCCTTTCTTCCCCTCAGAGATTCAAAAATGGCTCTTCTTCCCATCCCTGGAAGTGTTCAAGGCCAGTTGGATGGGACTCTGAACAACCTGGTCTAGTGAAAGGTGTCCCTGCCCATGGCAGGGGGTTGGAACTGGGTGATCTTTAAGGTCCCTTCCAACCCAAACCATTGTGTGATTCTAAGGATCTCTGTAGACAGCTCAAGTTTCTAAGCAGATCCCAATTTTCAGCATCAAGTTATAACAGTCTTACAAAAGAGGAAGGAATTCAGAGACAGCCAAACTCCTACTGTCTGTTATGCAGGAGAGAAGAAACTTTTTTAGGCATTTTTTATGCTGTAGACTGCTAGAGCCTTTGTATTACAATGACGAACACAAACATGGGGGTTGAGAGAGGAAGCGTGAACAAGGAAATCTGGATGGAAGATGGACATTATTGCTACAACTGTGACTTCAAATACTGAAAAAACAATAGAATCAGATAGTTCACCATTTCTGAAAGACCACTCAGAGGATATGAGGGAAATTCAGTGATATTTGAGAGGCAAAGTAAGAGAACAGACATGGTGGATTAAGAGGAAATAAAAGGGAGTAGAGGGTTAGCAAACAGTATGAGTATAGTCAAACCCAGGTGGAATTTATAAAGAAACCCAAGAAAAGCAGCTACTCAATTTCAGCCTGCAAAGCAGCTTGAATAATCATTGACAATAGAAATGTAATGATGCTGCTTTTTTGAAGACTCTGTAATCTTTAGTGAACCTGTCATCCAAATTCACTTTCTTCCTACATTTTTCTCATTTTACAGTAGCTTCCACAGCAATTTTTTTCTAACTTGAAATATCTGTTGGTGTCTGAATGGAATAGCATTCATGACAGCTTCCTTTATTGCAAACGGGGTCCATTTGATCCCATATATAGCAGACGTACTGATCTAAGATTCCTTGAGCTGCCAAAGCCTGGCTGGGCTCCAGGGGACGTCCATTGACTGCAAACTCCATTATGCAGCCCACAAAATCATGGCTTTCCACCTGTCCTCTCCTCTGAAGGATGGGCTCTACGGACCTGATGCCACCAACAGTAACTCGGTTTGGTTGTACATCGAGAGTCCTGTAAAAGAGAAAAATAACTGATCAGTACCAGACATCAGGACAGCGATGACAGGACAGGAACTGCAACCATCAGCTACAGCCTGCGGCTAAAATTCCTCTTCCCAAATTGGTGTTTTACATTTAGAAGGGGAGACAGAGAGATCAATAGCACTTGAACAGTTGTTGTGGGTATGACTCTAAATTTACATTCAGTTTGCATGTCCAAATTTCTATTCACTTGACTGAGCAGTGTGCTTGAGATCACAAAGAATAAGGTTTTGTACCCAACTATAATTTAGATATTAGGTGATAATTAAATAGCAGGAAGATGGACTCATTGTTTTGCTAAGATGTAACACCTCTGCTAGCAGGGGAACCCTGTGTAGTAGGAAACACAATTGTGATTATTTTAAGAAATTAGCCAAAGTGATTTGGATTAAAGTTATTGTTATCTCCAAAGATGCAACCCAAAGGCTACAGAGTTAGTTACAGTAAATACAGAATAAAGTTTGCTTTCCTTACGGGACACTGTTTATGAACTCAAAACTGTAACAGACAACACCTGAAAACAATGTCAAAGTAATTACTCTTAATATTTTTTTTTCAGACAGCAGTAATAAGGTGATTTTATTTCCTATGTCTTTATGAGAAATGAGAGGTACAGTTTAAATAAATACATGACCCCAAATCATTAGGCAATAGATTTATCCTCATTTACACCACAGTACAGGCTACTCATGGCCATGCATGTCTGGACTGCCACCAGAGCCTGGGGACAGAGATGGTGTCAGGAACTGGGGATTTCTGAGCAAAGCCCAAGGGCTTTATGATCCAGTTCTGTGCAGAAATGTAGCCTGAACTAGCAAGTAGCAGCACATGTATAAAATCCAGTTTGCTTCCGCAAAGACGGAAGAAACTGACTCTTGGGAGCCTTATCATTACTCCAACTTTCTCTGGCTTTACAAGGAGATTTCTTTTTAGATTGACTCCAAAAAACATCCCACCCAAACCCCAAACGAACCCCACCAAATGAAGAAATATTTACCAGTCAGTTGAAACAGCAACGTTGCTAACAGTGCAGTAGCCTGGCTTCTGATCCTCAGAGCAGGAATCCACTGTCAGGGATGCCGCCTGCAAAAGGTACACACACAGATATGCTCAATATTACAAGGCTTTAGTCCCCAACCACATTAACTATTTATGCTTAAGTGTATAATATCAAGGACTTGGCCAGAAGGGAGCACTTTTATGTTACAATGTCACTCAGGATTGCAGGGTGCTTCAGAGCCACTGCTCAACTCCATCCTCCACCAGCACAGCGAGGACACCACCAAGGTGTGGGTACAAACAGGTGTCTGCCAACTGTCTGCTTCGGTGCCCGGAGCAGTTAAACACCAGTTTTTCACATTCAGGTAGGGTTTCTTTCATAATTGTTTGCTTTACTCCTTGAAACTGCAGTTACTTTGGCTTGTACTGTATCCTATTCCTGATATGGTTCAGATAATCTGAGCAAAAACCTGCTCCCTCCAATCACAAAGGGTTTTCTTTCAGGGACTTGACGATGATATTAAACATACTGAACTTGATAAAAAGCATGTTACAAAAGCTGGGAGTACAAACAGTGAGATTACTAGTTAAAAATAATTACCCTGGGAGTAGAAACACAGAGATTACTAGTAATAAATAACAACCAACCACTCAATAAAACTCCAAAAGTAACCAAATGGACCTGCTTAAGGTAACCCCTTGACTAAGAGGTCATGAAGGATCTCGACTTTGATAATGGAGAAGCATCTGGACACCGAGAGTGGGACTGACCTGATGTTTAGAGAAGTACCAGGCATTATCAGTACTTACAGCAGTCTTACTCTTTATTATTACTATTATTATTTTTATCCCCAAGCCATCAAGTCCCAGACAACGAGGTTGCCTCAACCTGGTCTAGTGGAAGGTGCCCCTGCCCACAGCAGGGGGGTTGGAACCAGATGATCTTTAAGGTTCCTTCCAACCCAAACCATTCTGTGATTCTGTGACTACCCATCCAACTTATTTACACTAAAGCCACTCATGGCACTTCTATTTGTAATGTCTAAAATCCTAACCAAAGCTGTCACTAAAATCATGAAAAAACTCCTGCTGATTTAAAAAGAAGTTTTTATTTTATTCCTTATTTAGCAAAGAATTGTCCCCACAGTGATTTATTAATAACAGATGCGCTGAAAGAAAAAAAAAAAAACAACCAACCCTGAAGGTTAGTTATTCTTTAAAACAAATTTTCAGAAAAATAAACATAATCTCCACAATGTACATCTCCTCATGTTTCAGCTAGATGTGTGGTACAGCTTTACAGCAAATTTAAATCAAACGCCACCTTTAAAAATGCCTGGGTTTATATTTTGATTTAGATTACTCTATGGGAGCTGAGCAAGCAGCACTGGCTATCAGTACATCATTACTCTGCAGAGGTTTTTTCTACTGCCTGCAAATAAGTTTGCTAACAACAGCCTGTTGAAATCCCCACAGATTGTCCGTGCTAGTTCCAAATACACGCTGCAAGCGGATGCACTGTATTGACCAAATAAATTCAGAGCTCTTAGCCCTAAATCATGCCCTTCAGTACGATTAAATTGTTCAATTTGCTATTTTTAATGAAAGCTTATCTTGAATTTCTTTCCATACAAATGAGCAAAGTGCTTCTCCCAAGAAATGTCAGCCTGCAGTTCCAAAGCAGATTATAGCCCTGTGTAAATGAAACAATTCAGAGAAAGAATAATAAGCTGGCTGCTCTGTATGCCACCACATGCATACATATTTTCCTTCAGAACATCAACAACAAAAACTGAAATGAGTTTTTTGTCCGTAGCTCAATCAGCATAATCTCCCTAACTTACATCGCTATGTGCTCTGCAAGCCAAGCTCCAACCCCAGCTGAAGGGCTGGATATTTGAGAATATATTTTACTTGGACCAGAGTTCATACAATTTATTTTCTAATGTTAGTCAAATGTTCCTGCTTGTTACTTAAGCATTACTCTACAGTTACCTTGCCACATTATGAGCCTTTCTATCCTGTCACTCTGCAATAGTTCAGGACTGACAACTTAATGATTTTACCAGTTTCCGATAAAATCCCACTGTGCTGTAGGAAATGACAGATTTGGAATCCTGAAGGGGGCCTATTTTATACAGTTTTGGACACCTGGGAGACATTTTTCCTGCAGCAGAAATATCTAAGACAAAGGCGATTCTCTTCACATGCTGTTTGTAAACAGCTAACATTACTGAAAAGGTTTAAACATTAAAAACAAAACAAAACAAAAAATCACACAAAGGTATAGGTTGCCTTAAATGTTTGCTTTCAGCCTGAAGCATTCATAGCTGAATTTTTCTATAAATAGCCCTTTTTATGTTCTCTCTTCTTCTATAGTCCTCTGGCACACTGACAAGTAAAACATTTTCTTTCTCTGTTTTTTTTCTTCAGTGTATTTAATTTATTTGTTGCAACTTTTACTGTGTGCCCCTATACTTAGCCATTCACTCAAATCTTATTTATAGAAGTAACATTCTACTTTAGTTACTAAAATGGGAACCTGGTGCATCTCAAGATTAAGGTGCACCTTTGGGCTTAAGAATCTGTGATGTAAATTATTAAATTTGCAAGATGCAAATTGATATCTCATATCAAGGGACGTTAAACCAAAGTCATTGCTCAACACCACAATTACCTTTCATCTTATTTGGATATGTAAGTCCTACAAACACACACAAACTGGATTTAAAAATCCAGCTGAAGAGTGGATTTCACAGAACCATAGAATCCTTTATGCTGGAAAAGGTCTCTAAGAATCCAACCACTCTCAAGCACTATTAAGGCCACCAATAAACCACGTCCCCAGGTGCCACATCTACACATCTTTTTAATACCTCCAGGGATGGTGACTCAACCACTTCCCTGGGCAGCCTGTTCCAGGCATTGACAACCCCTCTGGGGAAGAGCTCTTTCCTAATATTCAATCTAAACCTCCCCTGCTGCCACTTGAGGCCATTTCCTCTTGTCCTGTTGCTGGTAACTTGGGAGAAGAGACCAACACCCAGAACAAATGGAGATACCAGATCTTGTCCTATGAACTGAAATGGAGTTTCAGGCTCAAGACTCTGCAAGGACTAGAGGGCAGGCACACTGGGTAGAAGAGTTTATTGCTTTTATTCCTTTCATCACTTCTAGCTTCAAATACACAAACCAAAATGGGGACCCCCACCATATATCACTGTTGTATGACTTTAATTTCAAACATGGGAAGAATATGGAATTCCACGTATGCTGGCCATTTCTGCCTGAGAAGGGAACTGTTGGGCAATAGTTACTGATTATGGATGGCAAATAGATTTGGTTTCATTTCTAACTCAAACACATTGTGGAGTCAAAAAACTTGGCTTGGATTCAAAGAGCATTTGGTTTATGTTCTGCTTTGGAAATATTATTAAAAAATGAGAGAAGAGGAATAGAAAACATTTACTGGAGAAAAAAATGAAGGCAGGAGAGGGGTCAGAGTGCCAGGCATATGGCAATCAGTTGTCCCAGTTTTTGGCAGAGTTCCTCACCTAAGATGCATTCTGGGAGACAAAGAGAGAAGTAACTTCCCTCCTTCCCCTCAAAAAATTCTCTTAATGTAGCACCTTTTAACTCTTTACATGTATGCTACAGAGGAAAACCAGGCTCCCAGTCTGATGAGATTGATAAAATCTCTGAATTAGCTCAAGGATGCCTGGAATTTGAAGTTTGTCCACTTCTATTTTCCAAATGTTGAGAAAAATTATGTTGAGGCTATTTGCAATTACTGTGGTTAATTAGCATTCCCTGATAATCATCCCTGTAATCTACACCAGTTAATTAGCCCTGTGCATACTCATCTATATCATTAATTATTCCTGGCTCTCATTTTTCACATTGAGAGTATGGGGGCATTTTGCACACGTTTTTTTCATTATACTTTATCATCATCATACTAAACAAACCACCATAGGGCTTTGAGTCAGTTGGAATAAGACAGAAATGAAGGAGGTTTTTCCCAAAGTTGGAGTTTCTGCTAGCAAACACAATGTCCCTAAATTTACGTTTCTCTGAGTTCCCCTGGAAGCCAAAGTGATAAATGCTCATTTTAGCGTTTCTTACCATTCCAGCCCGGCGGGCAATGACGGTGTGGAATTGCCCATCAGACACCTTCTTGGCTGTGGTGAGCTTGTATGTGCCACTGCCCAGGTTGTAGGAGAACCTCAGCCTCCCTCCTGCTATTTCCAGGGCCAGGAATTCTGCCCGCTCTCCGGTTTGGTTGTCGTGGTTATACAACAGCAAGGCGTTACTCTTTATAGTGGCAAACTTTATATAGATGTAATTATTGTTGGGATCCATACTGGGGAACTCCATATAGGACAGCTCTTCAAATCCATAACTGTTCAGCTCGCAGTGATTCCCAAAAACACCTGCAAAATGAAGAGCAAAATCTGGAATTGGCGAGTTTTTTCCTCACCGTGCATTCTCCCAGGAGCAAAGTATGGATGTGCTCTCGACATGGCTGTGATGCACAGGCTCCTTAAGGAACCTCTAGTGTAAAATTAAAAGCACACAACCAACACAACCAGAATGCTATTACCCACAGCTGGGTGTGAGGTACATTACATTTAACGTTAAAAGTTCAAGTTACAAAGGACAAGTTACAAATTGATACATCTACTGAAAAACATTTCATTGAGCTCTATGGCTTCTTTGGAAAACACCAAAACAAGCCAGTTTGACAGCTCTGTCAAGACATGGTTGTTAATTATCATCAGGCATTTATTAATCCAGTTATGGAAATAAATGTGCAAGTTGAGTTTATTTTTCGCTCTGTGGCTGTTATCTGAAGTGTTTCTCACTGGGTGGTTCATTTTTCATACTTAAGAAATAAGAATGTCTGATTAAAACATTATGCCTTTTCACGTTTTTGCTGATATGAATATTTTGGTGCATTCTACATATTTCTTTTCAGATCTCTGTCACAAAATTTCCCTTGATTTTTCTTTTACTGCAGTGACAATGAGAAAAAAGCTCAGATTTTATTTATGAATATTAGTTACATTTACAATGGAATATGTCTATAAGGGAAATTAATAAACCCTGAGTAAATGTACAATAAAGGAAATAAAAGGGAATAGAGAAATTATTCCACATGTTAATAGAAAAACTTATTAAGCATTTGTTACAAATGCATATTGAGAATGGTATTTTTGTGAGAGGGTTTTCAACAACCTTAAAACACTGCAGATCATTTCTGTGCATTTCTGGTTTCTTTATTAATCTGTTAAGTTTACTTTCATACTTTTCCATACGAACAATGACAATTTTGGATTAATCTGTATTCAGAATCAATCTTGCTGCAATTGCGTCATGATACCTTAAAATATCCATGTTGTTCTATGTTTTTGTTGGGTTCATTCCACAAACCAAATCTGGGATAATTAAATTCTAAAAATTGTGAAACTATTTTGGCACTACTACATGCTTCTCTGATGTAAAATACTGATGTTATTTACAATGGTTTTATTCTTCAGCTCTCCTAAAAGTGCCTGTTATTCATCAGGAGAGCTTTGTTATCATCATTCCTCTTCCTTCACACTGAACTTTGGATATTCTTGGTGGTGAAGGTGCTTTAGCCCTGATCCAGCTGTGGTTGAGCTAAGTTTCTTCTTTAGGAAGTCAATGGTCATGATCTAAAGATTTCAAGCATCCATTCTTACTTTTGGTCAGTTATCCATATCTACCTATCCACCTATCTCATTAGAAATATTCTTTCTGATTTTTAGGCACTGAATTGTTTGGCTGGAACTTGTTATGTTTTTGTGTGAGAGAGAAAGGAGCTGCTACCAGGAATGACAAATAAACATTGGTAGCGACCACATCACTTTTTAATTTTCTTTTAAAGAAGAATGAGTTAATTAAACCTCCAGTTTTTCCAAACCTTGAATCATTTTCAAACCAGAAATCATTTATGCAGGTAAAAATAAATAGAAATATGAATAGGGAAAGGGGAGATGAAGAGGAGAGGAGGAGAAGGATACTCACCAAAGGGACAGTGGCAGAAATACCCCTCCAGCCCACTTTGGCAGGACCCACCATTGAAACAAGGGTTGCACGCACAGTAGTTGACAGTGGAGTCACACGTTTTCCCTGTGATGAGGGAACAAAAGCAATTTCCAGGTCAGACTACTCAGGGCACTAGGAAAGTCAGGCTGCTGTTGTAGGTTACGAGGTTATGAACCAACCCTGAACACGTGGCCAGGAGAGAGGGTTCCAGGGACTGGCTGTGGGATAGAGAGAGGAATCACAGACAGGATGCTGGGCTGCTCCCAGCTCTGTCACAGGCATAATCTGTGGCCCAGAGAAAGCAATGTTACTTTTCAAGTGTCTCATTGTGATTATAGGTACTGGTGGACTCTTGTTTTAATTGAACTGAATTTTATTATTTATTTTATTTTATTAACTGGGGTCTATAAAAGAGAGATCAAGAAATTAAAGGCAATGCTGAACTAAAAAGCTGTAAAAATGTATCTTTTTTTCCTCCCTGTTGAATGCAATATACTCATGAGTGCACAGGAGATACAGACAGCCCTTGCTGGACCCTGTACAAGCAGGTCATGCTGAACACAGCCTGCTATTGTACATTATATGATTTTTCTTACTTTTCCTCATCAAGTACAACCTCCTTCCTGACTCGGAGAGACCACAGTCCTCTGGACCTAAAACAAGCTACCCTGGATACAGTCCTTTCCTAAGCAGACATTGTCACATGTGGTACATATTATTCCCCAGAGAACAAACTGAAATCACATAATTCATTTCAGCAAGGAAGGGAACCAAGAGAAAAAGTGAAGATTTTAACAGATGCCAAATACGGACACGGGGATTCTTTGTACAAAACTAAAATTTTCTTTGTATGGAAACATTAACTACAGAAATACTGGTCTTCGTTTTTAAGGTTTTCATTGCTAGGCTTTGATGAGTTTAGCAACACTTCCACTACATCCCACTCTTGGAACCTGTCTTCCTTTTGCCAGCAGTGCCAGCCTTCACTGCCTGTGCTCAGCAAAAACTTCAAAGTATTGTTATGTTTGTCCTCCCTGCTTCACTCACAAGACCAGCCACAGTCTTCCAGACTTCCCCTGAACTTCATCTCAGCCAGGATATATGCACAAAGCAAGGGCTAATACTGCCTTAATGCTTCTTTTTGCATTGATAATGAATTATTTTATTTCTTATGCCATATGTATATGTTTAAGTTAAAAGTACAACATGAGCTCGCACAGAGGGTGTCCATTCTTGTATGTCACATATATCTTATAATTTTACATTTCCCATGACAGGAATGCACAATAGGCAGCCCTTCGAGGTTGCTGGTGCTTAAAACTGTAGAAAATCAGGACTGTGCTTTATGAACTCTGCTACCTTTTTCAGAGTTTCACAACTTGAGTCACCTAATGAAGAAAACCTCTTTTTTTTTTCCCCCCCTCTTCTACTTTTCAGTTTAATCTACAGTTTGCAAGCAGCTCTTCCATGTGAGCAGCAGCTCTCCATGTGTGACTGCATGCAGGATGGAAATGGAGCGCTGGAGGATTCCTGTGGTTAATACGTCACTTGTAGATGCACCATAAATCCAGGAAACTTTTCCAGTGTCTGAATCTAATTATGCTTTGGGGGTATTTATTTATGTTTTATTCTCTAATGGGCATGACTGAAGGATGAGCTAACTTTTTATGTGAGATTTTGCTGTTTTCTTTGTTTTCAATTTATGGTCCGTAGTAGCGATCTTTGACTTTATGAAGGAGAGCACAAAGCAAGAGTGAGACAGACATGCTTAAAATAGCTCAGTGATGTTGCTTAGTTTTCAGAAAAATCAAGTGTAGCTAATAAGGCTTACTCGGATTTTTGCAGTTCAATCTAACTAAATACTCTTCTTTTTCTCAGCTAACATTAAAGCTGGCACATTTGCTGAGTCAGCAAGAGAATATGGATGTTTATTTCAGCTGCACTTACTTTCACCAGTGAACAACAGCACCTTCTTCATGCTTAACTATTGTTTGAAGAGTTCTTGAAACCAACAGAAGAGTGTTTAGAACAACAGAATTATACAATCATAGAATGGTTTGGGTTGGAAAGGGCCTTAAAAGCCATCTTCCTCCAATCCTCTACCATGGGCAGGGACACCTTCCACTTGATCAAGTTGCTCAAAATCCCACCCAAACTGGCCTTGATGAAAATTGCAGTTAGCTGAGTTTATAGATCAATTCTCAGCTGAAATTCTGAAAGATGCACGGTATTCACTTCTGCATCAGAAAGATCTTTTTCTGAAGACCATGAAAATTAGGAGAATGCTGGATAATTGGTAACAGACAGCATTCAACATTTATCATTCATCACCTCCAGCTGATGCTATCAGAGGCAGGGGCTTATGCAAAAATATAAGTTCCTCAGACTCTTTTAATTGAAAAATGTAACAGGAACAGATACCAGCTCAATGCTCTTGAGTTAAGATTTCAGCTGATTTGAGAGTTTTAGTTTTTGTGGTTCTCTGTGTCCATCTTTTAAAGTGGTTGTTCTAATATTCTAATCTTGCATTTGAAACAACTTCACAAACCTACATTCCTTCATCTTAATGAATCCTGGAAAACAGGAAATGAAGGGTTCAAAGGAAGGGCAGACAACTACTGTAAATCACCAAGCATATTCCCTCCAGAAAGTGATTATTTTAAAAACAAAACCTGTTCATCATTAAGAGATATAATTATAACAGATTGTTTAAACCCTAATGATGCTCTGAGGTAATCAGTCTTTATAATCCTATCCAGTGAAAGGAATGACATTACCTTTTGCAGTATGATGAAGTGAAATGCAGCTGACAAAACATAATAAATCAAGGAAAAGTACGACTCAGTTTTCAGGTACACCATTATAAAGGTCTATAGCTCATGTACTCTAATTTACAGTGAACAGAGCGTCTGTCTCAGAAAACACTAATTTCTACTTGCATGCAATACCATGTAAATATTATTTTATTACCAAGCATGCAAATTCAATTATGAGACTGTATTTTCATTCCAACAGAAGCAGCAAAGCTATGTATATGGCAAACTGAATTAGAAAGCCACTATTTCAGACGCCTCTTTTTTGTTGTTGTTGAAGCACTCAAGGCTTATATTCATGAAGAAACAGTTTGAGGCTTTATTTTTACATCCACTGTGGCTATCTTTAATCACATATGAGTGCAAATTAAGAGTCCAGGCAGCTGTGTTCTCTTTCTGATGGCAGTGTAATAATGACATAATAGCCTCTATGTCAAGCATTCTCAAACAATCAGTACACTGACATTTGTTTGCAGAACCTATTGAATATTTAATTTGCAGAATTTCAAATATGCTTTTGCAGACATAAAATGTCTAAATATACTGTGTGTTAACTGTGATCTTATCTAATAAGCTCTGTTGATATTAAACTCTAAAGATATTTTGTCTTTTAATTACATTGGTGCCATTTGTTTTCTGTCTTGATCAATTAATCTCAGGACACTTTAATAACTCTTGATTCTGCAATGGCCAACTGATTAAACAACATCTGACTTCCAAATAGAAACGTCTGCCTCAGTGGCAGTCTATTTTAAGGTTATTTGTGTTGACAAGGAGTTTAAGAAAGCTCCTATCAGATGCCACATTTAATTCATGGCATGAAAGAAATCCAACACTTCAAACTCTAACAGTCTCTCATCACATTCTCTTAGTAAAAATACTCATCTGTTTTTTTGAGCTTGTCACATGCAGAGCTCGATTTTTAGCTGACATAAGGGTTAAGCATTAAAGTATGAGCTTTAATACCAGAAGAAATCTGCTGGATGTTTCATAAATGTTTCAAATTACAGTCTAGAGGCATACACTGCAGTTTGCTTGCTAGAGTTAATGAAGTGTTTTGCTTCACTGCAACAGCAAACATATGCCCATTTACTCTCTGGTGCTAATGACCTCAAGAGTTACAGGGCATAGGTGCCCTAGAATTATTTTGCCATGCTCCTGGCAAAATAATTTGATGTGCTAATACAACACGAAATAAAATCCTGGACTGGTAACTTAATTAGAACTGCTTGTCAATTAACAACAATTGCTCTTGACCTGAGGCTCAGGAGCACATTTGTGAGGTTCACACGAAAGATCTCATCAGCATCCTTGCTATTGCACTGAATATGCACTCACTGCTGCAGCTGTGATTTAAATTAAGAAGTTAAACCTTTACTTTGAAATTAATTAACTTTCTCCTCCATACTCTTCTGCACTGTTCTGGTTTAAGAAAAAAACTCAAAGGAACAATGGATCCCCTAATCCCTCCATGGGTTACAGGTGAGCTGTGGTGCTGGCAAGTCCCACACCAGAATGGACACAGCTGTGCTGAGCTGGGCTGCCCTGGGGCATAGGCAACACAGAAATACTCCTTAGAAAAGGCAATGAAAGCCTTACCTAATCTCCTTAGGTCAGGTTTTTTTTTTTTTCTGATTTCTATAAAAGTGGCTATAAGCACTGGTTAAAATTGTTCAGACCTTCCCTAAATATCCTCCTCGTGGCAGAAGCAAAGACCTGCCTGCTTTTCTAGGGTTACAATGCTGCTGTGCTTGAATGTGTAATAAATATTAGACAAAAAATACTCAGAAGGGGTGGGAATGCTGCAGACATTTCTATGCCTAATGAAAAAAATAAATGACAAAGGGACAAAATACAGAACAGAGAGGTTGACCACGTTGCCTGAATTCTGTTTTTTCCCATATCCTTCATCTGTTTTCTGTCCTGCAAGTAATTTGGGGCAGAGGCTGATTTTCTTGCTTGGCACACTTCTAGCAGACTTGAAATGCTCCCACAATATGCATAACAATAACATGTACAGAAAAATAATACTTAAGCATTGGAAATGGTTTCTGCACATTTAATAAATTTAAATAGCTCTCGTAAAAATCTTTCTGTTCTAATGCAAATCAGGTAAGTAAGATTTGCCTGGGGACAGAGCTAAAATAAAATAATATTGTGGGCACCTGATCTTCTGAGTTTTCACACTATTAATACCTCATTTTGCATGACACCTTCATCTACTGGGGATACTTATATTCAGACAAGCTTGGGCTAAGAAAGCACATCTCCACACTCTCGCCATCTTTTCTGGACCCTAAGGTATAGAGGAGTGAAAGCGTACCTGTGAACCCAGTTTTACAAACGCAGTTGAAGCTTCCTGGGAAGTTCTGGCAGGCGGCACCATTTTTGCAGGGGTTGGAAAAGCACTCATTGACGTCCCTCTCGCAAGCCATGCCAGTGAAACCCTCTGGGCAGCTGCAGGAGAAGCCCCCCACCAGGTTGTGGCAAGTGCCGTCGTTGTGGCAGGGGGATGGGAGGCACTCGTCGATGTCGGTCTCGCACAGGCTCCCGTCGTACCCTGGCAGGCACCTGCACACGAAGGGCCGCAGGGGCTCGTTGGCCACGATGATGACGGGGACGCTCTCGTGGGTCCTCAGGGCCGGGCTCACCGCCAGCCTCCTCAGGCAGCTCCCTCCGTTCTGGCAGGGGCTCTGCAGGCACCAGTCGTGGTCCACGGCCTCGACCCGCACCCCGCTCTGGCGGAAGAGAACGTCCTTGATGCTCTCGAAGAAGGTGGCCACGCCGCTGGGGTTCACGTACTGGTTGTTGCCGCGCTTGACGGCCGCCATCAGGAAGGTGTGGTTGCTGTCCTCGTACAGCCCGTAGAGCTGGATGGCCGTGCCCAGCCCCGTCAGCTGGGAGCTGGCGATGCGCAGGAAGTGCAGGTAGTGGTTGGTCAGGAAGTCCCGCACGCTGTGGGCGCTCAGGCGAAGGAGGATGCTGTTGTCGATGGTGGCGTTGCTGAAGCCCGCGAAGAAAATCCGGACGCTGCTGGTGACGGCGCCGTGTAACCCATCGTTGCTGAGGACAGCCAGGTCAAACGTGCCATCCGTGGACCTCGCCTGCGAGTGCAGCTCACAGGTGCCCCCGGGAATGCTGAAGAGGCTGGTGACTCCTGAGGTGAGGGAGCATTGGAAGCTGTCTAGCACATCTGGATCCTGTGGCTTTACATTGCCCAAAATTCCACCTGGGAAGAGGTTGCCATAATAATGAACAAAGATTTCTACTGTTCTGGGCTGAGACGGGTTGTCGTTTTGGTCTATTACCTTGATCTGCACAGTTCCTGTGGAAGACATCTGAGGAACGCCAGAGTCTCTCGTAATCACGGAGAGGTAGAAATCACTGATTTGCTCCCTGTCAATCTCCCTCGTCGTTGTCAGGACACCAGCGGTGCTGAGGCTGAAGTAGCTGGTGGCAGGGCCAGTGCTGAGCAAGTAATATGTGAAAGGACCTTGGTTGGGAGGGAGATCAGGATCTGACGACTGAAGCGTCATCACCAGAGTTCCAGCGCGGTTATTCTCCAAGACTTCTCCTTGGCTGGTGGACAAGGTAGGGCCGTTGTCGTTGATATCTTCCAAAGTTACCAACAGAGAGGCACTGCCTGTCGCAGACGGCGTTCCCGAATCGATGGCCAGCACAGACAGGTTGTAGACAGGCAGCGTTTCTCGATCCAGCTCCGCAGTGACCGTCACCTGTCCCGTCTGTGGGTTGATGGAAAAGGCGCTGTTCTCATTGCCAGACCCGATGAAATAGGAAAACCTGCTCCAGCTGGGGACAGAATCTGAATCAAAGGCACTGACGAATGTGACGTGCGTGCCTGGAGGAACACCCTCGCTAATTTGTATATTGTAGGTTCCCAAGGTAAAAACAGGAGGGTCGTTGGCATCCAGGATTGTGATATTAACAGTTACTTCATCTATATCTGCACCACGAATGCTCCCCAAATTTTTTGCAAGGACTTTCAAAGAGATTCGCTCTTCTTTTTCTCTGTCAAGCGGCCCTGAAACGTAGATCTGGCCACTTTTCTCATCTATCTGGAAGCCCTTCTTTCTGCTGCTGCCAAAGATGAGGTAGTGGACTTCTCCATCAATTCCCATATCCCGATCACTTGCAAAAACTTCACCTACAACAGTACCTTTGGAGGCTGCCTCTGAAACCTCGAAATAATAAAGCTTGGACACAAAACGGGGCACATATTCATTTGTCCCTTCTAACTGGATGTTGACAGTAGCAAAGCTGCACCTCTCTTCATCTGGAACATTAAAAGCCTTTACCGTTAAATGATAGCTCTGCTTTGTTTCATAATCTAAAAACCCCTGGGTGGTGATGGTTCCCGTGTTGGGGTCAATGACAAAGAGGTCGCTGTCTGAGGACTGAATGGCATATGCAATCACAGCGTTAGATCCGGAGTCAGCATCAGTGGCGTTTAAACAAATAACAGTTGTCCCACTGGGGGCATTTTCTAACACGGTGGGGAAGTAGTCCTCAGGGCTGAATGCTGGGGAGTTATCATTGACATCAATGACATTAACAGTGACACTGCAGTAGCCTGTTCTGGACACCCATCCTCCATCTGTGGCAGTAACAACCAGCTCGTGCTTTTGGTGTAACTCAAAATCAAGTGGTTTGGCTAGTGTCAGTGTCCCAGTGGTTGTATTAATAGCAAAGATTCCGGCTTCATTTCCAGAGGAAATATTGTATCTGATTAATCCGTTCATAGCAGCATCTCTGTCTCGTGCTGACACCGTTCTGACCACTGTTCCAACAGAATGACTCTCCGGGATAGTAACACTCATACGGCTTTGGGAAAACTCAGGTGTATGGTAATTTTCTTCTGTCACTACTATTTCAACAGCTACCTCGGATGAGAGTGGGGGATTACCCTTGTCCTTGGCTTTCACTTTAAACAGGAAGTTTTTGTTCAAATCAGCCATTAGTGAAGACGACACAGAAATCCAGCCTGTACTCCTGTCCAGTCTGAATTTATTAGTTTTGCTCTCATCAGAGATGAAGTACTCCACTTCAGAATTCAAGCCAAAGTCCTTGTCATCCACTGCAGTGACTTTAATTAAGTTTGTGCCAACCCTCACGTTCTTAGTAACAGGAGTGAAATATTTAGGAGCGAGGAAGAGCGGTGCGTTGTCGTTGCTGTCCACTATGTTTATGGTGACGGTGGTCTCGCTCACTAACGGGGGACTGCCCCGGTCTGATGATGTCACGATGAAGCTGTGCCTATTGATGTTGACATTGCTGGAACCGCTGGAGTTTTGGTACCTTAAATACTGCTTGTTGAAAATCTCCCCCGTGGTTGCATTAATGCGGAAGAACTCGGACTGGGATTTTATGAAGTAGAAGACTTGGCCATTGGACCCTTCATCTGGATCGGTGGCTGAAACCTGGGTGACCTTTAGCCCAATCCCAGGAACCTCAGGACACTCCAGGTAATAGGACGGTTTTGTAAATCGCGGGGCATTGTCATTGACATCCGTGACAAATATGGTGACATCCGTGCTCACCGTCCACCCGGAGTCATGTGCAGAGACCCTGATTCTGTAGCGGTCAGTGTCCTCCCTGTTCAGTGGTCTGCTGATGGTGATGTCCCCAGTGCTGGGATTTATGGTAAACGGGAGACTCGTATCCCTTATGGAGTACCTGCTGACTGCGTTCACCCCAATGTCCTCATCTGATGTTGTGACTCGGGTTACTGTAAAACCCAGAGGTGCATTTTCAGGCACAGAAGCACTGAATATCTGGGAAAACCTCGGAGCATTGTCATTTTCATCTAAAATATTAATGATAACTTTGACAGTCGTGCTCTGGAGCGGAGTGCCTTTATCCGAAGCTTTTATGGTTAGTGTGTACTGAGACATTTTCTCCCTGTCCAAGGGCCTGACACTTCTGATCTCACCAGTGGCTCGATTGATACTGAAACTATTTTCAGTATTGCCCTCAATTATTTCATAATTTAGCTGTCCATTTAGACCACTGTCTCTGTCGACAGCAGCCACCGTCAGTATCTTCCGTGGGGACAGGTTCTCTGCTATTTCTGCAATGAAGGGATCCTGCTCAAACTCTGGCGCGTTATCATTGACGTCAATCACCGATACTTCCAATTTCTTGTATGAGGAAAAGGGGGGAAAGCCCGTGTCTCTGGCCTCAATCCACACCACATATTTCTGTATGGCCTCAAAATCTAAAGCTTGCCCAACAGAAAGCTGTCCTGTCACCTGGTCCACCAGGAAGGTGCTGCCCAGGTTACCGCTGGCGATGTAGTAGGACAAGGAGCCTCCTCTGGCTGAAGATCCAGAGACCGTGGTGACAAGTGTCCCAGCTGCTTGGTTTTCGGGAAATGTGAAGGTCTCCTGATCTGCCTGAACACGAGGAAATTCGGCTTTGTCCACAAACCTCACGGTGACTGTCGTAGAGTCTGTCTTGGGGTACCGGCCGCCATCCCTCACGTGAACAGAAATGGTGACTTCGGACTCTCCCGCCAGTGGTTTTGCAGCCAGGATTGCCCCCCTTGCTGGATCGATGTGGAATTTCTCAGAGTTCTTCCCCATGAGGGAATAATGGAGCTCGGCATTGGAGCCAGCATCCGCATCGGTGACGGTCACAGCAAACACGAATGAGCCTGAAATGGAGAACAAAGTTAGGTCAGTCCTTTAACGAATGCACTGACTGTGAGAAATGTGATGCCAGCTTTTCACTCGGAAGCACATCCTGGAGCAGCATGCTCTCCCTTACACTGCCCTGAAAATAAACTGCTTTTTTCACAAGATGGTGAGTTCAGCAAGGGGCAGGTGAGTTTGCGAGTCCACAAGACATGCACGCAGCCAAAAAATGTGGAGTTGAAAACTAGGACACTGCATTCAGAGAGATGGATGTACAGATCTCAGTAACTGCACTGGGAACCAGACCTGCAGCCTTTTGGAAGCCTACTTCTAAAACATTCACAGTATAAAAGCCACAAATCCACTAAGATTGAATGCTATTTTGATTTTTAAAATTACTCTTAGCTTATTTATCCATGAAAAAACTCCACCCTGGAATTCAAGGCTTATTAAGTTTACGTAAGTGAACAGACAGCACCCATGGACATTTACCCTACACGCCCACCATCCCTTGCAGTCCCTTCTCTTCCTATTCCCCGGGTGCTGCTCCTTTCTCCCCACTAGCCCCTTACTTCTAGTTTTCTCAGAGTATTCCAAGGACAGTAACTAAGAGGACTGCATTTTTTAAAACACACCAGTCCTCTGAGAAAGGGGAAAAATAGAAATACAAAACTATTGCACACTAGTAAAATAGCACGATTACATTCAGACATTTCAGGTCTTTTGAATTTATGCTTCACAATAAGCTCGACTGTATGGGCACCATTTGCATTAACCTCTATGTTTGCCCATCTGCAAGGAGAACCCAGGGCGTTATTCCTCACTGGGCTTTACAGATCTAATGCACGGCACGTCTTTCAAATTTGACACTGTCCAACCAATTTGCAGAACACTGTTGATGTTTTACCGTTACTAAAATTTAGAAAATACCCAGTTTTGTACAAAAATCATGCTGTTTTCAACTCTTAAGGGAAAATCATTTACAGGCAGGAATGACTTTGACAGCATCCCTTAAAACTGTACTTCATGTTGCTATTTGTCATGTGCAGTGATTTGTACTCCAGGGGCAGGAATATTAAGACAAGAACAGTATTCAAATCCATGTGAGAAATGGCACAGGAAGAAATGAAGACTTTTTGCTTCACTTATTCAAATTATATTATTATTATTATTATTATTATTATTATTACTAGTTCCCCCTTTTAAACTTGATTAAAAAATACCAAAAAGAAAAGAAAGTTGTAAATAAAAAGGTGGATGCATCCCTAGATTTTTGCTAGGTTAAAACCAAAGTAAACATAGCTTAGGTTTCTAGTTATATGAGATTTTGTAAAAAAAAGCACCCAAAAAGATAATGCCAGAAAACATCAGGTCAACCTATGTGTACTCCTTGTGAAAAGAATTAAAGAAACACCCCAAAACCAACCAGACAAAGCCACTGTGCCCTAGTCAGATTACACGAAGTTTCACCAAGGCAATAATAAAACAATTTCATAATGTTGTTCTGGAAACAGGGAAGAATTGTAAACAAATCTATTCTTCCATGAAAAGGAGAAGTATTTGCAATTGTTTAAAATTTAGAGACAAAATCCAAGACATGGAAATATGCCTTTTTTTCTGTTAGAAGAAAATTTGTTTTGTAAACCATTTGTCATGGAATCTTCTCTGTAGGCATCACATATCCATGCATGTGTATGCATGTGAAAACATGAAACATGAACTGAATCAGAAATTAACTCCTGTGTTGAGTGAAGTAACTTCAATTTGGGTGTAGGCTCCACAAAAGGAAGATTGCTGCTTGGATTTACTTTTATTTTATTTTACTTCAACACTTAGCTCAAGGAAAGGCAACATAATTAACATCTGACATAGACAATGAATTTTTGGAAGAGGTTGTCAAAATCCTCTTTAAGAATTGCTCAGAGGAGACTTTCAGAAATAAAAACAGGCACTTGTCTTCCTAACCCTGGCAAAATAATCACTTTTTTGAGTGGGTGCTCATTTACAGTATGTCTACTTTACGTAACTACAGGAACATAACTGAATTTGGATGGGAGGAACACAATAGAAAAAACCTGCTAAATTGTGGATAGTAAATTCAGGTTTGTTTTTCCTCATTCCCATGAGGGGAACACAAAGATAATACCAGGAGAACAGCTGCAGAGGAACATCTCAAACATTTCTGGTGGCACAGATTTGCATTTCATTAAGATGTTGCCTGGAGAAGCTGTGGATGCTCCAGCCCTGGAAGTGTCCAAGGCCAAGCTGAGATGGGACTTCGAGCAATCTAATTTAGTGGAAGGTGTCCCTGCCCATGGCAGGTGGGTTGGTACTAGATGATCTTTAAGGTCCCTTCCAACCCAAACCATTCCGTGATTCTCTGCTTACGGAAGTGCTTTTATCCCAAGCACTGCCAGTGATGGGGTTACCTGAAGTGGTAGGCGACGGGACGTGGGTGACGTAGGGGTGGTGCTGGAATTTGGGAGGGTTGTCGTTCACATCGGCGACGGACACGAGCACGCTGGTGGAACTGGAGAGAGCCCTGGGGAAGCCCCCGTCGCTCGCCACCACCAGCAGGGTGTAGTTCTCCCTCGCCTCTCGATCGAGGAGTGCACTGGTGATGATCTGTCCCGTAGAAGGGTTGATGGTGAATTGCGAATTGCCGCCCATAAGCCTGTAGCTGTTTGAAAGGAAAACCAAGCAAGAAAAATTGGATTAGTATTTGAAAAGGCAGCCTGCTGCCTTAAGATAATAACCATTTTCCATACTCTTCTGACCGCCATGCTGATGGGTATCAATACAGACAGTCAGATTTTCCATCTGTCCCCACCATTTTTCGTATTTCAAGGCCTGTCATAAATGACATTTCTGGGGATTTCCAAGCGTAGTTGTTTAACACACATAGATTTCTAATACATGAGTAGCTGACTGAGCCTTTGGATATTTGAAGATACCATCAGACATACTCTTAAAACTGCCTGCTGGAGGCATCCTCTAGTGCTGATTTCCCTGGGCATTAATTTCCCTGCATTAAGTGTTACTCCAAAAGGCTGATGTACCTCTCAACTGAATCTGCAGAATATAATTAGAAAAAGTACTGCTTTCTGAAACAAAAGGATGACAGTTTTACAAAATGAAATGAGGATTTAATATCCATATTGTTTCCTGATGCTAAGTTTTGCTGCTCAAGAATTCAATGTTAATTTATAGTAATTCATAGCAAATTAATAACCAGAGAGCTCTGTTAACAGAGACTAATTGGGACCAGAGCTTGACCCTTGGTGGGTGTATGTGTGTGCACACATCCCTGAGTGATTTGATAAGAACTGACTGTGTGCTCACTGCAGCGTGTCGTGCGGGCTACCTCTGGCTCCCCCACACTGAGTTTGTCCCTTCTCTTGGAATGCTTATCCAGCTTGTGTTCATACAGAATGAATCTCAAAGGTGTATTTTTAAAGGTACTTGCTTAATATTACCTTTTTTAATAATTATAGGAAAGATTTTTGAGAAAACAATGGAAACAAAAACTGGCTAAAATGATCAATTCTTATATTCAATATCATAACCCAACACAGATGTGGTTAGCACTGCTTCTCTAGTAGAGCACAGTAGCAGCTTTTTTAGGTAATTCTGTGAAAGATTCAGAAGAAAGCGCCTTTAATGAAAGAGATTAATATTCCTATCTTCACCTCTTTAAGACCAGAACAGGTTATGACAGCAATAATAACACAGCCCAGAAGCTGCACCAACAGGATTGAAAGCCAGCCTGTGTAATAAGCTGTGGCAACTTCTGCTGCTCAGTCATTAATCTCTACACAACGCCATGAGCATACTTTAATTGCTTAATTATGATACAGTGTGATGGCCATATGCAATTATTCTCCAGCCACAGCAATGTGCATCTAGAATAGAAAGAATGTGCACAAAGCCTAAAGCACCACTTAAATCTCCCTAAATGGCAGCAGCACAGGCACATTTCATCTGTGATTTGCAGTGATTTAACCCTGAGTGAGGTGTTGCAGAGACAGAAACTTTCTCTTCTGTGTTTCCACATTAATGTTGTGGCTCAAATGTTAGCACTGGCAAGATACCATGATTTTTTTTTTTTGTAAAGGAAATAATAAAGACATATTGTATTTGTCATAAGATTATTTGAATTATATCTGCATGTAAACCAACTGGACAATGTAAATGTGTCTCAACATAACTGCAAAAGATCCAAACGCAACCCAAAAAACCTAAAAAAAAACCAAAACCCCTTGAAACTCTAATGGTGACAAGTGGCATAAAAGGAATTTGATCCAAACACTTAAAATCTGGCCTTTTGACTCTTATGTCTGCTAAATTTACCAAGACTGCTCAAGCGTGCACTGCCATTTACAACCCCATTGGCCTCCTTTAATGATTTCACAGGTTATCACCAGAAACAAGAGAAGAAGAGTTGGCACATATGGACAGGTGACAGTTTTCCAGAAGATTAACCACTTCTTTCAAAACACAGCACATTTTTTGACTTGACATGAAAATGTTAGCCAAGGATTTTAAATATCCCTTTTGGAAACCAAAGGTTTAATTTTGAAACAGACTTTAACAAGGCTGAAAAGGAGTTCTGAGTGCTCAACACCTCTGACAAGACGACCTTGCATGTTCTGGTCCTTCTGGCTTTCACCAGTTTTGTAATACCAGTCATATTTTAAGATCTACTTTAAATGCTGAATCTGGACAAGTTCTGTCCAAGAAAAACAAAGTCTGTTCCTGAGCCTAAAGAGTGTAAAACAAAACCTGAAAACAATTTTTTAATAGCTACTTATGAAGGGAAAAAAAAAATTATCAACTAATTCTATGATGAGGTACTGAGTGAATGACAAAGACTAATGGCAGAGATATTAAAGCAATTTAACCACACTAAAGAAATCCAAGAGCACTCTGATAATTTCTGATTATGGGACGCAATCATTACAGTCATTCATGCTTTGCATGGAATTCTTTTCTTCTAAAGGACCTTGCCAGAAGTAGTTTCTTAGACTAAGAGTGAATAGAATTAAAAGCTTCATTGTTTCACAATTTAATAAATGGTAATTTTGGATGATTTTCAAATATCTAAAGACATCTAAACGTCAAGTTTCTATTTTTGGCTTGTAGCTAGTTGGAAAGAAGATATTTCAGTATTTTATAGACATTGCTTTGCCATAACATAGTTCTGCTTTATTTTACCTCCTTGAAAAAAAAAGTGACACAGTGGTATTCTTATGCTCTTTGAAGAAGGAACTGAGGTACTAACAAAGGTAAATAAAGAAGCTACTTTTATATCCTGCTTTGTGAGTTTGGAAACAGTGACGTTTGCAGCCACAATAGTTAAATGTGGTAAGATTAAGAGCTAATACAAATTTACTTTGCATTCCATTCGCAATGTATCTGTCCTCAGTGGATAATCTTCAGCTTGTCACTGCCACTCAGCATCTTCATTACTCTTGTCTGTGGAACTGGGAATGGCCAATGTTCAGCTCAGTGCCCAGTTAAGTTCCATCAACTGAGCCCTGCAAACCCTCTGGCATTTAGTGCAAAAATGCCAAATTCTAACCTTTTACTGGTTTTCTGAATGGCATAAACTTTTTGCCTATCCTTGTGTGATTTTCATGTTAAACTGAAGACATTAATTGACCAAATATTTACTCAAGGAACATGCTGGCTTGCAGCGAAAATTGCTCACTTCATGAAAAGGTGTGAATGCAGCAACAAGGCAGGTAGTGGGTGCAGGTGCAAGTTAAACTGGTTTGCTTTTCACTCAGTAAAAAAATAAAGTAACTCCACAACTCTATTTGTCCCTAATATAACTCTTAAAAGCCTATAAACAACAAAAAGACAGATTTGCCCAAGTAATTTAGTTACACACATAAAGCTGTTCTATTTTGTCTTACAGCTTTAAGGCACGTTGGTGATGGACACTGAGGAAAAAGAAAACTTCAGGCAAGATATGAGGCAGTATTCCATGGAGCAACAGTAGTCGACCTACCTAATAACAGCATTTGTAGAAGCATCAGCATCTGAGGAGTTTACGAGCAAAATATCTGTCCCCGTGGGAGCATCCTCCGGAACAGCGGCAAAATACATGTTAAAGGCGAACGTGGGGACATTGTCATTGACATCATCCACTGTGACAGCAATGGTTCCAGTGCCAGTGAGGGCAGGAGATCCTGCGGGAAAGGGGGGATACAAAGTGCTAGAGGTTACAAACACCAGCATGCTAATCGGACGTCTGCCAGCCCCGATTTAGAGCCGAGCGCTTGAGCACGTCACAGTACACAGAGCAAGAGAGCCAGCTCAACACAGAGGACAGGGTCAGGTTTGTTTCAAAGTCATCTTGACAGAAAGTACAAGTTGCTAAAGACAAAAGAAAAAAAAAAGTTCTCTTGGTCCATCTAATTCCAGAAATATTTTGTAACACAAGCTCAGTGGAAAAAGATGGTATTGGAACTGCTCAGAAAGCCTTCCTGTAACAATTAGGACCAATTTGAAGATGTGGTTGACTTTCCTACTTCTCTGCGAGAAGACCTTCAAAGGTGGCATGCTGACAGATGTGAAGACTCCAGCCCTCAATTTATTTCTCCGCAAAACAAATAGAGTGGAAACAGTGGCAAAATCCAGCTTTCCGCGTGGCTTTTTCACTGCCGGTCGCACCCTTGACCTGGGGAGACCTTCTGGGAGCGGGTGAGAAGGCTGCAATGAGTCTCCAGCCCTGTTCAGACTAATTTTCTCCGTAGAAGCAACCATCTATAGCAGCAAATAACGCTTGCTTCGATGGGATACTGGCTTACGGGAAATCAGATTGAACTTATTTAACCCAGGGCTTTCATCCTCCTTATTATTCTAAACTTAACTCTGATGAGCAGCAACGAGCATGAAATAGCATGTTTATTCATGTGCAATCTCGCAGTATTTGTCCTCTTAAACTTCTCCTTTGTCAAATCCAAAAAAAGACAATGGAGACTTTTACAAGTTCATGTTAGTTTTGTCAGTCCATTCATTACACTTCTTTTCAGCCAAGAATCAGCAAGACATCTTCTGCTAACCAAATTCTTCACTGAGGGTCCCCTGGAAAAAAGGGATTATTCCTTTCTTTGAATACATAGGAAGGAGAAGGAAAAAGTGATAGCAGAGCATAAAACACATAAGTTACGGCCCTTTTTACTCAAGAGACAGATGATGACCGTGCCTGTTTTACCCAAGATTGCATCGCTTTCCCTTTCCATCTCAGATACAACAATTCAGCATTTGCTGGACTGGGAAAAAAAAGCAACGATAATGAAATGCTTTGGGCCAGAGACTGGTGGAGTCCTTGCCGTGAGGCAGGCATATTACACGGAGCTGTCACTTGATGGAACGCAGGCTGCCCTGGGTGACCGCCCCAGTCCTTCCAGCCCGGCAGATGATTGGGTCACTGCTATCCAAGGTTATTGCTGGAGCTCAACCTTAGGGCTGGGAAGGAGGCAGGCTCTGCTCTTGGGTCTCATCTGCTCTTGGCAAGGGCTCCAAACACAAAGTTCTTATGTAAAAGGAGAAATAACAACCCATTTTCCCACATGTTAACCCTTGAAGGCTGAAGAAGCACTGCACTGCACCGCGGAAAGAAGCTGGGAGCAGCCTCTGCACGGGAAGGAGGATTTTTCACCACAAAATGCTTCACAGTAACGTGGTTTAATGCCCAAATGGGCTGAATGACAGAGCTTCCAATTGAAAGGTGTTATAAATCTCACAAGGCTGGGTTTGGAGGCTGCTGATCAGAGGGGAAGGATCACAACGCCGAGGAAAGAACGTGCAAGCCAAGGAGTATAGGTTTCACATCACACAATAGAGGCCTTTCTCTGCTCTAGTCTGAGGTAATTCACTCTGCCAATTAATACGCTTTCAGCCAGGAAGGTTACATTAAGGCAATAAGTCTGACTCATTTTTTAGCCTTTTTTTTTTTTTAACTCACGATTTTGTCATTTAGCCAAACACATATAGATAGAAAAGCCTGCAAAAGTGTTCTTGATTGCTGAAATATTGCCTGTGAAGTGTTTATTATTACTGCATTAAACGAAAGAGAGTCCTCAGCGGCGTTTGCTGCGTGTGTCATCAAGCTCTGGCCTTCCAAACGCATTTTATTGACATTCATCTTGCAGCTAATGAAATGAAAGGTTGAAAGTTGTAAAGTTTCGCAGCTGATTAAACAATTTATATATAATTCAGAAATTAATCTTGGGTAAGTCACATTCAAAGAGCATCAGTAATGCAATTCAGCCTGGAAAAGAAAGCTAGCTCACAGCTAAAACCTGAAACTTGCTGTTTTAAATGTATTTGCTAAGACAAAGCCAAGGCCAGAAAATTCATGCCATGGGTTCAGTCACAAAAATGAACAGAGGTGGCAGCGCCTTTAGATCCCAACCTCTGCCTCATACCCCAATCCCTTCTTCTCCAATTCCCCTTCCTCCCTGGAAGTGTCTGCAAGGCACCATGCAGTGCAGTCTGGGCTCATTTGTGTCGGCCTCAGGGAAGGGACTGTACCAGCCAAGGCTGAGCACCACACTAACAAAATTAGCTGGGGTAACATAAGTAACCCAGACCTCATCAACGTTGGCTTGTGGCTGCAGAGCTCACAGAGACATCCCAGAAGTCCAATATTAATTCAGCTGTTTGTAACATCCCAAGTCATTGCTCCTCAGCTCAAAACCCCAAAACTTTCTCACCTTACTTAGATGGAAAAACTCACGTATTTACATTGGTTTCCTGTCTGTGTACTTATCCAAATATGTTTTTCTCCTCTAAGTAAAATATCACGTCCACAAATTTACTCCTTTATTCTATTACACCAAAAGATAAAGTTGCAATTTCACAGAGAGTCCTCAAAGCTTTTACTCAGTTGAAATTAAACTACTAGCTCACATTTCTGCAGTTACTGAGAAATATAAGAAGAGGAAATTACAAATGAAGTAATTTCATATGGAAAAGAAATAGCTCGGGGCCAAATTCTACCGTCCTCAGTGAACCTCCAGTGAAAGCTGTGCTTGCATAAGGACCACAGAATTTGGCCCTTGGTAATAAGCAGGTTTCATAAAATGTACATGTCATATTTGCGGTGAGAGAAGTAGTTTCCATGGTCAGGCTGAGTTCCCAGATTTCTTAGTTTTGCTTCAATAGCAAATCTTCCCCAAGTCAGTTATTCTTATTATGGTAGAGCATCACCCCTATTTTATTCAAACTGCTCTTAATATTTTGCATAAATAAGGGCAGTAAATTTAGTGTAAATTCTGCAACATTAGCCAAACACACAAGATGACCCCAAACCGTTCTTAGTAAACCAGACATGTTAGAACCTGTCTAAAACTGCTGTACACAGCCACACAAGCCTCTGAGTACTTTTAAAAACAGCCCTGAGGGCTAAAGCCACAAAGAAACATACACTTTTCACTTAGTGAACTTCCATTAAAATTTTCTATGATTTTTCATGATAGCCTGACTATTTTTCAGAAGCAGCAGCAACTATTTCTTTGTCAGACACTCCTCATTTAGAGCATTTCTCTAGTGTTATACAACTAGCAGGTTTTTTCCCAAAACCCAAAATACCATGTCTCACAGAGGCTTAGAATATCCATGTTGAAAAAAAAGTTTTCTAGAAGGATTGAGGAGTGAAGGAACCATCAAATGATGAATAACCAGAGAACATAAAATTGACTATGTGAACTAAATGAGAGAGATCAAATTGGCTGTTCCTGTTCAGTGAGTATCAAATCTTTAAAATTTATAAGATGGTGCCATTCATATATTATTATCATCATTATCATTCTGAATTTCCCATCTCTGTGTGCTGAGGTCTGTTTCTATGAACTGCACAGTTTATTTTCTAGGTGGCAGCTGTACATATACACTAAGCAGACGGTCCCACAGACGTCCACACACGTCATTGTTGAAACAGAGATTAACCTGGGACAGTGTCAAAATAGTAACACTGAGTTCAGGGGGAAAATTGCTTCCCACGGATGCTCTCCCAAAAATTTCAGCTTTTATGCTTACATCTGCAAGTAAACATGTGTCTGGGGATGAAGAGAAGGAGCAGACCTTGGGAGCCTGCTCCTTGGAGGCCTGTGGTGGAGGATGAGTTACAGAGAGAGGTTATGAGAGGCCACCCTGGGCTCGGCCAGCACTGGGCTGTGGCTCTCCTCTCTGCAAGGGACAGGATCTCTCTTGTCCCAGCAAGATGGGACTGGCAAAGAACTATGAGCAGGTTTTCTGCTCCATTCACCCATGCTTGCTTGCAGCTGATCACCACAAAAAATATGATGATATTTGCAATTTGTCACCTTAGAAATTGTAACGAGCCCTCTCAATTTTTCCCTCTCCCTGTCCAGGAGAGGTGGGATGAAAAATAATGGCTCTGTGCATCAATGGAAGTAGAAGAAAGGAAACAAAATGCAGGAAGGTGATGGTGGGGAGAAATACCATTTAACCTGACAATCTCTATTTTTCAAATGCTGGATAACCAGCAAAGAGAGGACAATACACCTTTCTGGATGAACTCATCATAAGCCACTCATTCCCCCCACTTACGCTGATGCTTCAAAGCCACAAAGTCACCCACAAGGGATGCCCCTAAAGACTGCTTTCACTTTTGCCTTGGTCTATCCACGCACCCTTGGAAGAAGGGAGCACCATGTGCTTGTCCCTTGTCCTGGGGAATGGGAAAGGGAAGCTGTTTGGGCTCCCTGGAATCCCCAAACACATGGCAGCGTTTGCTCTGGTACATGTTCAGCTCTCCACACCACATCTGGGTGAGTGAGGAATGATCAGAGCACTTAGTGCACTGGAGCAGCAAGAAAAAAACATGGAAGGAAACTTGCAAAGCCATTTAGGTTCTTCAAGAAAGCTCAGGAAAAGATGATGCTATTGGAAATTATCTGGGCTGCGTGGTGCTGTTTGGCTCACAGCAAAAATTAGAAATAGGAGAATGTGTCCAGCACACCATCCACATATTGTTTGAAGCCTTAATGGCTTCTAGGTCCTGTCTGCACCGTGGTTAGCACAGCAGATAGTAATACCATCATTCCTTTCAGAAAGCAGGAACTCAAAAGTTTTTGCCAGCACTAAAATATCTAAATCACGTGCTAGAAAACTAACAATAAACTTAAGCAAAAAACCCACAGATACATTTCACTAAAATGAGAGAAAAAAAGGATTAAAATGAAATAAAGTGAATCTAAATGACTAATCAAGACTCATACTGCAGGCAGTTTACCATGTTTTGTGGCAAATTAAACACATCATTATCCTGAAAATTGGAAAGCGATTTAACAGAAATGGAATTTTTGCCTCACTGAAATGCGTTGCTTTGCAACAAAGCGGATTTCACTTCTCCAGTCAAACACTCAGTGAATGAGTCCCAGGACTAGGACTTGTATGTGTTATCACAGAGAATTAACTTTTTCACTCAAGTAAACAAGGCCTTTCTCACAATAAAGTGGCCAATCTTTCTAAATGCATCTAAATGCAGACAGAGCATGCTGAGCCTCACTCAAATGGTGAGTTCTAAAATAAATATGGAGCTAGATTAAGTGAAAATGCAACAAGCCTGCATTACACTTTGCATTCCTAGTGCACACGAACCTTGATTTGGAACATAGATGACTTTAACTTATTTTCCAAGAACACAGAAGAAACTGCATAAGTGAAATGAGAAAAAGAAGCAGCTCTTTTTACAAGATTGCACCACAAATATTTGTCCTGGCTGGGTATGTTGGCTGTGCTTTGTTTTCTTCTTACTCAATTTTTCACCACAGGCTGTCATGCTAAGTCTTAAAAAAACTGGTGAGCCTAGATTATTTTGAGACAAAAGCTCAAATAAGTGGTTAATAAAATACATTAAAAAGTTAGAAGCCATCCTCTCACGTCAGCTGGTGACTGTGGTGAATGAGACCATGCAGGAAACTCAGATTTTCAAAATTTCTGAGTGTGTCAAATTTGAGTTTTTCTCATCGTTTGATACAACTTAGTAGTTGTTCCCAAAGCTGATTTAATAGAACCTGTACTTCAAAACCCAAGGGAATACACTGATAGCTGGGACAGATCTGTACTTTTGCAAGGATTATCTAACAAGAAAAAAAAATAAAAAGGGGCTTTCTGTACTACATCAGGTATTAGAAAAGTCAATATCATCCCCCATCTAGAAGCCTAAAAAAGCTGTGAGCAAACAAAACTAAATTTGAGAATATCAAAAGTGAAAACAAAATAATAAATTAATCACTTGATCAGAGTCCAATCTTGTTCAAGCAACAATATGTCCAGCCATGCTTAGGCTGATGCATGTGCACAAACACAGATGCTCACACTTGTTTTGAGAGTGCAAAAGAAAACTTGGTCCCAAAATAGTGATGCACGATGGGATCTCTCATCTGGTTTTATCCACATGGGTTTTAAATTTGGATACCAAAATTCCCGGCTGACTGCACCCTATGGATTCATTAAGCTTTGGGGCTTCAGAACAGGGGCAACACCACATTACAACAGATTTAATATGCTGTTGTAAGAACAGGACTTGCAGGCACACAGAGAGGCAGTTTTAAGGCCTCTGGTGTATATGCACATTTCCCTATCCCTGTTCTCTTCCTCTGATCAGGAGCAGTTTCCTGCAGCTGTTAACCCAGAGATGTAAAAAAAAAAGCTGGAGCGCTGTTACAGACCTACAGGAACACAGACACTGACTGAGAACAAAACACATGCAATAAAGTATAATATATATTTAGCACAACTTCAAGATGTTCGACAATCTCACACGTACGTACTGCACATTTCTTAGCCAGAAATGCATTTATTTCCAGAGCAACCAAATGTTTCAAAACAAGAACAATTAAGGAAAATGCTGAACTTAATGTTCATAAAAATCATGGCATATGACTGTTTGTAAGGGTGCAAGGAAGAATTTGTGAGGGTGGCAAGGCCCTGGCACAGGCTGCCCAGGGACGTTGTGGCTGCCCCATCCCTGGAGATGTCCCAGGCCAGTTTGGATGGGGCTTGGAGTGACCTGGTCTAATGGAAGGTGCCCCTGACTGTGGCAGCAGGTTGGAATCGATGAGATTTAAGGTCCCTTCCATCCCAAACCATTTTATGATCTCCCCGTGCCTGCAAGGCAGGCAGTGCTGGGAGAGTGGGAATGTCCATGTGCCCCACCCAAAGCCTCTGGTGACCTAAGTGAGATTGAAAGAAAGTGGAACAGCAACTCAGAAGAAAGGCAGAGCCATTAAAAAGGTATTCTTTTGAAACCACCAAAATCCTCCTCCTTGGTATAAGTTATTGCTGTAAACAGAGAAAACAGAGAAGCTGGCTCCTGCAGGGACTGCTGACTAAGGCAATTTTTGACAGCTTGTGACTCCTGAATATCCCACAGCGAAATTCCTGTAATGCACAATTTTGAATAACGCTTTAAAAAAACCCTGTATAAATAGAGAAGATTAACCAGCAGGCTAAGTGTTCAGGCCATATGTGCATGTTTTACTTGTTTTATCCTTGCAATTAAGGCTTCCTGAAATTGTAGCTTTGTATTTGAAGATTGAGTGAGCAGACTTACAATTTATAAGGTGTAATGTTTAATTTAAAAAACGGTTTAAGATCACCAAGGCTGGAAAAATCTTAGTATTTCTCAAAGGCTGATAAACTGCTTAACAACTACTCTAAGTATTCTTCTGCAAAACAGATTACATTCAGAGATCTCATTAGCAGATATGAAATAGAATTTCACAGGTAAGTGATGTAAGCAGAACAACAATTTAAAATTAATTTAGATGTAGAAGTTCCAAACTAATCAGCACAAGATGGATGAATGAAGAGGTAAGAGAGGAAGTGCAACAGCTTGAAAACTGAAAAACAGACAATTCTTTCTAACCTGAAAATTTTTACATATTAAGCATTGTTCCAGTTTAAATAAATGAGCCTGAATCTTTTTTTTGAAGAGATATACCTGGTTCCCGCCCCGCCCCCCCTGAAACTAGTTTGGGTTTGTTTGAAAATGAAGTGCTATGCATTATTTTAATCTGAGTGAAAATCTTTCATTGTTTTCACAGATATGTCAGCTTGAGCTGGCCAGCCTGAGCCCTTTGCCAACCTGAATATAAGTCTCTCCTGCACCCCACCCCAGAAAACTTATATGCTTGGATTTAGCCCAGAGATACTCACTGGGCTATTTTGAAAATAGTGATCTAAGAATGAAGGTTTAAGCCCAAACAGAGGACTAAATCCCTCAAATGGCATTCTGGGGCTGTATTGTGCATCTCGTGGGGCGGTTCTCTGAGGGGATGGGCTAAAGCCCTCATCTCCTTTGGGGAGGAAATGTGTCACATCCTATAGTCACTGATATGCTCTCTTCCTTGACAATAATTCCTTGGGGGATATCGGACTGACTCTGCCACAAACTCTCTTCCTAAATAGTTTCTGGAGCTTTTGTCTTCTAGAGAAAAATGTCAAAGTGCTAACAGTTTCTAGGCTCTGTGATAGGGCAAGACCCTGCTATTAGATTCCCACAACCACAAAACGCCACTCTCAATTCTCTTGTCTCCTGATTTTGGATGATGGTAAGGCACTATGAAACACTATGAACTCATTGATGAATGTTGCCATTTCAGCTCTCCGATGGTGCCATTTAGAAATAAATTAAAAAATCATGCGGAACTACTGCAACAATAGTTTTAGTACCAGTATTAAAAGAGCAAAAATAATAAAGCCAGTGAAATAGAAAACCACTAAAACTAGACTAGACAGCATTGACACAAGGAAGAGCTTCCATAAAGACAAGGAAATAAACAGAGCTGGGACAGAACCCAATATTCATTTTGAAAGAGCTCTGGCTATAAAACAAGACCACAGAAGAGAGCAATCCTTCTGTCAACTGCTAAGCACCAAGGTGAGCAGGCATCAGCTCCACTTAGCTCACCAAAGCCTCAGCAAACATTGCACAGAAAGTGTGGCAAACAGGACATCCCTAGCTGAAATAAGTGAGTTGCTTGTTTGTTTTGACAGCATCAAAATTTAAAAATACCTAAATTTGTTCTAAAAATAATATTCATTCTTCTAAGGCAACATCTTTTCACACTGTAGACTCCGTGTTAGGTAGAAAGACAGTGTCTGCTAAGGAAACAGGATGAGTGCAAATGTCTTTAAGCCCAGCCACTTAAATCTCACTCAATGTTGAGTCTTAAGACTTTCTCAACATTACTAGAAAATACAGCTGTCCTTCTGTTGTTACCCCAAACTGGGAAATATCTTGAAATGTGTTAAAAAAACAACACAACTGCACTGTCATCTTTCACTTGATTTTAGGATTGAAGGGAACCAAAAGTCTTGCTCAGAAGAGAATTCCTGAGAAGGATGTAACCTCTCTGCTTGGATGCCCTCCTACATCCTTGAAGGGAAGAATGCGTAAGTCGGGGACTAACATTTTCTAAAGAAAGAACATATGGTTGTATTTCATCCAGGCCAGGGACGTATACAAAGAACAGCTAACCAAATATAATAATTCATTTCTTTAGGGACTATTTATCTAAATCAGTAAATAGATTATTTAAGAAAATAAAATTTTAAAAACCCCAAAACACAGGAACACAGCTTCTAATTAGAAACATCACAATTTGATTTTGGCTTTATTGTGGCAACGTGCCATTCTGACCAAACCAATCAAGAGATGGTGGCTGCAGTTTATTTAAACAGTAGTCCTGGGCAGTGAGTAGGTTTCCAGATGTGCTACTCCACATCCCTGCAATCAATAAATAAGAGGAGGCGGACTGTTGGAATGCTAACATTTGTCCAGAAAATTGCTCAAAGAGTTAAAGACACGGATGATAAAAGCAGCTGCACCAGTTCTTGTCATGCTGCCAGAGTTGAATGTTTACCTAGTGCCGCATCCCCACCAGACGGGGTGAAAAAAAAAAAAAGTAGAAAGTCTCTTTTCCCAACCATTTTGCCATGAAGAAAGGTATAGCATAGCAGAATAGATTTATGTGGTAGAAGCAGACCCGTGAAGACACATTCAAATAGTTGTGTGTAGGTTTCTTGGCGTTTATGTTAGCAGACGTTCTAGGGCAGCATCTGCAATCTAAACACCATCCTGTTATTCCACAGTCCATCACCTTGCCTGTCGCTGTATTTATAATTCATGCACTCTGGTCTTAGAGCTTGTGCTGCAAGAGGGTCTCTAAATTGGGATGGCTAAGCTTCGGGGTTGAATTATGTTTTATTTCTCGACCAAAGCCACAGGTGCACAGCTCTGGAAGATGCTGAATGTTCCCAGTGATGGATGCTTTGCATGTCCTCATAAATCCCCCCTGCCTAGAGTGGCGGTCTGGTATCCGAGACCCAGCCATAGTGAGAGCACGGTGGAAGTGCAGAAGTGAGGGAAGAGTGATGATAAACCATCAGGTAGGAATCAAAACCCTTTGTGCAGACTGTCCTGTGGAAACTGGGCATGAGGCAGGCTGCGTGGACACAAATCACTGAGCTGAGCGCCAGAAGTTGTTTTCTCAGTCTTTTCCCTCTCCTAGCACAGAGGGAAGACTCTCCACCGACCCACGATCCACCCTGAGGACCAGGCGGAGGATTAGCAGCCAAGGCCAAGGAATAGTTGGGCCAGAGCCAGGGCAATGCATATATCATGACTGACTTCCCTGGGCCTGAGGGGAGCTCTTGCTTAGGAAAGCACTTCTTCAACAACCGCCTGCATTTCCACTGCTGGCGCACGTGGTCCCACCAGCAGTCCCCCACCTGACCTGTCCCCAGTGCTTACGAGCAGCTCAGCTCTTCACTACTCACAGTTCTTCTCACGTGCCCAGGACTAAGATCTGGGCTCTGGGGGAGCACGCCTGTGTGCAGTGAAAGAGCACAGAGAAGAACCCTGAGGGCACAGGCGCTGTATCCTATGCAGCCCCACTGGCTCCACACTTTACCACGTCCTAGTCCTTCCCTTGCTGTTATACTCAGTGTACCTGCTGCCAAAACATGCTGTAAAACCTAGAAAGGTGCATTGGATGGACACCTCAAGATAAAAAGAATGAAAAATTACAAGTCATCCTTCTTCCAGCAACTTCCCCTTGCACAGGCTAAGGTAACACTGCAAGAATCCACAGTCACGACTTGATGAAGTGAAAATAAACATAAGAAAAGCAAGAAATCCTTGATTATGGATAAGGAGACCAGGAAAACAGCCAAAACTAAGTTGGGAATCCATTAGTTCTTATGTCTAACAGTGCTTCTAAGTATGTATTGTGTCTGCTTCCTGGAAAGAACAGGAAGAGTTGGCATAGACTTCTATAGGAGCAGGATATCATCTCTGAATACTTTAAACCAGTCAGTGCAGCCTATAAAAATTGAGATGCAGACCCTAAGAAAAATGGGAAGAGGGATGGACAGACAGAATTTTGCTCTTGATGGACTTTTCCAGAGTTAACTGCATCTGGATGTGTACCATGATTTTTATCTGTAAAAAAAACCCCAAACCTTAAATCAGATGCACCATATATGGCAAGACTGTTCTTTGGGCTGCTGAAGACTACTTGAAAGACTGTTTATTACAGCTATTAAAAGCCAACCTCAAAGTGCAAAGGATAATACCTTTTCTGTGATTCATTTTCAAATATAACATGGATGTGGACAGTTTCAGACAAGTCTGCTTTCTTCAACACTTTGTCAGGCACAGCTTCCCTACCTGTTTTGCATGTGTATTTCTGGATAAATGATCTGTATGCAAAATCCTCCTTTCTAGAGATTATCAAATAAACACAAACTGAGAGACTCAAAAGAAATGGTTACGTTAGGCAAAGAGCTGGACACACCTGTGAGAGTTTCTTTTATAAACATTTAGCAGCTGCTCAAGAACATAAATACTTCAAACACTTTTATTATCCATTTCAAGACTGTGTCATTCCCATCCTTTTGCTAGCATGGCAAGAAACACTTCATTTAATGAAGCAGGCACTGACTAGCAGCAGCCAGTGTGGTACCACCTGGATATCTACCATGCCTATGGTTCACATCCCACTTCCATGCCACTGACTTCTACTGAAGACTTCTACTTTCCTGTGATGTTTTAGATAAATCGTGGCTAGCATAGTTTTCAATGTATTCTTAGCTGGTATGAATTCAGAACAAGTCTTCAGAGCAACCAGAAGATGATAGCTAATGCTGTTCACCAGCCTGGCTGAAAACTATCCCAAATCACACCAGCTGTGGATTAGTCAGGTTGTAAACTTAAGCACAGCAGAGCAGTTACAGTTAGCTTAAAGTTACTACAGAACAGCTGCTTCTGAACACACTTGCTAGTACATTTTAACACTAGCAAGAGGGCATGGGAACTTGTGTGTTAGCTTTACAAGAACATAGCAAATTTAAAAAGGAAGTTTCAAACAGTGTTTAATCAGTGTGATATCTACATGTTTAAACACAGGAACTCATAAAACATACTGCTGTTCTTGTCAGCCACTTATGGCAAAGGTCCCATGCACACTTCATGTATTAACATCTCCCTGGATTACCTGAAACCCAGAGATCTCCCAACACAAGTAAATATTTTCATTTGGGACTGCTGGATTTAACTGTTGGCTAAATCTCCTAGATTTTGTATTTCTTTTTAGGGACCAGAGTCTAGGAAAAAGCTGTGCTCTGGTCAAACTCTTGGCATACACACAGTGCTAGGAGTGGGGTACAGCTGAGTTCTGCTCCCCTCCCTCTTTCAAGAAGGACAATAATTGTTGGCTGCATGACACCCCTTTTATCAGGTCAGTCTTTGGGTATTTTGTTCTGTACAGCCCTCACTGATGTCTGCCAGCTTGGACTGAGAGACCAAAGAGACATCGAGACAAATCCAGCCTCAGCTTCTGAAGGAACATGAAGACATTCAAGCGAGTCCAAGTCACAAGTGAACAGTTTGAGGCTACAGAGTAATGGAAAGCCAGTGTAAAAACCATAAAGCACACAGTATCTCTAGCCAAAGTACAAGACAAATGATACCTCAAGCCCTAAAATTGTGTTTTGCAGCTTCAGCTGTGCTCAGACTGGAATACCTGAGCACTGCTGCAATAGGAAAATATAAGCCATAGCTGTTGTCACTGGCAGAAGATACTGCACACAGCATGGCAGAAAACAAAACTGTAGTCACTTGTCAACAAGTCAGGTTTGATTCTATTTTTACTGCTAGAAAGCAGGAACAAGTTCTGCAGTAAATTAAATCCATCAAACCATGGGAGCCCAGAGATCAGTCCAAAGTATGATGCAGGATGTCTTTGTTAATAATATTCACACCAAAATCTGAAACCAAAATTTTGTGCTTGGACACCTCAAGTGAAAGTGTAATTAATCTTCATAACAAGACTTCACGTCCTGTTTTAAAATGAAAAAACTTGGAATACATTTGGTATTGTGGAGCAAACATGTGACTGGATGCTGAGCAAAGCAGAAAATTTAAATACTGAAATGCAAATTCTTGTTACTTTTCAGGGATAAGATTTCAGTAAGGTTAACTGGGTAGTCCATAGCTGTTTTCTGGCCACAGATGGGACCTCTGCATATTTGTGATGCCAACATTATATAGGGTTTTATTGCTGTTTAAACCGGTTTTTTGTAGTCATGCCTGAAGTTCTTATGACTTAGGTAGGACCACTTACTACTGCAGGGCAAAAATCCACCTACCTAAATCTGTAGTGAGTACTACTAACAGCAGAAAACTGGACATAGGAATAAAATCCTGATTTCCAGAAACCAAATTCCCTTTGACATCAGGCAAGCCCAGCTCTCCCAACAGAGATCTCCATTCAATGCGGCTACACAATCTCCATCCACTAAAGCTGCAGACCACCAAGAAAACGTTTATTTTTTTGTCCAGAAGGCATTGTTTTCCACATGACCTCAGCAGAAGAGATGTTTTGGTTGCCTCACCTGAATCAGCAGCTGTGACCAGCAGCAGGTACTGCTCCTTGGCCTCCCGGTCCAGGCTCCGCACCAGGCGCAGCTCTCCGCTGCCCGAGAGAGTGAAGGCTCCCTCCTCGTTGCCAGCCACCAGCACGTAGGTCAGCTTGCTGTTCAGCCCCTGGTCATCATCCCTTGCTACAACCTACACAAGCAATGCAAACAGAAGAGATATCAAAGACCTGATGAGTGCAGGAGGTCTGTAAAATTATATTGGGATAGAGGAAACATTCTCTATGATAATAATCCAAATTAACGGGTTGAATTAATGCAAATGCTGCAAGTATAAATTAGCTGTAATTGTCAAAAAATACTTAGCACAGTGGTGGTGGATTTAAAAAACAGAGTTTGAAAATATTAAATAGCTGATTACCTATTTTTCTTGGGCATAAATACTGAAAAACTGTGTTGGGGCTCAGTGAAAACCACAAACGACCTGGTATAGGCTAAGCTCTGTATGAGAGCAAGCACTGCACGTCCTGCTGTCAGAATCCATTTAGTTCTCTCTCAATATTTGGCACACAGCCTCATCCCATGTAGGCAATGACCAGATTGAGAGATTTGTTGCATGGAAGTTGAGAATGAGATGAGAAATAGAGCAGACTCTTAAAGTCCCAGTGGAGGTGTGAGGATAGGTAGGGAAAACACAAACAGAACTCCAAAGCGTAATATAAATTTTTGGTCAAAAAAACTGCACCCATACAAACAAAAAGGAAAACAAGCCAACAACAACTGCAAGTTCAATTAAAGCCAAGAGGCAACTTTTTCATTGTTTTGCCCCTTTTTCATTTTGGAGGAAGGACACTGGGCATTAATACCATGTAGGCATGCTACTAATTGTCAGAGACACATATTTATTGCTGAATGTACCCACCTGAAGAATAACTTTTGGGAGCGTCTCCAAATTCTCAGGGACGTTCACAGAGTAGGGAGAAAGCTCAAATGTGGGAATGAAATCATTAACGTCCTTCAGAACAATACTGACTGTCGTGGTATCGGTCCTGGGGCTGCTCCCGCGGTCAGATGACTGAACAGTCAGTGTGTAGGAGGGCTTCTTCTCTCTATCCAAAGGCTTGGCCACAGTTATCACCCCCGTCACAGAATCAATCCGAAACTCATTGCTGGCATCTCCGCTCACGATGGCGTAGCGGACCTGCCCGTTTGTCCCTTCATCTGCATCCGTAGCCAACACCTGGATTAAATCCGTCCCCGTCAAAGTATTTTCTGACACCTCTACTTTGTAAAGCTTTTGGGCAAAGAGCGGGTTGTTGTCATTAATGTCCAGGACTATCACCACCACATCCGTAGACGAAGAAAGGGATGGCTGGCCTTTGTCTGTGGCTACCACAGTCAAGGTGTAGTTGGCCATGGTTTCTCTGTCGAGCTCCCCGGTGAGCCTCACTTCCCCATCGATGGTGCCGATGCTGAACTTGTTTCCCAGAGGCCAGAGCAGGCTGTACTCGATGTAGCTGTTGGGACCACTGTCGGGATCGGTCGCCTGTGCTTTGAACACCACCGTATCTATGGGCGTGTTCTCCGGGACGTAGGTCAGCTTAGGGGAGATAAAGCTCGGAGGGCTGTCGTTCACATCCAGCAGAATGATCGAAACTTGGGCTGTGCTGGTGTACCTGGAGGCTGGGAGGGGGGCCATGTCGTGGACTTGCACGACGAGGCTGTAGAAGGACTGGCTTTCCCGATCCAGAGGCTGCTGGATGCTCAGCACCCCGCTGTTGTCGATGCCGAACTGCCCCGCGCTGTCCCCGGACGCGATGCTGAAGGACAGCTGAGAGTTGGGGCCTGGTTGGAGAGGGAGAAGAAAGGTAGATAACGTGACTTCATCCCACTGACCTAGGTATCAATATTTCTGCCCTTGTTTCCACAGGAAATTTTCCTTCATGTTCCTGTGGAAATGAACCATGTGATTCCTATACAACCATGTTAAGTGTTCAGCCTCCTCATCACCATTTTTGAATCCATCTGCTAATTTCAGGCAAGTTTCAGAGTGGAGCAGAAGCCTTTGAAATGATTATTTTCTGACAAGATAATATTCATGAAAGAGAGAAGGAGGATGTTAATTGGAGAGGCCACAGAGGGAACATCTGGCAGGGTTCATCTCTGCATTTCATTCAGCAGGAGCTGCACGGTGGCACCACGAGTAATTTTTCCCCATCTAAAATGGTTGGGGATACAGGATTTGAAGGGTTTTCCTTCAGAAACCAAGACTCAGTAGTTCTGCTGCTCATTGAACATCTGGTTTCCTCTGTTATTCCCAGTTCAACTAAGCAACATTATTATTAATGTAATTATTTCATGAATTGTTCCACTCAATTAAAAAAGCCACAAGCAGAAACTCCCAAGCCTAGCTGGAGCAAGCCAAGAGTGAATACTGGGGAAAGGTATGCTTCCCATATATGGCATGGTATTCCAAAATATCAGATGAACAGCTCTCACTCATCCCATGATCAAAACATAACTAGCAATTATGGTCAGGGGAGAGATTTATCATTCCAGTAAGGGAAATACATCCTGAACCTGGACAGGGCTGTGAAATATCCTTACATATTCCACGTAGGCAACAATGTGTGTTACTGCTTTGATTCCACAGTTCGCTCGAAACAACTAATGACTGGGAATATCCAACTGTGAGACAAGTTTCTTCTCCTATATCTTACTCCTATTTTAATTAATTTCAAAATTTTTGTTTTGCGTATTCAAGACTGTGTTTAGGATTAGTAAATTAACCAACCATTAGCTACTAATTTACTCCTCAAACTAGCTTGTTCATGCAAAGAAACCAAGCTGCCCATTTCACTGATTGCTGTGCATTTTGTCATTTTTACTCAGAAGCTCTTTTCTCTCAGAGTGAATTGCTTTGATAATAAAATTATTCCTGCATTAGACTTATTAATCTCTGCTGTTTATTATGCTCAGACTTGAGAAATCTAGTCTTACATGTGTCTCCTCCAGTGGCTACTCTAACTAGCATCTTTCCCTCTCTCTTTTTCCTCTTGTAGGAGAGTTAAATTATAAAATGAATAGAATGAAACACGAAAGACAAAATATTTGAATGCAATTAAAGAAACTAATACATTTATCTGCCAGATATTAGTGATTCTCCATTACTTTGATCAAGTGAAGGATGGTGAAAGTTTAATGCTACTCTGCTTTTTGTTCAGTTGTATTTTCAAATGACTAATTATATGGATAAAAGTCTTGACTTCAGTAAAGTACTTTGTGGCAATTCAAGATTTTTGTTAATTTTTGGAGATGGGTACGATTTGGGTCCTGCAAAAGAAAATTACTTTAAAAAATACTCTGTTTCCTCACCCTCTCCTACCCCAGTGTTTTCTATGGTGTTTATTCCTCAGAAAAAATTAGTTTGCTCTTCCTTATCACCTCCACGAACGTTTCATTCTTTGTCCTGTATTCTCATGGGTTTCCATGCTGGTAATGCTAATATAAATTAAACTGTGACACAGAAGAGTTGCCTAAATACCAGCGGAGCCAGGAAGGCCGCTTAATGAACTATTCTTTTTTTTAACCCAGCATGCCAAGCTGGCATTGTGCACCTCGTCCATCCTCCCTTCCAAGGTCTGGAACTGGGCTTTTCTTAGGGAGACTGTAGGGACATCCTCTGTGTTGAACTTTAGGTTTATTTAATCTGATGCTTAATCTGATAAAACACTGAAAGGACAGACATGGAGTCACCAATTTCATGATAACACTCTAAAGGGTTTTGTTTCTATTTTTATTTATTTACTAATGAGAGTAAAAAAAGACCCAACAAAACTACTCCCCCCCCGCCATTCTATAAATATCTGTAGAGTTTAGCTGAGAAATTACACCAGCTTTGCCTGGAGGAGTACCTTACCATACTTTTAAACAAACTGACAAATGTGTGTGTGCTTTCCTCTGAGATTTTTCCTGTTAATTCTTTGAAAAAAATGAAATCTGAATCTCAAAATGAATGTCTTTAAGGTAACTGAATTCTTTACTATATATTATTATATTACTACATTATTAAATATCCAAGAGCTGTAGCTGATATTTACTATGGATCTGTATATGAAACAGTCCAAGCTGAGATAAACAGCTGCTGTTTCCCAAGGGCTGTGCTGAACAAGAAAATGAAAACTGAAGCAGTTTCACTATCACCATATTTCTGTCCTTTATCAGTGTTTCTCCTAAAACAACAGCCATACCTCATTATAAAACAATGTCTTTTCAGAGCTCCTTCAAACTACGGGATCATGTAACATAAATAATCAACGAAATTTTATTTGTATTGAGTGCATTATCAGTGAGCACATGGAGAAGAGTATAATGCTAGCACTAGCTATTTCTGTGCTCTAGATAAATATAAGACAACACAAGATAACAAGTTTGAGCTTGAAACAGAAACAACAATAGATCATAACATTTGCTTAAGTTACAGTCTTATGGGAGAACTCAACCTGGCACGCTCTTGGAATGATATTTCTGCCCTATTAATTTTAAATCCAGCCTGCTAGAAAAGCAAGTGTGCCAGAAAATATAAAAGGCAAGATATCTGACTTCTCATTGCACTGCTCCTCAAATACTCATTTGCCTCCTTGATAACTGAGCGTGTGATGAATGTGAATTGATATGTCAGTGCTATGATATAGTTCCCATCCACTGTGCACAGATGGAAATTAATGTATGAGGTGCAAGAGAAAAGGAAAACAGACTCATAATGGTGAAGTGAAATTAACTTCCAAAAAGATTTGAAACCAACCGTTGTAGTCTTGACAGGAAAATAAGAAATAAAGGAGGAGATAGACACAAACCCATTTATCTACAAGTCTGAAGGAACAATCCCTTCCCTGGGTATGCACGATACAAGCACAAGTTCCTCCTCCAACTTATGTTTAGTTTACATAAAATAAAAGCCTTAACAAGTGTGGTGAAAGAGAGATTCATGCAAGAACAGCCAGTATCACAAAATTATGACTTCTGATTTGTTGGCTTATCTTATGGAATCTCTTCTCCTTTCCTCAGTTTGATTTCAAAACCAGCTACACAATTTTTACCACGGAAAGTTCTATCCATCAGCGCAAAATTTATCTCCCCACAAAAATGTTGGAGTTCAACAACTCAGCATTTCCTGAGGAAAAACTGCTTTACTGAGTAATCTTGATAGGTTCAGTCAATTTAGGTGCACAAACAGGGATTCCTCGAAGCATGTAGGTGCTTTGTCCTTGAAGGACATTTCAGTGTGAGACACTTCCATGGGCTCCGCTGAGCCCCTGTCAAGTTGAGAGGAGACAGGGTACCTCAACATGTCACAAAAATAACCTTCACCTGTAAAGCCACTGTGAGTGTTATGAAGAGTTTTGCGTTAAGTCACACTGGGTAATGTCTGTGGACACTTCAGAAAATGTGGTACACAATGGAATGATGCTTATGTATTTTATGGTCATCTTCTATAATTATGCTTGCTTGGGCACAAACTGTATGGCAAAATGGTTAAGCAAGCTATAAAAATTGTACCTTTTACACTCCAACACATTAACACCTTCTAGATGCCATAAACAATCCCCAGATTAAAGCTTATTTTAATGAGAAATTTTCCCAAGATCTCTTTCAACAGGTTTTTCTAACCTCCACTACCAACACCTTGTAGATGACAATTATCTTCACGATAGACTTACAAGTTACAGTACATTTATGATGACTGCAGATAACATCTGACATTGCCACAACCCTCTTTAGAACTTATAATAAACATTCAGAAAAAGAGTTGGCAGACTTAGGTCTAATTTAAATGTGAATTTAAGCATACGAGAGCAGCAACTTACAGGTAGCCCTAATTTTCCCTGTTTGGTAAATCTTCTGTTAGGTTGCTAAGGTGAAACACAACTTTATGTGAGGGAATGTGAGGGAACTCCTACCATCATCGGCATCGGCGACGCTGAAGTTGAGGATGGCGGATCCCGGGGGCAGGTTCTCCATCAAGGAAGTGCTGTAGGAGGCCATGCTGAACACGGGTGGGTTGTCATTGACATCCAGGATGTTGAAGTACACCCTGATGGCCGTGGACTGGCCTCCCCCATCCTCAGCACGGACGGTGAGGATGTAGTACTGCTGTGCTTCGTAGTCCAGGGCCCGGGTCAGGTTGAAGACCCCGGTGACGGGATTCAGGAAGAAGATTCCCTCTTCATCATCCTCGCTTACGGTGTAGGTGATCTCCCCGTTGACACCCGAGTCGTCATCAGTGGCAAGAATGGCTGCCACCAAGGAACCTGCACGGCACGACAGCAGAGCACCATCAGGCACTTGCAGCAGGCAGCTCCCTGGGCTGCCCAGAGCCAGCTCAGCATCAAGCAGATCCACAGATGAGAGATGTCCTCCAAGAGAAATTCAAGCCTCAACACTGTCTGAATAACTATTGCAAAAGGTTTTTCAAAGCTGAAAGGGACAACATATTCTTGCTTTAAGGGGCTACTCAAACACCGTAAGAAATGGCCAGGAATGGTTTTTATCTTTATGCAGATTCGACACCAACAGGGACAAAAATACCTTTTGTCCCACTAGGTATTGTCTTTCTATGACTCAAGGGACCCTCTCTTTGCCACAGACAATCACAAGTTCTGGAACCTTCTAGACACTTCTTTCCAAATGCAGAAACCAAAATATGAGCACATACCACATATCCCAGCTCTGCTTTTTGAAACAGTGCCTTTGCAGGGTAACTGCGGTTAGAAAACTAGAAACCTTATAGGGGTCCATTCTCCACTGTTTTCTGAAATTCAACGCCCTGTGAATTTGTGCCAGTGTTTTCATTTCTGCATAGCTGCCCTCGCTTGACTGACCTATCTGACTAGAGTTTGGAAATCAAGTGTCACTTTTTAGTATTTCGAACACTAATTATAATTAAGATCAGCTCATTTCCAAGAAAATAAATCATTAAATTTCCTTGCCCTGGAACCAGATGAACTATGTGCAGCACAGTTAACTATTTTCAAGCAAGGTGGTAGTGAAAACTGCTTATATCATTGGAACAAAGAAGAGTACTATAACCCCCTTTAATCCAGCTGGATATGCTGGTATCTTTCACACCCCTTTGATTAGCTCAAGCTCTAATGTTTCTTTAACTGCAAGGGGAATGGGGATTACTCTCTGGGATAGAAAGTGGAACCTCGAAGGGGAAACCTCATGGTCCTTCCCCTCTGGGTGAGCCTGCCAGCTGCTCCAGGACTGCTGGAGAGCAGAACAGGAGAAGATGCAGTACTTTAATAGAAAATCAGCCTATTTGTTCCTTCAGCATCCATCACTGGTAAGCTTGGTATGAAGCACTAATGTACACCCTGTAAATGATTAACGAGAGAAGTCTCATTTTAATGTGGAAAGTATTAGGCTTGCCTTTTCCAGGGTTATTCCTGCTAAAACAGACCAAGACTCAAGGCTCTGAGAGAAAAGAACATGGCTGGGGATCAGCAACCAAAGCACTCTGTGCTATACAGACATCTCAATTACTTCCAGATCAGATTCCTGAGGCACAGCTGATTGCGCTGTAAACCTTTAATGCAAAACACCAAATTTTGGGACAGGGACTGTGGGGCAGAGTGCACAAGTTTGAGGTACGGGGGTAATCTTGGTTATCCCAAACTGAGACTCCCATGCTTATGAAAGCCCTAATAAAAGCTTAAAAGCTATCACCATGTCATGTGCATCTCCTTGGTTTATTCATGTTTTAAAATAAGCTTCTAAGATGCTACTGGCAGATACTGCTTTTGTACTAGCAATCTGCATAAAATCTTGGAAGTAATATTCATTTTTCACCTGGAGTCATGTAATAGAGCACAGTAGTTGAAAACTCTTTTTGATCCAAATATTTTCTAGTTTATAACCCACCTTTTAAGCATCACAACACTCTTGCATATGAAACCACCTTAAAAAAAAGAAAACAACCACTTGAGAGGTCATATTTCCACTTCCTGTTTACCTGGAGTGGCATCTTCTGGGATGTCAAAGGAGTACACGGGCCTGGAGAACTTGGGGATGTGGTCATTAACGTCGCTGACAGTGATGTTTATCCTCATGTCCGAGGACTGCAGGCCGTCGTCAGCGCGCACCAGCAGGGAGTACTTGGAGCGGCGCTCCCGGTCCAGGCGCTTGGTGGCTATCAGCTCCCCCGACTCGGGGTCAATGTGGAAGCTATCATCTGCACCGCTGATAATGGTGTATGTGACCAGGGCATTGGCTCCCTAAGGCAAAACAGAAGTGGTCAAATCACGTTGTTTGCCAGGAAAACCACATCATAACTTGCAGAAAGACAAGGATCGTTCCAGTAACTGCACTTGGAGATTATTTTTCAGAACAGCTTCCTTTAATAAACAGCCTTCCTGCCCAGTCCCTGCTTCAGTCCCACAGTAAAGACACATACGCACACAGTTTTTATTTATGAGATGTGAAATGACGAGATTTCCCAGATACTTTGTCCTCCACTGTTCATAAAAGGATTTCATCCAATCGATACCAAAAAACTCTGTTATTTGTTTTAGTTTCAAGCCAGCATCACCCAGCAGTGTGACATCTTAATAAGGATCAATGTCTATTCTTTTTTTATGTTTGAAGGTTAAATTAAATCCCTGGCAGTGGGATCAGCTCTGCCTTCCTTGCTCTCTGGAGATGGGATGGAGGGAGCAGGAGAGGGAGGGAGGGATGGAAGGAGGGGGGACCTGAGGCAGCCATGTGGCAGCTCTTCCAGCCGCCACGCATGGCAAAGGCCACAGCTCATGGTCAGGAGAAACTCATGGAGGCTGTGCTTGCAGCAGCCCTCAAAGGTCAGTTTCTACATGGATATATATTTACCCCCGTAAATAAAAAGCCCCAAAGTGACAAATCACACATCATTAAAATCACAGTTCTGATTTCTTGGGTTGTGCTGCAAGTCAAAAGCATTTGCTTTTGGGTCAAAAAAATTCATTTGTTCTTGGGGGTGGAAAAAAAAAAGCATTCATGTGGACTTTGAGCACTTTGGTTGAAGGGAAAATTAAGAAAAAATAATGCTACATAGAAAAATGTCATGTACTTCTTTTTCCAAGACGGGCTTAAGGATACTGAAGGTTTGGTAGCCTCTAACCTCAGATACAGTACCTAAACCCTGTGTGCGGATGGTGCCTGGAAATGCAAGCAGATATTTACTGTGCCCTCCCCTGGTGCCAGGCCAGAGCTCAGGTTTCACAGCTGAAACCTGCTGCTGACACGCCAGTAGCACTTCTGCAACAAACAGCAGATCAAAGAGATCAGGCAGAAAGGAATTCTATGGCTGTTTCAAATACTCCTGCCTAAAAAAGCAAATTAACAGAGATAAACACCTGCTCTTATTTGTGAGAGGAGACAAGCAGTAGTTACCTGACCTTACCAGAGTGCCCCGTGCCAAACTTTCTCTCTGGGGTGTTGTTTCAAAGAGTCAGACTAAGCTAACTGATAAAAGGAAATTTAGAAAGAAAACAGGATTCTGCAGGTGCCCAGCCCTGAAGAGCTGCGTGCAGTGCTTCAGCTGTGTGCTCAGGTGGGCCTAGGGGCTGTCACACGCTTTCCTCCAATTGTGTGGCTTGGCCATCACATCTCATGAGAGTTTTCAGAGGTGACCACATTCTTCACCCTGTGTTTGACCAGCCAGAGTCCTAACAGAGTGCAGCTAAAACCACAGCCATGTGTGATACTGGTTTATACTGTGCCCTCAACTTCAAAAAGGGGGGCGCGGAATAAAAAGGTATCTTGACCCTAAACTGCACATTGCTAGGAAAATTCGGGCTCTTTGTACAGAGTTTGGTTACAAATGAAATCATTCCTTTTGATAAAAAGACTGACTGATTTCTCTCTAAGGTAACAAATCACTTTCCACTGGACGGAGTGCTTCAGAATGGGTAACAGATTAGGTGCAGTTCAGGAATGGTTAAAAAGAGGCTGGAGCATAAGATACTGCTATAATCTTATATTTGCCATACCACACCACAGAGTGGTAGTTCAGTATTTACTGCTTCCTAAAATAAAGACAAACAGCCAGAATTTTTGTTACAGAAGTGAACCTTTCCAAAATCCTGGGGTTTGTCTGTATATCAGGCTACTACTGGAAAATAAAGAGAAAACGTAAATATTTACAATCACATTTGCACCATTCCTGGGGGTGTTCCCGTGGTTCCCTCTGTAGTAGTAAGATTAAGTACACCAATTAACAATCACAGGAAGACTAACCAAGCTAACACAAAAAAGGCCAGGAATAAAATTCTCTTGAGGAGGTTTGCCTTGAGGAGAATTGCCCTATTATTTGAAAGCAAGAACTGCTTGTTGTTTTCAAGTGTAACTTTATATTTTAACGATAACACAAACTTTTTTGCATGATTATATTGACATTTTAGGCCTTTCCCTTGTGGAAAGAAACAGTTCAAGTAAACAAAAATAACATGATTAACATTTTTTTAACTTAAGTTTCTAAAAAAAATGAATGCATCAACAGCATTTCAAGTTCTTCATAGCACCTTAGTTGCATCATTCTCATAGTAATGAATCTAAGTGGGCAAAACTACTTTGCACACAGGTTCATGTACAGAGCATGCATTTATTAAGCATTATTTCTTTTCCCCTCTTTTTGGTAAAACAAAACATTCTTTTGGAAGGGATAATATTGTATCTTTTTTAGGTCTAGTCAAAGGGAAAGCAGGCATTATCAGAATTTTTCTTGTTCTCCCAAGGCTTGTCTCAGAATAATTTTATTGCACACCTTGGAACTGGGCTCAACTACAACATCTTGGTTTCAAAGTTAGTTTAGACCTCTGTGACACTGGCCAGAATTTTGTGAATGACTGCCATGATTCCTAAGGCCAAGCTCACACAAAGGGATGAAGGGAACAGGTAAAAACACGTGCAGAATGGCGCTTTTAGCACCAACATTCAAAACTGAAACCATGCTCCTACCTCATCAGCATCCATGGCTGTCAGCTGCAGTATTTTGGATCCATCTCCTATATTCTCCTCTACAGTCAGATCAAGCATGTCTGTGGGGAATACTGGTGGGTTGTCATTGATATCCTGAAGTGTTATTTCTACCTGTAAAAAGCAGGAATGGGAAAAGAGTTGAGTGAGTGCTGGATGCTGATAGGACCTGAATGTTACTAATCAGATAATTCTGAAAGAAATCAGGTAAATTGCTCTTAATCACATGAATTAGCACATTCCCAAATCACACCAACAATAGGAAAAGCCCGTCCGGATATTAAAATTCCACGTTGTTATAAAATACTCCTAGGAAAACCTCTAACACAAATAAAGTTAATTTGACTTGTTGATAGCAACTGATTTTAAATGGTCCTAGTCTAGTTTATATTGGAAAAGATCCACTGATAGACTGTCATTGTAATCCTCAAAGTCAGCCCCTGGAGAATAACTGCCAAGTGCCGGGGCAGGAGATCGTTCAACCATTAAATGCTGCCTGACATGAAGATGAGGTGGTGTAAAATTCTCTCTGAAATGTTTATATATTGGCAACTCTCCGTTCTGAGAGGGGAAAAAACACCCTTGCACTTAATATATTTTATAACAAATAATCTGCTTTTCTCTCTCTCTCAAAACCCCCCTCTAATTGCAAACATAAACGTTACTTTAGGAGCACCCACTAGCATCTACTCTCCTTGCCTATCCAAAACTCAACAAATGTTCTTTTCACATGCCATATTTGTATGCTTTTCCAAGTAGGAATGATAGTTCCTGAAAGGTTGTTTCGTGATCTTTATCCCCAGTTTTTCATAAGCAAGATTGCTGCCCTGCTGATGCTAATTCAAAAAGATGCAGAGCTACGTTTTCTCTTGTTGCTGGGCCTGGAACGTGATATTCCAAAACAGAAAAAGAAGACACAGCTGTTTTATATTTATCATGAAAAAAATGTAAGGTTTTGGACCCAAAATATTGAACAGTCACCAAACTCTGAAGACCCACTAAGGAGAAAATGAGTAGCTGAAAGAAGTCTTACCAAGGAACAGAGAAATGTAAAAGGCAAAGGTGTGGATGACTTAAAGAAGGTACCTAATTTGACAGACAAAATATTATTTACACTATGGTATCTGCTATGCCCTTCTCCAGGAGGATTCTTCCTACACTTAGTTGAAAATATATGGATTGGGCTGCTCTGGATATACCCAACACAGACATTGCTGGTGATCCAAAGTCTACGATTTCTACTGTTTCTAGTCCCCTGTCATAACATTTTCTTCTCTGTTCTGTTTCAGGGACCACCAATTGCCAAGCTCTTCTGACTTGATCGCCAGGATGATCCAGAAACCAGACGAAATGTTACATTAATATTAATATTAGTGTAATATTAATATAATAGCTATATGTGCTGGAAGGGGAGACAAAACAGTGGTCTTTTATAGAAGGCCATTATTTATTCATCCCCTATTTAATCCCTTTGGCCATTCACAAGTGGTACACAAAACAATTCACAGCCTGAGACAGATTAACCCAGAAGGTTTTGTCATTAAATTTATACCCCTGACAACAGGGATATAACTGAAGCACGAGGAGTGCTGAGCAGTGATTGACAAACACCTCACCAGACACAAATTTTCTGAGGACAAACCAGCCCAGGTTGGTTTTCAAGGAGACTGCTGCATCTGGGTGACTATTAATCACAGAAATGGGAGGGAAGTGGTAGAAATGACAGATGAAGGATTTTGCCAGCCCTCCTTGCCCATGAACTGGCACAGCACACTCTTCCTGCTTTCCTCCCCAAAGTGCAGCAATTCCCCCGACAGGGTTTCAAGGTAAAGCAGCTGCACAGCTCTGGAGTTCATTTATTCCTACCATACATGTCATTCACAGCTAATGTTTCAGCTGCGGGTGACATTTCACCACCAGAACCCATTTTCATGATGAGAGATTACCCTTTGTGCAAATCACATGAAAAATATGTGACAACTTCTGGGGGGTTTGGGATAGGAGGTGTGCATCACCTACAGCTTGAATAATGTAAAATAGTGAGGATCCAAGAATACAGATGGCTAAGTATTGGGGGACAAAAAAATTCATTATAAAGTCAGATTCCAGAGGACTGAAAAAAAGGAGAAGAATAAAAGAAGTGGTTTTAATCTGAAAAATCAGTTCACAAGTAAACAAAGAAACTGTATTTTATACTGAAGACGTGCTTTAGATGGTGTAAAAATAAGAAATTCTCAAATAAGGATGAGAATTTTTCAGAAAAGAACACAACATTTTTTAAGAGCATTTGTACCATGATTTATTACTTATCCACAGGGCTTAGATAATGTGTATCGCTTCATTATTCACCATTGGCTAAGTCTAATTAACATCTGTGTCTAAAGCTATCTTTTTACTTCAGCTTACACGCAGAACCAGGGAATAAGATCCTTGGGTGGACCTATTTGCAGAAATTTCACTAATCATATAATCAGAGAATGGTGTGGGCTGGAAGGGACCTAAAAGATGATGCAGTTCCAACCCCCCCACCATGGGCAGGGATGCCACTCACTAGACCAGTTTGCTCAGGGCCCATCCAGCCTGGTCTAAGACATCTTTGAGAAAGATTTGAGAAAAAACATCACATTTTCCCCAAAACAAGAGTCTGTTACATTTCATTTGAGAGAGCATAGATCCCGAATGAGATTGGATGTAAACTGAACATTCAGGAGCTCAGAAATTAATTTCACTTTGAAATAAATCCACAAGTTCCAACACGAAGCAGAAGCCCACAGGAGAACCACAACCACAAAATCTTCCACTGCCAGAGGGCACTGGAAGATTACAGCATATCTTATCACATCTCTACTGTGAAAAAGAAAGAAGAAAAAGAAAAAAAAAAAATCCACAAAGATCTAAACTAAACCTTTTCCCAACCAACTGCATCTATCTTTCTAATCCCACTTCACATTTGCATAAAGATGTCGATGAGTGTCACTTTAGGAAATACATGGTTTGATTAATAGCATATGCTACCAATTAAAAATTAATTAATTCTGCCTCGGACTTAACGAAGGCAAGACAAGGTGGTCATGGGGGTATCACCAGCTGTTTGCACCACAAAAGGGTCTACAAATCGTGTGCTGTGCTCGCAGCTCACACTGATGGCAAACCACCCACCAGTGAGAGCAGCAAGTACAGGAATAAATATCTAGGAAACCAAAGGCCTCGAAACCTCAAACACATCACAGGATGCAAAGCAAGGGAGCTGAAGGGATTTATCCAAACCTTGGAAGCAAGGAAACATTATGTGCCACTGCCTGTAGAACTGGAGGAAACAACATGCCCGGGCTACGTGGAAAGTGATAATCACCACCCCTTTCTCCAAATCTATCCAAAATGGGGAATATTCTTCCCTGACCTCAAACTTGTCATTCAGTGCAAATCTAGGATGTAAAATAGATACAAACCAACCACCTGAGAGCACTCAAAGTACTGCACTATGCAACAAAACCTTCTGCAAGTTTCCATCTGACAAGTCCTTGATTCCTATTTCTATCAATAGCTACTTTAATACAGGACCCAAAATTCTGACTGCCACTCAGAGGACTCACATATAATAAAAGACAGAAGCAGCAAAGGTAGTGAAGCACCTTTTTAATTCTCTAATTGCTCTCTCCAGTGGTCCAGGCACTGATGGGGGCTTTGCTCCTCTGAACAGCCTTGAATTTCTGCAGAAGCCATGGGAACACAAATAGTCACAGACTCTTCTAAATCTGTTAAGACTGTGATGGAAAACTGATTAATAGATTCATAATAATGTCTTACTTTTGTTGTTCAAGGGAAAATGAAAAAGATCAGAAAGCTTTGTTCAATTCACGTGCACATAAATCTCCACAAAATTACTCTACTTTTGTACAAATTCTAGTATAGTGTTTTTCCTTCACACATTTAATACATCTAGAACAAAAGACTGAAAGTCAAAGGTTTCCCTCAGAGCTTATTCTTCAGACAAATACATGTTGTTTATTTACTAACCCTTGTAAAATAAACACAGTAATTTTACATATCAATTTCTATGCAAACCATCTTTGGGTGGGGGTTTTTTTATTAGCTTTGTTTGTGTGCTTGTTTAATATTTGACTCAAGCTAAGATGCAAAAACACAGGCACACAACAAACCACAGAGATTGGCAATATAGAAAGCCAAACATTACCACAAATTTCCCTGTGCATGAATCAAATTTCTCCTCCACAGGCTTAATAACATTCTCACAATAATGCCCTGCCCCTGCTACAGTTACAGATGGCCAGCCCATCCTCATCTGTGACAATTCGATTGCTGCAGCCTGTTGTCACAGACATTTTCAAAGCAGAGGAAGTATTAATTGCCTTGATCTTGTTAGGATTCTTATTTGCTGCTCAAATTAGCCTCTTGTGGTTTTATTTTTTTCCTCCCTAAACAAATTCAGAACAGATTGAGGCAGGGCAGCACTCACCTCAAACAGTTCTGCCTCAATTTACTCTGAATGTAGATGTAAGAAAAATAGTTCTTTCTCCACTTAGACAAACCTCAGCTGTTACCAAATATAAGAATCTTATCAAGACCTCAAGTTTTAAAGCACACAGGTCTATTTAAGCATTTAGGACATAAACTATTCTTAAGCTTATTCAAAATAATTTTTTGAATTAAGAAACGGTTGCTAAAAGATGAAGTTTCATTTTGTAGAGCAAAAACACCAATTCCACTTCAAAAATATTAGTACCCCAGGTAACTATTACTGAACAGGCGAGACAAGCTCCACGCTCAACATAAAAAGCTTAAAATGAGAGTTTTATTCTGGAAAAAGACATTATTTTAGTGACTGGGTTTATGAGCTACAAAGGTATGTAAAATAAAACATCGCCCTGCAAGGCAGTGTGCCAAATTCTAACCAATCATAGCACCTTCCATAAACCAATGGGCTCACTTGGCCAGACCCTAGCCTTCTGTTTTATTATACTTATTAACATTTAGTTTTCTTCTATTTCAAAGGCAGGAGGTTTACAGACAGAATACTCTTGTGAAGTTCTTCTACCTATCAAATGACAGTGAGAGGAGGGAAAAAGATGACACAGGAAACATGAATGAGCTCACGTGGCAGCAGCAAGTTTCCCGGAGAGTCCCAAAAGAGTAATTCTTGCCTGGAGCCGTGCTTTCCATGGCACACACTCGATCAGAGATCCATAGATAGAACATGATCTGAGAAGGGAGGAACTCCCAGATGCCTCCTGCGTTCGATACCTCTTCAAACGCTACAACCATTTGATTAAAGATCAAACAGGGTGGAAAGGCAACAGCTTTTCTTTCAATTTATATGGTGTTGAGTCACTCTTCTTCCCTTTGCTTGCTGCCGTGACGTTCACTGCCTCTCACGGGAGATACCATCTAATAATCTACGAATTGGCACGAATCACCCTGAAGACTTTTGTTTATGCTTAAGTCATTAGGTGATCCTTCATCTTAAAAAAAATTAAGGAGCTTTTTCTTCTTTGCTGGAGACCATGGCAGCACATTATCAATTTGAACTGAATAAAAGGGAAAGGATTTTATTTCCCCCTCCCTTGGTAAATATTCTAAATAATATCATTCATGATGATAAAAGGAAAGAATACAACTATTAATTCACCCCATCCATGTAACTGACTGAAGAACCTGGCCAGCACTAGTCCTGCCTCCATCACTTCAGCCTTTCTTCATACAGAAAACAATCCTTCCCTAATCCTGGAAAACACACAGGCATGTGTAGATTCCTTTTTTTATTGATGTGAGTGATCACACTGGCCACTCACATCAGTGAAGTTGTGGTTATGGTGCTTAAGGACCAGTGCATGTGTGCTTCCTCCAGACTGGAGAGGCAAGGGAATGGGGAGATTAGGCATCAGAGCACAATGAATTTCTGAAAATGCATTTTCAGAAAGAAAAGAAGAAAAATGCTCTTTAAAAGAAATAAAATATATATATATATACACACACACATATACATATATATATATTCCTAGAAAATATCTACAGTGAAATTTCTAGTAAGATAAAATCCCATAGCCCATCTTGAATCAGCTTCCCACCTTGCTCTAAATCACTGGGAAACAGTAAGTTTGAGGGTGAAAAATAAACACTTACTCTTTAAAATTACTTCAATACCCAGTAATAGCAGAACTCAGGAAGTTGAAAAACCTGAACTACAGATCATGCACATTTACAATTTTCACAACAAGATGGAAAGCCCATTTATAAAGAAAATATCTTGGGACAAGGCAATAGCTGAGGCTGAATGAGGCATCTGAATATCCCATTTTCCAGGAGGCAAACAATCCCAGTGCACACTAGCACAATAAAAATCACATTAGTCTATTGTGCTGCAGGCCAGCAAACCTGTTAAATAGAAACGTAATGTTGTTAAGAATCCCACTATTAACAGGGGGAAGATTGCAGCTGAGGAGAAAATGTGGGGGGAAAGTGCTAAAAAGGCACTATTTGGGGGGGGAAAAAAAACCCCCAGGTTTGAAAGACTTAATTCTGATGTCTGAGGTCAAGCTTAATGAAAGACAGGATGTGAAAGCTGTCCTAGGCCCCACCACTGCCCACTCCAGTCACCCCAAAGCAAATAAAACATCAACCCTATACAAGATAACAGTAATTTAGAATAAGGATTACAGAAATATTTCCTTTTTCCTCACAGAATCAGGAATTACTACTGATTACCAGCCTTGAAATTGTTTTGAAACTTAGGGCTCAATGCATTTTGGAAACATGTTTTGCTTTGTTCGTTAAACAAACATGCATGGAGCCTTATATATCTTATTATGATTAATAAGTAGTGCTGGAATTTCACAGGTAATTTTAATCTGTGGGCTCTAACTCCAGTGTTTTAACACTGTAACTTTCCTGGAGTTAATATCATATTTTGCAAAGTTCAGTAAGGTGATTTGATGTTTTGCAACCAAGACTCTTTTATAAAGCATCGCTATAAAATGCTGGGAGATCAGAATGATCAAAACCACTGTGATTTAATTTACATTATCAGAAAAAATCATAGAATCACAGAATAATTTGGGCTAGAACGGACTCTTAAAGACCATCTAGTCCAGCCCCTCTGCAATGAGCAGGGACATTTGCACCTACACCAGGTTGCTCAGAGCCCCATCCAACCTGGCACTGAACGTTCCCAGGGATGGGACATCCACCACCTGTCTGGGTAACCTGTGCCAGTGTTTCACCACCCTCATCGTGGAAAATGTCTTCCTTACACCTCGTCTAAATCAGGTGTAAATCTGCTTTCATCATCATTTAAAATTAAAAATCAAAAAGAAGCTACTTCCTTCTGTTGTCTCTAATAAATATCAATCCTAGTGCTAAAGAAAAGGTGTCATAATTGTTTGGTTTTCTCTCCCTGTTTTTTTTTCTATCTGTTAAGGTGACCACTGGGAGTTGCACTGCCTGGAGTCTTGATTAAATGTTTCACTGCATCCAGAACACTTCATCATGCAGCATAGCCAAAATCTATTATGGCTTGCAAGTGACTCATGCTTTAGCTATGAGAAAACCATAATAAAGAGCATTTTACATAAAAATGCCCAAAAGGTTGGTAATTTAATCTTGATTCTAAGTAGTATGCAAGGTCTCTGCGTCCAGCCTGTGCAGACAATAAGGCATTGTCTGGAAATGAGTTACCTACTGTGGTTACATCTAACTTTTCTTGCCAAAGTCCAGATGAAAGGCACTGAAAAGAAACAACCTTGTCCCAGCAGAAGGCCACCAGCCAGGACAGGACACTGACATTTCCAAGCCAAAAGACAAAAAAAAAAGTTTCTCTAAAGGCAAAGCAAGCGATGCAAAAATTCTCATTCTTTCTGAAATCAGTATTTTAGGGTAATTTAAGCACTACAGCATTTTCTGCTCCCTCAAAAGAGACATGGTCTCACATGACACAGAGGGTGAGGGAAAGCACTACTCAAACCTTGGATAATTTAACAAAGTAACAGCACGCTGACTTTGAAACACACACCAAACATACAGAATCATAAACATGGAAATCCAATATGATCCAACTTCACAGCAAATGAGAGATAAACATCAAATTGGTACAAGGGATAGGGCTGATAAGAAATGCCACGAGCAGTTATTTTTTCCCTTCCTTCACCACCAGAACCATAATGAAATACAGGTTATTTGGTCAGTACTGGTTAACAAGTAACATGTACAGCTCAGTCAATATTCATACAGTTTAAAAAACAGGTTGATTGTAGGAATGAGTTATTTTGAACTCCATCTCAACAGGCCTAATTAGCACACCAGGACCTCTCCCAGGTCTGCCCAGAAGCTGCAATCCAGTGGCACCAAGGCAGAGCTGGGCTGGCGTAAGGACCATGAAAAGCTCCTCCACCCAACCCACCCTTTCCATGGCTGCTGGATATGCACACACACATGGCCCTGTGGCATTTCCCCAGATAAAAGGGGTGACTTTCTCGTGAAGACATTAGTTCTTCTGCATCTAGTACTACCTCTGGTTACAAACTCAATTCCAAATACCTGCCAAACCAACACAAACACTTGGCAAACACTTGCTAGTGAGGTTTTTTTTCCTTTTTGGATTTTTTTTTTCTTAAATACTCAAAGCAGTATACATTTGGGAACCATTTGGTTTATAACTTTGCATTTAATTAAATGAGGTCTACTGCCATGTAATAAGAAATGGATTGAATCAGTAAGAACATTTCAGCCCATGCCAGAAAAAAAAAAAAAAGGATAAAGTCAGAAAATGCAAGCATTAGAAGTTCAAGAATGGGAATGTCACACCTCTAAATTAAATAAATCACCTAATTAAACTTACAGGTGTGACATTTAAGACACATGCAGTCATCAGGCCAGTATGATAAATCCATCCCATCACTTGCCCAAAGAGCAAAAGTAAAGCTCTTTACCCAGAGCCATGGTAGAAAAAGCATTTCTAGAGACACTAAAGAAAGCACAGATTTTTTTTTTGTGAAGGGAATTAAAGATAAAGGACTGAATGCTGACTGATGTTTTGCAGTTATGAGGGTTTTATATGTGGCACCTTTCTGAGAAGAATCCCTACAAGAATCTAAATAGACTGCCAATAAAACACACAAGGCAAACGTGTTACTTTCCAGTTTCAGGTTTAGAAGTACAAGGCCATTTTTTAGAAATGCCTGAAGGTTTTTTCCCCCCCACAGCATCAACAGGCTGCTAGCAGGGAACTGTTGGGGCTACAAATACTAAGTATTTCTGCATCCTCCTACAAATTTCAGGGAAATGCCTTCCTCACCATATTCCTCTTTTGCAGACTGCAGGCTTATGCAGCAGCTTCACATCTGGTGTCAGGGAGGGCCCCTTCCCTGCGGCCACAGGCCACTTGAGGCCAGAAGGGCTTTTTTCTGTGGCCACAGATGGACCTTTTCATGTGGCTGCCCTCAGCAGAGCCAGCTGACAGCCAAGGCTATGGTGGCAGGGTCAAGAACTTCAACTCACTGGGCACACCAGCCCTCCTTTAGCTGCTTTCCTCCCACACATCAGAATTTTTATTCAGGCAGCTGTATCTTCAGGCATATCTTTCCCCAGTTATCTTTTTGGCCCACCATGGCTGTGCAATTTTACTTTACTACAATAATTAAGAAAGTCCTACACAGTAACAGTAGGCTGATGCACTGTGTATTGGACCAACTCCTATACCTGGACAAAAAAGAAAGCCCTGCATGCCTCCAAAACCTAGTTTTTTACCCAGCTGGATTCAACATGCCTACGTTATCTCTTCTTGAAAAAATTGCTGTTTCTGGTGATGAGGTTTTGCAATAAAGCCCTTCTTGAAGCTGAATAAAAACCCCTATATTAGTCCTTTACCAAACTATGAATATTCAAATTTACATAGAACTACAAACTTTCATCTCCAAAAATATTCTAAATAGCTGAATAACACATTTCTTTTGGCCTAGGAATGTGAAAGGTGGCTGAAACTCAGTTTATAGAATTCTTCATGTCAGCCAACAATTTTTGTTTCCGTCACGTACCTTTTGAATTTTCTTACTCGGCTGTTGGACTTTGGATTTGACACAGCAAATTTAGAAAATCAAGCATTAAAGACTAATTAAAAGGTCTTTTAAAAGACCTTCACCTTTTGAAATTTATCATTTCACCATATCTGTAAATACACACATGACCTTGCGCACTGAAATCAAGTGAAAAACCCCAGATTTTCACAGAAATAGCTGGAATAGCTGTGCTTATGTGGGATTCTTACAGTCATCTTCCTTAATAAAGAATATGGAGTATTTTATTTGAGTATAAATTCTGAGATTTGACTTTTATTGGTTCCTAAATAACCACTACATCTTCCCTAGATGCAGAACCTACATCAAACTACGAAGCTGCGCTCTCTGGCTGCTACAATCAATAATGAGAACTTTTAGCAGCCCAGATCCTGACATATTCCTATATTACATCTCTCTCCCCCAACACCCGACTTTGCACCACAGCCAATCTCTCACTGACTTGGACTTGGTTTTATAGTGGATAGTCCTAAGCAAGCCCTGATTACTGGGTCAGAAATATCACCAGCAGCTGACAATTGTAACACAAACACAGCTGTCAGGAGGGCTACTTGATCTACTCCACACAGAGACTGACCAAACCAAAGCCTCCCTTCAATCAAGTAAAAACTTTGAGTTCTGATAATCTTAGTAAACTTTAAAGGGAAAAAAAAAAAGGAGAAAGAAATACACTGGCACTTCTGCATATCTTAATTTCAGTGTGGCAGGAAGCAGATGTACCACAAGAGAATGGTTCCCATGGTATTTCAAGAATAGGAGAAACCAAAGAACCTTTCCTTGCTCGGGTCCCAGCCTGATGTCTCGACTGAAGTGACTCAGCTATCCCTTGTATTATAGCACTTGGGTTTTCCAGTTATTATCCTGATCGTGCCAGATCTTTGATCCTTTCAAAGTTCATCACCACTGGTCATTACTACAAGTCTCTGGATATTTAAAATGTATGGGAGGAATTTTAGAAAAGCTGAGTTCCCTTCTGAGGAACACAGGAAAAAACAAAACAAAACAAATCAGAATGAATGTTCAAGTGTAACCATAAAAGATTCAGAAACTCTTCAGAGAGTTCAAGAACCCCTAAATACACAACTAAAAGATATAATTCTGTCTTTTGAAGATTGAACCTAAGCTCAATTTCTTTGCATTTTCCCCTTGTTTTCCTTCTTTGATTTGTGTCTTCAATAGGGTGTCTATGATGTGGCATGAGATTTTTTTTAAAAAGTGCATTTTTTTCTAAAGATCTTGTAGGTTGCAACAGTCTCAGTCTTTCTGGTTTTAACTGAATTAAGAAGTGCTGTGTACTGCATGTACAAACTGGCCCACTATCCATGTGGAACAGATTAGAGGATGATCACTCATTGTATGCTCACAATTGAAGCATTTCAATAATTTTATAGACAATTGAGAAAAAAGAAAAAGTATTTTGAGGACAAAATTTGAATGGCTTACAGTTAAATGATTATATGATACTAAAGGACAGGAAAAGAGAAACAGAGTCGGCAAAATTTAATACAAAAAACCAAAGAAAGTCGCTCATTAACTCTTAGTAAGAAAATTACAGCAACCAACGTGGGCATCACGGAGAGGTCTAAGAAACAATGCTGAGGGGTTTTGTTTCCTGAGGTTTTTTTGTACCATTTCCTCCCCCCCACCACCACCTAAGATTCCTAAATCTCAGCCTGGTTTGATCCTTCCATAGGGTGTGACACACTTTATTTTATTTCCTAAACATAACACTGAACAATGGCAGAGCAAAACTTTTCTGTAAAAAAAGTATTTTCTAGGTACAAGTGTAATAAATCTGAAAGCTTTCTGAGAAAGTCATCAAGCAGTGGAAAGAAGGAAAATAAGGCAGGCAAAGACTTCTGAATAATTTAAAAAATGGCAACAACTCAAATGCCTACGCTAGCTCATCGTGTTAATGGTGACAACAACATAATTACCAACATAATTTCATAATTATGAAATCATAACAGCTGGTGATAGGGCAACAGGGACAGCACTATGGCCCCAAAACACTATGGTGAGCTTTACAGGGATTTGTTTCTTTTACAAGTAATTGCATAGGAAGTAGGGATGCAGCTGTTCTGTTTAAAAACATTCTGTAGCTGAAAATATCCACACCTACCTAGAAACATATTGCTTGAAATATCAGCATTTGTGAGAAATTAATAACAGCAACTTCTGCATTTATCAATAGCTGCCTTCTACAAACTTCTAGCAGACTTTCTCCAACACGATTAAAGGCATCTTTACAGTAGTAAAATATTAATGTATCAGTCTCCCAGTGGGGAGAAAATAGGAGACAGATATAAGGTGATATGATTGGCACAGTGCAGTTCAGGGCAGATCTGGCTGCCAGCCTAAGCACTCATCATTCCTTACTTTCAGTCAGAATGTGACATTATCCAAAAGCTACATGGCCACTAGCGACAAAGGGAGGAAGCAAACCTCTTGCAAGAAATCTCAGCCCCCAAAAAGTATGTGTAAACTGAAGTCACTCTTGCAGTCTTTTCTATGAGCAAACTACAGTACGGAAAAGCAGAAGCTGTTATTTACCTTTCCCTTATGGTTTATGAATCAATGACACACTCCCTGCTGTGTGACACTTGCTGGCATGGCATATTCTGTCTCAAAAGAAGATATTGCTCAAAATGACAAATTATAGATTGCTGGTGTATTTAACACATCTTCTGATAACTATTAACTGTGCATTGTCCCAAATGTATTTCTTACACAGGCATCACCAAACAACACCCAGCAGCTTTCTTACTTCTTGAAGCCTAGATGCCCTCCAACCAGGCCATGGCAAGTCCCTGACATGAAATAATATGCAAAATGCTGTAAATATTTGCAATATGCTTCAGGGAGAAAGTTACAGGTTATGATTACAATAATTCAGGTTCAAATAACAACAGTAAGAAGAAATGAAGGGGGAATATTTGCAACAATGCTAACTGATGGCTGGATTTGCATTCTGTTTTCAGTTACCCCAAAAAAAAATCCCAAGAGACTCCAGCAAGGTCAGTGCCTTTCTTTGCACATTTATACAGCACAGACTAAGGTACTTGGCAAACACTGCTGAGTGAATTTAAATGAGCCTACGATACAAGCAAGTTAGAAGGGTTAATTGAAACCTCTTTGTGCAGAAATGCAAACCCCTCAAATCTGTCAAAATTAATGAGAAAAGCCAGAAGAAACATTATGGTTCTGTCTAGACTGCCAGAACCTACAGTCTGCCTTGTATTAATAAATGCTACAGAAAAGAAACTCTGCTGTGAGGGTGGTGAGGCCCTGGACTGCCCAGAGGAGCTGTGGCTGCCCCATCCCTAGATGTGTCCAAGGCCAGGCTGGACAGGGCTTGGGGCAATCTGCTCTAGTGGAAGGGGTCCTTGCCCATGATCTTTATGGTGCCTTCCAACCAAAACTATTTTTGGCTCTGTCATCCTGGTGTACGGGGCAACAAAAGCACAGGGAATCCTTTGATTTCTCTGGGCTTGATACCAATGTTATGCTTGGATGGGGGAGCAGCTCCAAATGGCCTTGTTGTGACGATGCCTGAGCTACAGAGCCACCTCTCCTCCCCAAATCCATCCTGCCCACAGAGCCCTCGCTGCAAACTGGGTCTGACCCACAGCTGGAGGGAGCAAAAGCCCCTTTCATTTCCCCCACGATCTGCCGACTTCAGAGCGCAATACAATTGAGGCCTTTGATAATTATACCCTATGTCAGCTCTACAGCTTCTCCCATCTTAGCCCTTAGAGAAAAACAAGCAAAAGCAAAAGAAAAGTCTTACAAAGAAAAGCCTTACAAAGCAGAATAAGCCTCCCAATATGACTTTGCAAGCCCAGACCAACAGCACAGCCTGGAGGGGCAAAACCAAGCAGAAGTGACCCTGAATGTGCCAGAGGGGCCCAACTGCTCCGACATTCCTTCAGTGTTTTGGGGTCTCCAGGTATCCTGGACATCCCCATGCCCAGGACACATGAGCACTTGTTGGCACCTCTGGTAAATCCCTACCTGCTGCCTCAACTCATTTCCTATTTTTCAGGCTGATGACCATGTACCTAATAACCAGCAGAAATGCAAATAGGACTCCCAAAACCATTTTCCACTGACCTAAAGTAGTTTGACCCTTATGAAGACATCCTTCTTCCCTTTATCTTAGACAAAAGTCTTGTCCTATGTTTCTAGCAGCCCCTGGTAAAACACCACAGACATCAGAACAGCTTTAAAAAGCAGCTTACAAAGTACATTATCACTACTTTCTTTGCACAGAAGGTCATTTAAAATATGCAAGTAGCTTCAAAATCATATTTATTCACTGCCTTTCAGCACAAGCTCGATGAACATTAAACTTTTAGTTCTTGGGCGTAGTATATGTTGGTTTTTTATTAACTTTGTACTTTGTAGGTTTAGAAAGTAAAACCATGCAAACCATGATCACCACTATTTGTGGTGCTTTAACACACAGCTACAACATTATAAATACATTGCTGAACTAATAAAATCATTGCAAAACAACAAAGAACATCAAATTCTGCACTAATTTTTATACTACACAGTCATTGACCTCATCAGTACTTTCTAATCAAGCTTCCTGTACCACACTTATATCATAGTAGCTCATCAAATTTTCTAATTTATGTACAAGGACAGCTCAGCTCCTCTGGTTTTTGGGTACATTCATGTATGCATCTTATTAAGACTAACTCGATTAACACCACACATTCGATAATCAGTTTGACAAATAATAGCATCAGACTACACAGAAACAGAGCAGGACTTTATTATTTTTTTTTTTCTCCTAAACTTGAGCTTATTTCCTGGTATTGAAATCATAATTAACTTACATCAAAAATCCTGCTGCTGTAAATCCTACTGACTCCAGTAACTATGCCAGAAAGTGGTCCACCATGTGAGTCATCTGCTACAAAACAGAAAACAGCAACCATGCAGCAGAATAATGCCAACTGAAAAGATTTATGCTACTCTCACCACATGCCCCTTCGAACTGTGTAACTCTGCACAATGGCTTCGATACCATCTTGTTTCTCTCAAATGTGACTAAGGAAAGGTGACTAACCATTTCAATTGACGTGTTTTTCTTCCTGTGGGCCTAAAAAGCAGCTTATTTGTACAACTCAGGCACCACAGCAACGAAAGCTGTGTGTCTCATTTGGCATAGGGCCAGGTAATGCTTGCCAAGTGCCAAATGCTCCAGTAACCTAGATAACTTATACAGAGCTGATGCACAGGAGAGAAAATCAGATTATTACTCCATTTACTACCAGATACAGCCCTAAATTTCATTGTATACAGGTCTGAGCTTTAGAGTGAGCTATCCTCAGCAGACACTTTTGGCAAATACACTTGGCACTTACAGAGTACAGTTTAAAAAGGAAGAGACAAAAAAAAAGAGGGAGATCTAAAAACAAGAATTAATGAGTACCTCTAATTCTGTAATTACGGCATCTGCTCCTAAGCCTTTGCATCTGCTTTTGTACAGCTGCTCAGCACTGTCGACAAGAACCTTAAGGCCATGATCTGATATCATCTCACAACTTCAAGCCAAGCAAAAAAAAAAAAAAAAATTCTAAGTTCACATAGTGGATATGAACTTAAAAGTTTTAAAAGGGTGTCGGTAGGGCTTTATGTTTTCAAATACAAAAAGGCTTGTGTGAAACTGAAGAGCTGCCTTCCAGGAATTAGCAAAAGGAATAATCTCCATGGGAGAGGCTTCACCATAAGAATTCATTGTCTAGCAATTGTGTTTTGCAAACAAGGACTTTAATAAAAATGTTCTGTTAAATGTATTTTAGTAAAAATTCTCCTCAAAACAAAACGTCTACGGTCAGGACAAGCAAAGCACCACATTTTGAAACAAAGAGAGCTGTCAGCATTAACCCTCCCTGATATTTTAGGAAGAAGGTTTCTGAAGGTGTCACACAAATAATTAGTTCAGAGCAAGCCTTGGCCAGCTCCAGAGGGATCTCAGTAGGAGGGATGGATAAGCGAGTAACTTCAGTGGGAATTCAAAATGAGACATACCTCAAAGCTACTGAACATCCTCAAAGCCTACAAGAAGTCTCAGAAAGATGTTTACAAACACAAGGTAAAAAAAATTCAGTATTTAATAGAGACCACCTCTTTATTTTCTGTCGCTAGCACTGTGCAGAGCTGCATCCTCTGGGAATGGCTGCTCCCTCTCCCACCATCCACTGGGATTATTCCAGGCCTGGAAAACAAGGGCTGTTATCTCAGTTTCAGCCTCAGCTCTGCCAAATGCATGAGAATCAAGTGGAGGAGGTCCAAATATTTTTGTAGCTGTGAGATTTTGTCTGTCTGTGCTTTCCTGTCCTACTTGAAGCAGCGGTGACACACACATTTGGGGTGCAACTTCCATGTGCAAATATATCCCATGTGTTGCAAAAGGCTGCGAGGTCTCTTCCATTGCTTGTAGCTGCACAGTTATAAATGGGTTGAGTTACCATTGTTATGTATATATGTTTAATTCGTGCCTGTAAAGGTTATACCTGTCTAATATTGAAACACATGTATGAAATATTTCTGTTTAAAATCCAAACCATGGTGAAACCACATTCACTGGGGAGCAGATTCCCGTAAGAATGTGGAATTTTCTCTCAACTAAAGGATTTCCGAGAAGGACATTATCATAACTGTAAACTGGCTGAGCAGGAGATGGGCCATCTCAGGAGAAGCCACCCTGCCATTCTCACCACGATAAGATATCTGCAACATATCAGGAACATCAATCTATTCCTGGAAGGGGACAAGATTTCATCAAGACCTCATCTTCTCATCGGAAGGACATTGTTCTTTGCTGGAATAACCAAAAGAACCAAATTGAATATCTTTAGACTTTGGACTCTGAATACAAGATTGCCTCCAGCGAAATAAACTGTATAAAAACTCACCACTCCGAGACCTCAGCGTGAACAGAGCTTCTCTGACACCCTGTCAGGTTGTCTGTCACCCAGCTGCCGACACCCGGGCTCGGAGCTGTTTCCCTGCATTGTGGCTTTTTATCCAAAAACTCTGCCAAATTTTCTATAAATAAATTTGTTCTATTTTTATTATAGATATCGGCTTGTTTCATTTATAACACCATGATTATGGGTGTATTGATGCAAAAGTATGAATTAAATGTGATTAATTTATGAAGAGCCTAAAATTACTTTCCTTGGCAGAGTGTTCACCTAGTGGTGCCGTGGGATTTGAAAGATCTGACACTTCCTTAGGGAAAGGAGAACAACAGGTCATCTGAGTTACCACTCCCAACATCACCTGCAGTTCATCCCCCCCTGTACTAGTTTTTGGGGCAGTGGTGGTGCCACAGAAGGTACAGTTTTCCAAAATCCTATTTCCTTTTTTTAACCTTGCTACTTTGATTCCCCTGCTGTTAATATCTGTCTCTCTCTGCATCGAAGTAGGCAAACTAGGAAAGCGTCTGTCTTCTAACCACTGAAAAATTAACTAACTCCCCCAGGCTTTCTTCACTGGCCTTATTCTCTACCTGCAATCTTCTCACGGCTTTTATTGCTCTTCTGTGCACACTTCAATATCCTTCCTGAACAGGCAGGCAGCGCTGTGGGCGACATGCAGTCAATATATTCTGATGTTTTACAAGCAACCTTCCAACCCACACTCCTGACAGGGGAGCTGTGAGCTGTTTAATGTGCCCCTTCTGGTGAGCAGTTATATCCCAGAGTTGTGTTCCATGCCATGGTCGCTCCTGAAGGAGAAGCGAGGGAGGTAAGGAGGAAAGATTACCTGCTCATTCCAAAGCCATTAGCAAAAGGTTTTTGTGTGCACTTTTTTTCTAGAGGAGCACTAAAGGAGAGAGATAGACAAGAGGAAGGGTTCACAGGCACCTAGAAGACAACGAGGAGAGAAAAATCAGCCAACTGTGTACAACAGACCCAATTTCCTGCAGCGAGGGAGCAACAAACACTTGCCACAGGGGAAAAGCCACAGATGTCACATCTCTCTGTGAGAGGGGGGTCTTCCCATCTGAGCACAGGCCAGTAACGTGCCCCAGATGTAGGAAAGGCGAGCCACATGCCACGGCATGAACCAGGAGTGCCACGCATACAGCATGGGAAAGAAGCCTTCTGTTCTGCTGTTCACAGGCTCACCTTAGCTATAGCCCCTGGAGCAAATTCCAGTGCAGGAATCCAGTAACTGTGTGAAGCCAAGGGAAAACACTCAGAAAAGAGGAGCAATGATGACTACAGTCACTGAACATGACCCACAAACCGATATTGAAAGAGATGAGATTCAGTCTTGGAAATGAAGATGAGGAGAAATTATATTACAATATCCTTACAGCACAAAGAGAAAGGTAATAAATTGTCTAAAAACCAAAGGACTTACACAGTAATAAAAACAACTTAGGATAGCACCTAGGAGGAAATGCTGCAGCGCTGGGATGAAGAAGAGTCTAGGAAGAAAAGTCACTACCAGGAACACTGAAGGCCTGAGGTCCTGCCTCTGTGCTGGAAAAATGTGCAGGTTCCTCCCAACCTTCTCTCTGTTGATACCACAACAGTCCAGGAAGCAATTTAGGTGAACAGTGACTGCCAGTGGTTGGTGAGACCTGCTAGAGACCCCAGTAAGAAAACAGGATAACCAAAGTGAAGCTTCAGCCTGCAGCTCAGCACCATCCATGACGTGCAGGACACTTCCCTGCGTCCCTTTTAAATGATCCCCACTGCAAGCCTTTTTTCAGGGGTAGGAGAGTATCAGCACCACCTTGAGCACTATCACCAATAAAAGTCAAGCCTTCATACGAAAACCATCTGCATTTGATTTGCTCTTCCTGCTGCTCTGCACATCACCACCACAATTACAAACAGAAGTATTTGGCTCCACGCCTTGCCCTTTTATTGCTTTACTATGCTTCACTGCCAATCCTTATGGCAACAGAACCTGCAAAGTCATGGACTCTTACAAAAATCTTATAATACTAAAACCCTGTACAGCGAGATTTCTCCTACTCTTGGACACTGTGGAGTTTCCAGGTATTGTTTTTGCTCTCATCTCATTTTATATTTAATATAATAGCCAGAAATATGAGTCAACAATAATAAGTTGAAGATTTTTCTTCTTTTTTTCAATCTTAGGTATTTCCTTTCTGCTTTCCTCAGTGCACTCTGCTCTGATTTTATTTATATTGCAAACTCCTTGGGGCAGAGGCAGTCTGTACAGCACATTCTAAATCTGAGTTCACAGAAGAAGGTAGCATAGTGAATTGTGATCCTTGCTAGCACACACTGAATGCTTCCTCATCATTTGACCTAATTATTGTCCAGTAGGCTGAGCCCACTGGAGTAAAATGTGTCCCTACAACCACAGTCTGAAAATAAAGACTACTGTATTTATCAAAAAACAACAGAGTTTGCATTGGTTCCTGTTCCTGCAATCCTCCTTTAAATCAAAGAAACAACACAGAATCAGCAAGATAGGAAATACATGGATTCAGCTTTTTCCTCTCAGGCCAACATGCCAATTATTACACTTGGTTTGCAATCTGAAAGCTAAAAGGTGTTCCCCCAGGTGTTTGCATTAGCAATATGGCAAAAGTTTGAACTGAAGTAAAATTAAACACTCTGTTGTTCCACAAGGTGGAAATAATCGAGGTAGCTCCACAAACTAACCGACCACTAGGTTTACAGTGGTGAAACATAAATATTTTTGAGCACATGGGTTGAAAGTGGATCTGTGCAGCACTGGGATGCTATTTCTGATGGCTTATGATTACGGGATACTGGGAGAAGAAAAGAAATCTGTTAATTTTCCATAAGCTTCCCACCATATCACAAGTTTGGGAGTGTTTCTCACAACATTAGACACATCCCAGGAACTCACCAGCTCCAAAACACACAAGCTGCTGCCTGTGAGCTGCCTGCAATGGATTGATTAAGTGCAAGGTGATGGGAGGAATAATAATAATAGTTCAACAGATTATAAGCATGTTCAGAGTGGAGGGATAGACTAGGTCAAAAGCAAAGAGCAATAAAATTTGAAAATTCTCCTTAACTTTACCCAGTACTGCAAAATGAAAAAGGCTGCCTTGTGCTGCATTCAAATTCTGTGCCATGCAATGTTTACTTTCCAAAAACTGTATCTTATTTGTTCAAAAGCTGGACTTCATGGCAAGAGAGGTTTTTTGGGGGGGATGCAATCCTTATGCACACAATTACTTAAAAAGATTTTAAATAAGTAAGAAAAATTCTACAGTGAGACGTAATTTTTTATTCAAGTTAAATTTGAATAATGAGGAAGCAGCCATTTAATAAGAAAAAGTAAATCTCAAATAGGCAAAAACAGTTTGGAGGGCACTCATAGAGATTTTTCACTGTGAAAAACAATGAGATTCAGATGAGACCCCAACAAATAGGAATGCTGTTTCTGGGAAAGGAAAATCACCATTTCCAGTACGATGGTCCAGAGGCAGGGTCCAAGGACACTGCTTCTCATCAGGACCCACCAACACCCAGCACTGTCCTTTTTTAGCCCAAATAGCCAACTTTCTTTTCTGGAAGACTATTTTTTTCAGCACTGAGAACTGATCATCACCTGAAGTCTTTGAAGAGGATAGCACAGTAGGTAAATGCTGCCATCTACACATGGCCAACTGAAGGTGGCTGTGCCAGGCTTGGCAGGGAAAATGCAGGGAAACGCTGCTCTGCTGCCCTCCACAAACAACTGTCAGAGGGTTTAAACAGGCAAGCCAGCATTACAGGCAGGAGGCACATCCTGGACAACTTAAGTCCCATAAGAAAAGCTAAATATTATCTAAATCTGTAAGCAAGGAGCACACAGAAAGTTTGGATTTGCGACTACTGTGTCAAAAAAGTCTCATCATTGAATTATCGCTTTCTTCTCCTGACCCCCATGCACAGATTACATTCTGCAATATCTCAGCTGTCAATTAGACGTTTATATGACACTCACAATATATTTTAAAATAACATTTCATACAGCAGCTGTGTTTACAGAAGGAAATATTTTTATAGGGCTCTTAATAACAAATGTCTCCCCTTTCTGCAAGGCTGTCCTTCATTCTAATTACCCCTTTCACTCTCTTGATGAAATCTGTCTCTGGTAGACAGATTATCATCTGTAAAGTTCAGAGAACATTAATCATCTATTTTGGCATGCCACCTGTAAAGGACATTAGGATTTCAAGCTTCAGTTACATCATGTGACAAAACATTCACAAAAATACAAATCATTACCTAAGATTGAAATTATTAACCCTATTTAGGTGACAGAGTACATGATGGAAGATAGCTTCTTCAACTTCTAATCAAAGAAACACACCAAAATACAATTTAAAAAGAATAACTAAGTAATATCTCAGGTTTGGTTGGGCTTTTTCCTTTTTGGGGTTAAAATCTATTTGCTGTCTTTCCCTAATATATATATACATACCTGAAGGTATTTTTCAAAATCTGTGCTTTAAAAGCAATACTAACACTATGATCTACACACTGGTCTAATATTCTTATACCAAAAAGACAGCAAAAGGTGAAAGCTCTCCCCCCTTAGACTTCACAGATTTGATAAGAAACTTCACACTACCTGAATAAAACCTATGGCTCACTCAACCTTTACTTAATGACAATGGCTTCTGACGGGGCATTATTTATTTATTTAACCCCACTTCGACTTCTTTGGGTGATGTATCATTCCCCCTAGCGTTACAGTGGTACATGAATATTTTAACAACCCCTGGTGTCTTTTACACTGAAGAAGATGCTCTGAGAAAGGCAGCCAGCTAACCAGCTTCTGCCCAGGTTTTTGAAATGATGAATTTCTGTTGTACCTCCCACAATGCTGTAAAAGTCAACCTCTTTTACCCATGCACAGATGCAGCAGCTGAAGAACCATAAATTAAAATAAAAAGAAATATTTGTGTGAAGCTTTCACTATTAACAGAAATGATGGCAAGGAAAAAAAAAAAAAAGATTCAGAAACGAACCCAGGGGCCGGAAAAACACTGCCCTTCCTGAGACTGGGAAACACATCCTCTTGACTGAAAAAGGGATGCACATCAAGAAAGCAGCAAGGAATGAATCTGAAATCTCAGCTCAGTATTGTTTTTGGCAGCCCTTGCTCTTGCCAGAACAATGCAATGCCCTGGGCTGCATGTGCCTTAACACACCACCAGAACATCTCAGGTAAGTATTTGCTAGAGAAGCACAAGTGGCTGGAAGCAAGTCATTCCTTCTTCTTCAATCTACTGGAAAAGAGGAAAAGGGGGGAAAAAACATCTTGTCTTTATTTGTTTAAACCTACCTAGAAGGTTTATAGGACTCACAGTTATTAGTAGGGAGAAAGGTAACCCACCACAAAAGAACCTCCTGCAATTGACAGCAATTCATTTGTAAACACCTTAATTGATTTTCCAGCTTAGGACACATTTGTTCCTATTTTAGGGCACTGCAGCTTGAATTGCAATTTATTAATTGTACTATACCATGGCTTAGCCTGAAATTTCAGTACGTCTGAGTTATTCAACCCTGCTAGGATTAGCAGTCCTCAAAGCAATGCCAAGGCCTTCTGTCCTCATTACAAACACAAAAGAAGTAAGACTGGAAAAATCTGGAAATCAGCTAGCTGGTTCATCCCCATGCCCAAAGAGAGGATCAACTGTACCTGCGGTATCCCAGACAGGCACTTCTGTAAGCACTCTGAGAAATATATATGCTAAGAACTGTTTTACAAACTCCCTGGACATGTCTTTTACAAAGCATCGGTAGCTTTGCCATTAAAAAGTTGTCCAAGTGACTAAGCAATCCCTCCCTTGATGCACCAAGCCCAAAATAACATTTATTTTGCAGTCCAATAAAGAGATGGAGCTGCAGAAGCCATTCTTTGCTTTTTCACTGCTTTTACTGCTATGCAGCAGCATGAGAATGCTCATACTTAGACCTAAGGTTCACCTGCTCAGGCCTTCACTAGTGCAGTAGGAAGAGCTCAACTTCAATTCCTTACAGCTACCATTTGTGAAAGAATTTATGGAAAGCATGTACAGAAAAAACTCTTAAGTAAAATGTATCATATTGCTGGGGTTTGGGTTTGTTTAGACATGGCAGTGCTGGGTTCATGGTCGGACTCTGTGATCTTGGAGGTCTCTTTCACCTGAAATGATTCCCTGATTCGGTAATTCTGAGTGAAAAGGCAAGTGTAAAACCACGGAAATAAAAAAAGCACTGGAACACGTGTAAGAATAGATCCCCCCACACTTCCCAGCTCCCAGCCATTTTCAGTTCAAGGATTTTTTGAGCAGGATGTGGTTTCTATACATTGTCCAACGTTCCCTTGAACCCATCTTGACTTCCAGCACACACAATGCTTTTTGGCGGGGAGCTCTACTGTGCAGCTCCATCAATTGTGCAGAGAACCACCTCCTTCCAGCTCTTCTGGAGACAAAATAACTTTCTAGCTTCTTATATCACTTTTTTTTCTTTAAACCGACACGGTATGTGCTGTTTCAAGTACTGCTCTGATAGATCAAGTAGTCCTATGCTCGTCTTGATTTCCCTCAAGACCCAGGAAAATGATTTTGAAAACGGGATCAATGCCTCAGCAGAATTTACTAACCGAACACTGGATTAGGGTAAAGTGAACTCTCCCTGGATCTAAGGAAATGAACAAATGGATCTACCAGGTGTTCAACTGTTCAGTTCTTTGCTGTTTCTTGTGATAGGTCCCCTGCATCCACGGCCTTGACAGAGAGGTCAACCTACCAGCACTTAACACCAGTAAGCAGCACCAGGAGGGACACTGCCAAACACTGCCCACGAGCAGAGCCCCAGAGGCCAAACCCTGTTCCTCAGGGCAGAGAAAGAAAAATAAAAAGAAATGAGAAGTGACAAAGCCAATTGACGTTGCCTTGTTATTTACAGAGAGGTCTTTCAATTGCAAAAACGTCTGTGTAAATCCAGTCCCAAAGCTCAGAGGTTTTTTTACATCTGCACAGGTGGGTATGCTCATATAATGCTTTTTGCGCTGTCTACCTCAAAAAATAACTTCAGTCACAAATTACAATGGTTTTCTGTTGCAAATGGCCGTTTTTCTCTCCCCACACAGGATATTGGTAAGACAGAAGCACATATGAGGAGAACTACCTTCACAGCTCACTCACACAAAAATGCCACAGATTAATCTCCAGCTTCTATATTAAACAAACAGGAGAGGTTAGAAGCAAAACCAGCCAGTGCTGGAAGTTTATAGATGATGCTAGAATTTTGCTCTTTGGGTGCTACTTCTCTCACTTCTGAGCTCTCCTGCTGGTGAAACAAGATCAGCTCTTCAATAAAAAACAGCTGGCTAAAGCTAAACCAAGTCAGGACAAATTATATTCACACAGCCAACATCATTATAAAGGAGAAAAATAAAATCTACCTCTCCAACATCAGCATCTGGAGGTTTTCCTTAAAACTACTGTGTTTAAGAGTATGATGGGTAAAGGACCAACACTGGATAAAGTCACCTTTCTACCAATGGTTGGCAACAGCAAAGGCCATGGTGATGTCAATTTGTGGCTTCCTATTTTTAGTTTCCTGCTTCTGGTAAATGAAAGGAAATCATGTAAAAACACAGACTATAACAGGTTGCCATGTTTTGTAGCAGATATTCAATGTCAGAGGTCTTGCACTAGACTTTCAATGTTTTTATAAGCAGATTCTTCATGCAAATGAGTCTGTAACTGGATCTCACCTTGTTCTAACCTATTACGAGACTGCCCGTAAGGAAAACAACTGACATGAATAAAACCAGGCAAGGTTTTCCTACTTGTGCTGGAGGTAAATAGCTTTTTAGAAAAGATGAGATATCACTGGGACACATTTTAATAAGCAGAGGAGCCCTGTAGCCTGTGAAAGCCAGGGATCAGGCTGGACGTCACAGTGGTCTCTTTGGTCTCTCAACCTGATGCTATTCATTGACCAATCCCTTCCTCACGGCCATGGGAGATGGGCTCCTGGGCAGCAGTAGACCACAGAAAACCAACCCTACATAAATTTGTGAAGAGCAGCTTACGTGCTCAGAACCCAGCTGACCTTTGTGGAGATTCATGGGAGAGCTATGACTGAGACACACCAGGGAATCTTCTCCGAAACCTGAAAATCAGTACTTAGGAGAATAAACAGCCACTTCCAGAAGATATTTAAAAGCAGCTATCAAGCAAATTACACATTAAAAATCTAGGGAGCTGGTAATTAATTTTACAGGTAATGAATACTTTAAAGGCCACCATCTGTGCATCCAACTTCTGAGCATTGTGCAACTGTGTGTTGGACAAGTGTTCCTGGAAAACAATGCCCTTGCTGCCTGACCTGCTCAGATAACCTGTAGACTCTTAGCACCCCGTGCCTATCTCCAGTGTACAGTCAGCAGTGGCCTCAGAAACAAAGCAGGCTGCTGAATAAAACAGCAAGGTGCAAAGGGTGCGTTTGTCAAAGCACACCACTGCTTTTCTTTTATCTGCACAAAGACAATTCTGTTCTCTGAGACCAAAAATAGCTCCTGCCCCCGGCACTGCCAGGGCTTTTTGAAGTTATCACTCTGGGTCTCCAGCCATCTATCTGTGCATGTTTCAGTAACCTTTACTTCTGCTGAATAATTCAACAAAGCAAAGATTTGCTATTGGCAATCTCTAATCTAAAGGAAAAAACTAAAGCCTGCATTTGGTTTATTAAAACTCCCAGAGGGGAAAAAAAATAATATATCTCTCCTCTTTGACCTTATTTGGGACTTTGCTTTCGGAACTGGCAGGAAGAAATCCAATGCTGTCCAAAGTTTTGATTACGGGGAAAACAACTGACAAAATTGCACGCCTAAGGGTTAAGACAACAGTGACAAATAAGAGTTGGTGACATTGCTGATGACAATCCACTCTGAAAGCCCTGGCAGGATGGCAAGGACTGCACGGATGAAGAGAGCCTACACTGCCCAGGGTTGAAAGGACACAATGGACTCCAAGGAAAAGATGTTTATTTTTTGTGCATGATTGTAAACTCCACGAAAATGGAGCTCTGCTTTAAATTCTGCCCGGTGGCCAGGCCAGGTTTCAGTATGCTGAAAGAACCTGACCAGCTCATGACTCTAATCTCACCCACCAAAGACAACCTGGCCAGTTGTTTGCCATCATCGTTTTCCTTTTCAATACCTAAAATTATTAATCTACTGCTTCAGGTCTATCAGGAGAACACCACGAGGCAGGACGGCACCACAGCCCTCCAAAACCACACAGCATCAATCTTCCCTCAGCTGCAGCCTGGCATGAAACTGCACTGACATCATGCAACCTGGAGCTTCACAGAGAGCATAAAATTTAAAACAGAAGCCGTAACAGGATACGTTTCCATTTGCTACCCCTCCGCATTTAATATAGGGGATATTATCCTCCTATCCCATGGCAAACTCGCTAGGCTGGGGTTTTTTTTCATTCTTGATCTTCATCCATCGAGCAAAATGTCATCGGTGATGACAGTACAGCTCTTGGTAAAGCAATGATGTGTTAGCTTGTGCTCCCTCTGCTGCTCCTGCTGCAGCACAGCAAAGCACAGCTGGATCCAACCTAACGATCCCTGGGGGTTCTGCCCATCGCTTCAGTCCATTTCCCTATCTTTTCTGCACTTTTGTTTTTTTAAAAGGGGGAGATTTTAAAACAGAGTGCTGAAGTACGCAAACACGTAGGCTTTTAAACAAAGTAATCTCTGAGATGACAGATGCAGGTGGAGCTCTATGTCCCTCGGGATCCCCAAGTCCTTCTGGCGCTGCTGCACAGAGTTGAGGTATCTCCTCTCAGGGGGATGCAGAGCCAGCTGAAGGGTGTATGAAGGACCAGCGCTCACAAACCCTTCATCCTCTGCAGGCTGCTGCCGTGCCACGGTGGCACATTCCTAACGTGGCAGTCACAGGCAGCCCGACTTTCTGCCTTTTCCAAGGACGTGCTCCCTGCAGGGCCACTGCATCCTAGGGGCAGTGGGGAGGGAAGAATGAGTATGAAACTTTAGACAAAGGGTAACCATAAAACTAACTATGGTTGTCCATTAAAATGTAAAGATTGGTTACAGAGTGTAAGGAAAGGAACATTTCTCCAGAATTACAGCTCGCTCAACCCAGGTACAAACAAAGCCTTGGAGGAGATGGTTTGGTAGTTGATGGTTAAGCACATCCTCGGTTTTTACAGCTTGAACACCACCAATTAAAACAAGAGGTACTAACTAATACCGCCAGCATCGCTCAGACCCACAGGAACACTAAGATCAGTAACATTTTTTCCCCTTTACTCATAGTATTGTATCCAGAAGTACCCAATTGTGTCGACTGTCATAAAAAAACTAATTTCAGGAGAAACACTGAGAAGGAAACAGGAAGAATGTCCCCGATGAAGAAAGGCTGGGCAAGCACACATACACACATTCATTTGCTTGAAAACCTACATCCTGACTGTCTTGGAGAGTTCAACAATATCAACAGTGTATGTCTAGTAAGCCTAGCAGTGAAGGACAAACTTTCTATATGTATATTTTTGCTTGCTGTGGTGAAAATACTTCCCTCAGAATCTAGGATATTTTAGGATTGCAGGTTGGATAGCATTCATTTTTTTCCTTGTTTGCTTGTATTTTTTTAAAAACTAACTCTAACTCACAGTTCTGACTAATAAACTCATAACTCACAAGGTGCTGTGATGATGGAGAAGGCAGCAGCAGACCTGTTTGTGCTTCAACGGGGTGGAGAATGACAACCAACCCTACTGCCATTGTCACCATGAGCCTTATTCAAGTAGAAGCAGCCAAAAAGCCATAGAAATGGTCGAAGTTACAGAGGTAAGCCAGTCAACAGCAAGGAGCATCCATTACAATCAATGCACTTTAAACTAAGCAGGCAGAAGCTGATAGGCAAACTGTCCACAATACAATGTGAAATTCACTTTATCCATCTTCCCTTCCTGGAGAGAAATTGTGCTGACAGGAAAGGTTGGAGGTTGTGCCTGAAGTTTCCTAATCTCCCGCTTTAAACTGGATGCTGAGCCCTTGCACTGACCTGGTGATGCTTTATATTTTTTAAATGGAAGTGTATATAAATAATTTCGTTAGAAATCTATTTGGCAGTCAAAAACAAGGGAAGGAAGCCTACAATTTACTGACCATAACTTTAAAAAAGAGAGGGTGTGTGAATGTATGCTTCTTTGATAAATCTTCCTCCCAAGTATACACCCATATCAGCATTTCCTCCTCCTGCCGATTTCAGAACAAGAATGTGCAGTCTAAGTGAACTTCTATTTTATGCCACAAAAACCTATCATTCAGTGGTTAACAAAGACCACTCAGAATTTGTTTTTCTAAAAGACAGCTAACCAATCCCTGTAATTCAAAAAGACTTTTTCTCATCAAAGCACCACAGGAACACCGAGGAAACATTTCAGAGCTCAGCATCCAAGATGTGGGCATTATGTGCGACACAAAAGTATTCTGGAAAACTCAAGGCTCTGGTATGACACTCTATGATTCAACTTTTTGGCACACTCCCCTTCCACCATCATCTGAAAACCATCTGAGATAACCTCTAAAGAAGATCTGGGCAACGGTCTCCTCTTCCCTTCCTTTGTCCCAACAGAGAACTGTAATCTGCTCTTTGATTTCTTTTACAAAACAGGACTACAAAGGAACAGCAAGGAAACAAAAGCCTGTTTGAAAACAAGGCAGCCAGACACCCAGCAAGAGCTTCTCATCCAAGCTTGAGGGAATCTCACAGCTGGCTGCTGCCACATCTCCCTCCGGATGGCCACGGCTTCCGTCTGCTTTTGCCATCACCTCCATCTTCTGGCTTAGACAATAGCAACAGGTGCAACAACACCAACACACGAACAGGACAGCCCACAGAATGCACGTGTTTTCTGGTGTAAGGGTTTAAGTGACATCCCAGAAGTGAGTGCCTGATGGATATCGCAGCCCAGAGCCACAGGACGACACGCAACCTCCCGACACAACAATCCGTACAGCCTTTTGACCACAATATTTGGTAAATGCAGCCAAACTATCACACTTGGGGCTTGACAGTGAACACAGGAAGAGTACTTGGGGTGTAGGACCAGGCTGTTCCAGGGTGCCAAACAAAAACACGGTCTTCAGCTGTTCTCCTGCTTTCCCACTTCGGGGTAATTACCCACCCCCGAGTAAAATGTCACCTGTTGTCCCCACTCTTTCCCCACAGAAGCATCCCTGACAGAAAGACCAGACAAAGCAGCAGCTGGGGAGGAGTCCACAGCCTTTCACCTTTAGGTTACCACCTGGAGACACCAAACAGGGAGCAGATCACTGGAAACCACCCCCCTCTGACACACGGAGATGGGTCAGCCACAGCACACCAGTCCTTAAATTCCGGGAGGCACTACAGCTACAAGGAGCTCTTTTGTACTTGCGAGAAGAGCAGAAGACAATGTGTGTTTGCATATTTCCCATAATTCAACTGGCTAGTTTCTGTAGGTCATTTGTTGCCTCTTTCCATCATCCCTGATGTGGACACAGCAGGAACATGTGCAATCCAGGCGGTGAGGGCTGAGAGTCAAGAGAAGGGCTGGAAACACAAATATGAACTCATGCTTTGCAATTAAAAAGATAGATGATACCAACCTCACTCCTATATGAAAAAGACTGGTTATTACTAAAACTTTTTTCCCCGTCAATCTGAATTTATTACTTAATACTTACTTTTGAACTATCATATTTCCAAAGGATATCTCACAAAAAAACCCTGCCAAATATTTTCTGTCTTGAATTCCTGAAAGAACACATTTCTGCGCTTTCCAAACTAGGCTCCCTCCTTAAAAAAAGCGGCCCATGCAGAAGGAAGAGAAGTGCCAAAAGCATACAGAGACCCAAAGAGAGGAAAGGTAGTATTTTCCTTGAAAATGAAGACATGTGATGCAAGGCTCTGAGATCCAGAGCGGGAAAGGACTGGCACAAGCATGAAGAGAACAGCAATTTATCGTACTGTTGATAATAGAGCATCGGATGGAATAACGACGCAGGGCCCTGACCTCTCATTCCAAGCGTACATCTTAACTTGGCAAGAGGAATTTGTGTCCGGTTGTATTGTCCTGCTGATGGAGCTCAGCTTTACATAGGAGATCTCCGCATTTTTGGCAGCTGCTAGCAAGTCATCCTGATTTTTCATTTTCATAAGTGTGCCATCAGGAAACAAAAACAAGCCAAAACCCCAAGTGTCAGACTCTGTAGAGTAACATATGCACACAGAGGAGTGTGGGGAAGCCGGCTCTGGTCAGACCACCACACCTCACTGTGGCCTTCCAGGACTTAAAGGGGACTTACAAGGAAATGGGGACAGACTTTTAGCAGGGCCCACTGTGACAGGACAATAGGCAATGGGTTTAAACTGAAGGAGGACAGATTTAGACAAGGCATAAGGAAGAAGTTTTCCACAATGAGGGGGGTGAGGCACTGGTAGAGATTGCCCAGGGAGGTGGAAACATTCCATCCCTGGAAGCATTCATGGCCAGGTTCCATGGGGCTTTGAGCAACCTGGTGTACTGGAAGGTGTCCCTGTTCATCGCAGGGATGGCAAGATGACCTTCAAAAATCCTTTCAAACTCAAACCACTCTATGATTTTCTATGAGTTCATTTTGTGGGAATGGTTGAGCTCCACTATACCCCCACCAGGCTTACTCTACTTCTCTCCCAGGAACCCATTTATATCTGTTATTGACTTTATACCCCAAGCTTTGGATTTTTTTTTTCTTTTTGAAGAAGTAGCAGTTCTGACAGGCCTTTAGTTGCTTTTCATTGTAGTTCTCCTCACTTATCTATCTCCAGTAAAGCTACATTTCTGTCTGTCTGAGCTACAGCTCACCCAGGCATCCAGCTGTCAGCAGAGCCCAGCCAACTAGCAGGGACCTCAGTGATGCCAGGGTGACAGGGGTTAACTCCTGTGGTCAGACCTCTTTTTGTGAACCATCCGTCACAAGACTCCCTCTTGCCCACTGAGCTGCTTAAAATAACTTTTCTCAATTTATATGGGAGCAAAGATTAAATTACTTCAAAAGAAGCTAATACTGGCAGATGAAAGGAAATAATCTTATGGATACGTGAAGGAACTAGCTGTTTCTTTGATTACTGCAGGGAAGGAGGTCCCCAGCTCCACCACTTCATTAATATCCGAGATTTAACAGCGTCTAAAGGCCTCCGAAGCCTATTCACACCCATCCCACAACAAACTCAGCAGTAAATGACAACCCCCCTAGGAGGAAGGTACATGCCTTTCAAAACCCAAGATGCAAACAATATCCACGGGATATGAACCCTCTGTCTTCTACCATTTATATTTTATTTATCATGCTTCCAAAGCCCAGCTGCAAAGCTGACGAGAGAGAGAGATGTGGTTTCTCATTAGCGAAAGCAGTAAAACCTGCAAGGAGGAGCTGTAAAATAATGTCCTACATACCTGTGTGGAAAACCCCTGGGATACCACATAAACTAGGATTGGCTGGTATTTTTCATTTAGCTAAATATGAATATGAGTTTTCCTGATCCATCTCAGTTGTACCCTTTTGTTTTACTATCCCAAATTCATTCCTGCCTCCAAATTCTTTCCCCCTGGGGAAAGGTTATAAACTTAATCCTGGAGTTTGCTTCACACATCATTTGCAGCTTGTCAATGGGCTTTTGAATGTCGCTGTGTGCAGAATAACATTAGCTGGGGGAAGGGTCTAGAGAGTTTATTTTGCTAATGGGAAGAAGAATGACAGGACTAAAAACAAGTTTTGTGTTTTGGTTTTTTTTTAAATCAAGTTAATAAAAAATAATATGACCATATATTCTTTTTCTGCAATATAAGCGAGTATAAAAATTGTTTTTTGGTCCACACTTAGTCAGTTTCTCTGTTACTACTTTCGACCTGTGGGACAGAATGAAAAGCCATTTGTTAAATTATAGCTTTTCCTCCATTTCTGACTCAGTTACGTGGTAGGTTTTTCTTCTGAACAAATTACCTCATGGCTCAGTTCAAAACTGATACATTAGCACTGCGGTCTGCAGATACAATCTGCCATGCTATGGAAAAAAAAAAACTTCCTCAGACCTTTGGCTCTCAGGATGTTGCCACTTGGTAGCAGTTGCCTGATATCCCTGACTACAGGCAAATTACTAGCTGGAAGTACTGGGCTTAAGAAACAAATTCTTGCCTAAACTGTCTGCTAAGTTATGTGACTTGGGGTTTTTTGTTTTTAATTTGTCATTACTGAGAGCATTTGTGTGCCTTAACAGTTTGTACCATTAAGAAACCTCCTCAAGAGCTGTTCTCCACAAACATTGAATGCTTAAAGCTGTACTTTCTCTTAACATCACACACACTTCCTATCAAACAAATAGGATTTTTTTTGGCACTCTCTCAGGAAACACCTTCCTTTAGGGGGAGTTAAAAAAAAGAAAAAAAGAAGTTATCTAAATGCCCTTGCTACGTGTAACTTAAGGAAGCACACATCACATCACACAGACCAAAACCAGAGTGAGTGGCATCTGATAAAGCTTGAGGGGCTGGATTACGGTGTCTTGTTAAACATCAGGCTTGCTCGTGCCTCCAAGTTGACTCCTGCTCTCGGGACCACAAGGAGCTGCTCAATTTACGGGAATTCCTCAATGGGATTTGCCTAATAGCCCAGGGACAGTTGCTCCTCTCTGCCCACAGTGCTCCCAGGCTGGGTACCAGCCTAAGGGATGCAGGGACACCACTGGTGGCCACCTCCAAGGCTGATGGGTAGGAGGGAAAGGGCATCCCTTGTCCGCAGAAAGCCTTGCCCTGCACAAGGAAGGAGCTGTAAGCCACGCAAAGAACGCCAGCAGGATCTGAAATCCCATTAAAATGGATCCTCTAGCTATCATCATTCCCTCCCCCAAAGCTGTGGCATTGCTAAAGATTACACATACAAGTTCTTGTCTGTTACTCCCTCAAGCAAGGCCAAATTATCCAGTAACTGGTATTTCCAGTTCATTGCTGGATAAAACAGACAGGGAAGATCCAGGTTATGGAGAGGAGAGGGTACAGAAGCAGCACCACTGTGCGTGTTGGCAGGAGCGCCGCCACAGCCCCCACCTCATGTCCCAAATAATCCAAAGAGAGACAAGGAGGCTTTTGATCCCCTTGAGGTCCACAGCACCCACCAAGGAGAGTGTGTGAGACACAGCACAGACCAAAAACACCGCAGGGTGCAAGCAGCCCGGCTGCTCCTCTCCGGATGCGACCGCGTCAATCACAGGAAGCAGCTGCGGCGCAGGCAGCTCTTTGACAAAGCAGCCCGACTCCTGCCTGCTTGCCCGTGCCAATTTTAGACTGGTTTACCTTCACAGGAATAATGAGACATGAGAATTGTGCTGGGCAAGACCTAAAAGCCGCTTTGATTTGTAAGGAAAGCCGCAGTGGGCCATCGCTCACAAAGCACAGCTGGGCCAGCCACCCCGAGCGCCTTTGGCTCTGCCATGGCCAGACTTGCAGCATCCACTCAAAACACACAATACTTCGGCCTGCTCTGCACTGCTGTGTGCCTTCTAAAAGGCAATTTACACAACTAAGCCTTTCTGTGAAGGAAATTGGAGCACGACATGGTTTGTTAGCTTTCCCTTGTCCATTTTTGAGAAAATATATTTCCCATGGAATAAGTGCGTGTGTGGTTAAAGAGAAGCTCTGCAACCACTGCATTAGGACCAAACATGGAATTATGTACAAGCCTGACAGCGACTCATTTTAGTCTTGAAAATGAGCAGCATGTAATTAGAGCAACACTGTAGAACTACGAGGTGGCTCCTGCAGCTAGAACAGAAATTCCCCTGTCCATATGGGACCACACTCCACTGGTCTGCAAGTGCTATCAGTAAAAAGTCAGTAGGAATTTAAAATGACACAAACTTAGAGGACTGAACTGGAGCGAGACTCAGAAGAGTCACTTTGGTGTGTCTGTGTCTTCCCATGCTGCTGCTCATCTTGTCTTGTGAATGGTAAGGATTTCGGGATCATAACCTGTGCTGTTTTCCATAGGTGGAAGGACCTATCCCTGCTGGCAAGCCAGCAGTGCAGTTTGCTCCCCAAGGATTTCAACAAAGCGCAGCCACTCATACAAACAGGCTGTCCCATGCTAACTAACACTGCCAGGGAGAGTTTGTCTCTTCTTCTTGAAGAGATAACACTAACAACTTAATCCAATTAACACAGCACAAAGCAAGAGTCTGCAATTCCGGGGTGGATGTGCTCTAATGCCGCCTATGGTTTTAGCGAAAGGAAAGTTTGCACTAGATTAAAGAAAACAGTCGACGTTCATTTTTGCTTATCGTGGAGGAGCAAAGCAGCATATAGGAATGCATGAGCCAGCAGAGGCCAAAAGCAGGGATGATGTCTATCCCTCGTGCATAACATCTTCGCCTGCTTTGAAAAAATGCTACATTTCTCAATGATATCACTAAATTACTGGCTTGTTTTCCATTTGAAAGATACTGCGGAGTATCTCTGCGGTCCTTAAGCAATCGTTCTGACCAGCTGCCAAGCCACTTAATCACTTACATGCATTTGAAATAAAAGCTGTCCAACTTACAGGAACTACATCAGCTCAGTTGCCTATCCCAAATTGCAGGGAGCAATGTGTGCCTTTATTCTAATAATGCACAGAGGAAAAAAGTTGAGAAACTACACAGAGAATCAGCTTGTTCATCATGATCGTGAAATCCTAATTGCAACCAACAGCAGTGGGACTTCTACTGACTTCAGAAAAATTACATTTCTGCAATACCCAACCACACAACCACTAAAAAAAAAGTGCCAAGAAACTTGGGAAAACCACCAGTACAAAAGTTGAAGATAGAGAATAGATCTACTTGAGGCCTACCATAATACAAACAATGGGAGTGATAAATCAGAGATTCCACCCTTTCAGTGTGCAAGAGGTTAGAAAAGGGTAGAAATACACAATACTCAGGATTTCCAAAAAGTCAGAAAGCGTGGGGTGCAGAAAGGCCAGCAGTGAAGTCTGGAGCCTGGGGGCTGGCATTGAAAACACTCTCACTTTTTGTAGCGGGACAGAAATGAGAGGTGTGACAAATAATTCGAAATCATGTTAACAAGAAATGTCTAGGAATGACTTTCCACCCTAATTGTCCTGTTGGAATAATTTCACTAAATATACACAATGGGTTGGATCAGAAATTTTTCATTCCACTTCAGACAAAAGGGCTACAACTTAAGAAATACACTGGGTAACAGCCACAATGTTATGAAACAGCTTGTTATGAAAATGGCAAATGCCTGCAGAAATACAAAATCTGCAAGAATTAATTTTTCATTTCTTGTGCCTTCAGTTCTTTTCAGCTATTACTGTATTTAATGCAGCATCACATTTGTCCATCTACAGCACGGAGCACCACAGTTTGTCATCTTAATACATTAGCTCTGGATTCAACGAAAGCAGATTTTCTTTCTCTTTTTTGCTTGAATGAGCAGCAATAATACACAGCTTTCTCTGAACACTCAAACATGATCTTCTCCTGACCTGACATTCCTTTTTCAGTCAATTCTTTGCTAGGTTTAGAGAGGCACTGAATGGCCAGAAGGGAAGGAGGCAGCTATAGGAACGCTGCAAGGAGTGGGAGTGACCTGAGAGCATCAGGTTTACCAGGACATGCAGGTTGCTGGCCCACAAATCAGCTAGAAATGGATCATCTGCCGGACGAGGTGATAAGATTACAGATCAGACCAATTACAGCTGGAAGCTGCTTCCCAGGACTAATTGATTAAGGCACCTTAGGTCTAAGCTGAGGACAGCATTTGACCTGGTAGGTGCCACGGAGAGCACACAGGACCCACACAGCTTTCCTTGTGGGATCCAGACTTGCTCCTGGATCTTCCAGCTGGAAGACACTCAGTAAGAGGTACAGCAGGCAGAAGGCACTTGCTGCCAGAATCCTGTTCCTGTGGTGCCCATACAGTCACCTTGAGCTTCCAGTGCACCAGGGCCTCCAGATCCTTCTCCTTCCTTTGCATCCTTTCATTCCCACCACATCCCAAGCACAGAGAGACCACCCTCCTCACTCCCACCTGGACGGAGGAGCTCGCAAGGCACAGTGATGCTCCAGCACTCACAACTGCCACTGTGTGAAACACAGAACGTTCATGAAAGCTCAGGAACACACATTTCTGTTTGATTTTAATGATGCCACTTATGCTTAATTAATTATCCATAAAGCACTTTAATTTAGCCAAACCAATTCCCTACCTCTGCTGCTTGCCTTTTTTTGGAGTTGGTTTAACCTCCATTAAAACAAAGACAATCTAAAATAAGTGTTTTTCCACAGCACCATCCACAAAGCAATTATTTTGCTGCAGAGATGCAGTCAGGAAGAATAACCTCCCCGCGGTCTCTTTGGGAAGGCAGGAACTGAGCGAAGCCCTCAGAAAGCCAAACTTTCAGCTCCCATTCTTCCCACACACATCTCGAATCATCTACTGCATTTCTTCTGCTCATTTGACTTCTAAAGCTCAAGCAAAGCGGGGATTCAGATAAAAGACAGCGCTAGAAAAGAAAAAAGAAACAACTCAGCCACTTCCTATAGTGATCTTTGTGCAGCACTAACCCCAGGGTTTTTTGGATGCTGGGCAGTGTGGGTCGGTTTGCTTTCAGCCAGCATCAAAATCCATGGACTTTGCCTTGGATTGCTGTTCTGTGCCTTTGCAGAGAACAGTTCCAATTCAGAGCAACTGTGTAAATTAAGAGCTGCATGTGTGAATAGGAACTCCAGCTCTCTGCAAAGGAAAATTCAGCTGATGGACCTCACAAGAGTTTAAACAAATGAAAAATTTAAAGAATACTTCCACAAGACCAGCTGAGCAATTCATGACAAAACAAATTAAAAAAAAAAGCCCAAAAATAAACAGTAATAAGTATTGCTTACTAAAGGAGATAGCACTTCCCAGAGGAACGTCTTATACACATCTAAATAAAACAAACAGCTTTCATATATTTGCGTATCTTGATACATATTCACAAGCCCACTATGGGCAATTCAAAAGAATTAATGAAAATTTGGCTGTAAGTTCAGGCTATGAAGATGTACTTAACTGTATTGTCATCTAGGAAGTCATACACTGTGCTAAATTGTCTGAAAAATACAGAGAAATAGAAAAAAAAACCCTAGTTATTTGTTTGCTAGGGAGACAAAAGCTTCAGGCAGACAGTTCCTACCTCCTTGCCTTTCCTTTGGCATCAGAGACTGGAAGGAAAAACCCAGCCATCACCTCTTGTCACCCTGCTCTCCAGGAGCACACAACTTGCAAATCTCATTTCCTCACAGTTTCTTCATTATTTTTGGGTAAGGAAATTATTATTTCTCAGTTTTTTCCAGCTTCCAATCAGTTTCTCAGTTCTAAATGACCTGAACTAGCTGAATGAACTGAAGAAACTTCTGATGTAGCAGACAAAGCTTTTGCTGCCAAAACTTGGTTAAGTGGTTAAAATAAAAAAAAAAACCAAGAAAAACCAACAAAAAAAAGGGAAATGGTTCTGACCTTTTAGGTGTTGATTTTTCTGTATGCAGTGGTGAAACCTTTATGACTGGGTCACACAACCAGGTGTGGGACCCTGAGCAAGGAGAGGGGTTTGCTCAGCTGCTCCAAAGGGTATGGGCTGTTTGGAGCCCAAAATAAAGCCTGGGTGCCAAGGTAAAAGCCTAAAGGAGTGAAGAGAGTCCTCTCTTAGGAAGCATTTAAAGGTCAAACTTGTTTGTTTTGGCTTTTTCCGTGCTTCCTTTACCTGCAGAACCACACACAATTTTCATTTGCCTTCAAGTTATTTTAATAGCTCATGAGATTAAGCTTTAATGAATTGTAACTTTACTTGAAGTGTGGAATTCTTAAAGGAAAGAAAATATTTACTTAGAATAACAATCTTGTATCCTGCATGTGATGCTGAAAAGGGACCAAAACCTTTCTGGGTAAAAAGCTGGAAAAACCATTGCATCAAGAGGGAAATTTGGCTTGCAACAGAGTTGCTGGCACCCAGAGAGGGTGGGAAATAATGGCAGAGGTAGAGGGAGGGATGAGAAAGACATGGGATTAATCGGATAAAAGGAGACAAATGACGACTCAAGGTCTCGCGGGCTGTGACCGTTTTGGGAATGAGCATGCACGAGTGAAGGGAGGAGGAGGGAAAAGTCTGGGATGCGCTGGCAGAGGCGGGAAGGTCGCACAACGAGCAGAGGACGGGGCGTGCACTTTTCCCTCAGAGGAGTGGGGATGAATATCCATGTGTCAGCATCCAGGATCCGGGAAGTGGGAATAGGTGGATAGCGTATTTACATGAGCACACCTCAGCGTCCAGATTATTTTTAATCACAGAGTACGTGTGTCAGAGGAAAGCAATCTTGAAAATAATAATTAAAAAACCACCTTTAGCTATCGTTCTTAGCCTGTAGAACTTACTAGGGAATCTTGGCAAAACACACCTGGATTCCCGGATTTCTTTGGCGTGAGCTGTTCTTCAGCAGGGAGAAGGTCTGAAAGGGCTGACTGAGCATCCTCTACACCCTTCCACAGCACGCATGGAGGGACGTGGCACAACTTCTTCAGCTCCTTTTACAGCAGACTATTTCTCACTTAAGGGCAGCCCCTCTCATTATACTGATATTTCTCTACCACAACTCATTGAGTCCAAGCACAGCCCATATCCACCACCACGGAGCGGCGGCCCCTCAGCCTGGGACACTGCAGCTACTGTTCCCTCTCTCTGGGCTTTGTTTTCCATCTCCCCTTGTTTTTCCCCAACAAGCCCTGGCGCAATCCCTGCTCCCGCAGGCCCCCCCTCCCCAAACCCCAGCTGTCAATACCCCCTCGCTCCGCTCCTGGATATGCGAGCGCTCCGGAGTCAATCTTCCCATGAAAATCAAGTCAATGACCTGCCCTTCCCTGTTCCTTAAGAACCAAAAAAAAAAAAAAAAAAAAAAAAAAAAAATTTTTGTAAGAACTTGGTTCACCGTAATAATTGANTCTTCCCCTCAGTTCTCACGTGTTGTTAATGTTCACTCGAGTTGTTAGGCAATACAAAATGCATTAATTCCTCCAAAGTGAGTTCCCCATGAAAGATTTAATTGTTGCTGATTAGGCATAGTTTTCTCCTTCGCCACCCCCCCCTTTTTTTTCGGGTTGGTGAAAAAAGAAGAGCAGAATGCAAAGATATTTTTCACTCAAAGACCACGTTAGCCTTATTATCTAATCAAGTGGAAAGGCCTTTGTCTGTCCTGGCCCTGCCAAAAAAACAAGTGAGGCAATAAAAACCTTTAAGATTTTTCTCTATCCTTTGTTATCTCAAAAGACCCAAGTTTAGTCAATTGCTGTCACATCACTAGAAAGAAAGAGAGGAGGAAAACAGAAAAGAAAGAGAAAAGACACTGCTGTAGCTGTTTAAAAAAAAAAAAAAAGGGGAGTTTTCTGTAACCCATGAAGAAGCCTGGTACACAAAATTGCACAGTAAGTTTTAAAAGATTTGCATTTAAAAGATTGAATACAGGTCGCTTCCCTGTGACCATAGAAACATTAGAAAAGGTGGAAAATTCAGTCTACTGAACTTCAAATGACTTTATTAAAGTGTCACTAATCAGAACCCAAGGACACAAGGTTTTAGTGTTTGGGCTAACAACGTGAATAACCCTCAAAAGTCAAATGACCTCCTAAGAGCATTACTTTTAAAAAAGCCACTTGTCGACAGCAAGTTAAGTAAGAAAAAACTTGATTGCCTCTAAGAAATGAGTAATCCCATGCAGCTCACAAGAACACAACTGAACTATGTCTCTAAAACCAGGCTCATATAAGACAAAAATCTCCAAAGCTTTTAAAAATTATACTATGTGGACAACCAAGCATTTGGTTTCATTTGGGACAGTTTAAGACAAACTTTGAATGAAATATATGAAATATTAATTTGAAGTTAATATCCACATGCAATGAAAACAGGGATGAGGACAAATATCTAACAAGCTTCATTAGGAAATAGTGTTTATCCGTATCAGCAGTGCCAAAATACAGGTAGACACTGAAAAAATACTGAAAGTAAGTTACATCCACAGGACATCTTGTCATTAATCAGAAGGCTACCTGAATCACAGCTCAATTAATGTATTTATTCACCTGAGGCACCATCACTTCTATCAGACAGGCATCACCTCCAGTTTGGTTCTGTCTCCAGAGTTACACCAGGTGTTCTGTGCCCAAAACTTGCTGTTCCTCCCAATACAACCCCCTGCAGCTCTGGGCAGCTCTCCCAGTTCATGCAGCAAGGATTTCTCTCATAGACATCATCCTTTTGAATCTTAACCCCTGCATCTTCATTCCCTTTTGACTATTCAGGTCTTTGCTGTGTCTTTTATATCAGTTTAAAATCCTTTGGGTGTAGGAACCACCTGCTAGAAACAATCACTAGTAATAGGAAAGTATCTCGCAATACGGATTGAACACTTTTAGAAATTAACATTACACATCAGAGCCAAGCAGGTAGCTTTCCGAGCTGAATAACATCATCTAGAAGGCAGCAAAAATTCAGTTTGCTTATTGTAGTGTCTTCATTATGCTTCAAAACAGTGCAGTACAAACATTACCCACACAGATTGTTCTTTTTCAGTAGCAAGGTTATATTCTAGTGATGTACGCTCTTGAACTACACCAAGCAGCAAGGCAGCACAATATCGAACTGACAGAGTTCCAATCTTTAGGGATCCTTAAGTTAAAAGTAGTATTTCAAAGTCAAATGGATAGAAAACTTCCTTTGGACATGACCATGGGCAACAAACACTGGGGCTCTCTGACCCTCAGCGACCAGGTCCCAGCACACAGGGCAGATGCAGGGGTTTCAAGGGCTGGTACAGATAACTTCCCCACAGGGTGTGCTTCTAGGTGACTTACCTCTCAAACTACAGGGAAAAAAATTGGCAGCCTCTATTCCAAACCTGCCAAACACAAAAGTGTAAAGCTCATTACTCTAAACTAACAGGTGACTAATATTTCCGACACATTTTGGGTGCGCTGTCACGGCGCAGACTGAGTAATCCCCTTAGTGTGACAGAGCCCAGGTTGGGACTCATGCCCAGCATTGTAGACCTGGACCAGAAGTTTATCCTTCCCTACAGTCGCCTTTTTCTGCTTCTTTGGTAATTTTCCTGGGCTATGACACAAAGCTGTGATGAACACATCGTAAGGAACAATCAAGAGTTATCCATACGTTATCCTTAGGAAGATACATCATCTTTTTCAGGGGCACAGCAGCAACACAAACTCCAGTAGCAGCCACACAAATATTTCAAAGGTGATGATGTGACAATTATACCCATTTCTTTTATTTCCTCTACGTAATACATAACGTACACTGCTGTGTCTAAGATCTTGATACTACCATTTGGATGGAGATGTTTATCAACATAAAAATGATGTCTCAAAAAGTAATCTGTCACCATTAAAATTCTGTTGAAGCCTTTAAGGAGAGGTAAAATTCCTTCTCCTCTACACATATACTTTTAGCTGACACAGGGGCACATATATATGACAGACCCAAATGCAATGCTGTCATAAAGGTTCAGCTCTCACAAATGCATGAAACAGTTATTTACTTTCTTCCTCCACCCAACAGGCATATTCTCATCCTGGCAGGAATGCCCATCAAACCCTGGTGAAGGGAGCAGTTTAATTAAAAACAAACACAAAAAAAGACTCTTAATACATTAATCCAATTGCAGACAATTCCATGTACTGTGTCCTGCACTTTACTTGAGTGGCTGGATTCAGTGTCTGCCCAGGTCTCACAGAGCTCCATTTCCTTGCAGGCAAAACTTGGTAGGTGCACAAACTTTTAATAAAATATTATACCATATTAATAAAGGTAATTGATGTAGTTATATTATTACTAGTAATTGGCATAGGAATTCTTACAAAGTTTCATTGTTAGTAATCCTTTACCCTAGCGATTAAAGAAGTCTTAAATATCAAATTAGGTATCATACATAACTTCTCCAGAATTAATCCTCTGTATTACAGACAAAACACTTGGTTGTTAAACAAGTGTTAAATAACTACAACATAACGAGTAGCTCCAAGCTACATATTTCTTAAATGTCAGTGAACAAAGGTGAATGTCTTTCAACTGACTCATGCAAGTAATCTCACTGGAGATGAAAGCTCTATAAACATTACTTTTTTTATTATTAGATCACTTCTTTCATGGGTTTACTTGATGAATATCCTTAATTTGAAGTATTTGGTAATTAGCCTGGTCAAGGACAGTGCTACATTCATTACTACCCCTTACTCAACAAGAGATATTTTAGTCAAAAAAAGTTTAGATTAAAATAAATAAATAAATATTTGCTCTGAAAGGGTAGTGTTTATCCCATAAAGTCTCAAAGTAGAATAAGTAGATATTAAAACAGTTTAATGCTACAAGTGCTAACTCTAAATTCAGACCAAAGTAGGATGTCAATTATGGGATTAAATTACAGGAATGAAACAATAAAAATACAATGTTATCAAAGGAAAAACAATGTGCTTGTTATTGCAACTCGACTGTGTCTTTGATTAATGTAGAGAAGCTCCACAGTTCCAAACCCTTGATTTTGTAAGATTTACTGCATAAGGAACAAACCCTTATTTGTGCCACTGAAAGATCAGGCACAACTTTCAGGAGCAACAAGTTATGTCCCTGCTTGCAGTGTAGGCCAGGTGTGACACCAAAGGTGGAAGATGTCTGCCTGAGACCAGCAAATGTACAAGAAAAAAAATAAATGTTGAACTGATTTGTATTTGGCCAGGCTGGATGGGGCTCCGAGCAACCCGGTCTAGTGCAAGGTTTCCTTGTCCATGATGGGGGAGCTGGAACTAGATGGTCTTTAGGGTCCCTTGCGACCCAAACCATTCCATGGTTCGAATCCATAAAAATCTTTGGTTAATTCCTTGTCCTCGCTGTAGCCGAACACTCCGCTCCTTTTTTGCCCGTGCTCTTTTCGTGTCAGCAGGACAGCCCCACCCTGGTCACTCAGGCCCCGAGCAGCAGAGTTATGAATGTAGCACATAAAGGGATAACAGCTAATGCACATAATCCCTGGGTAACAAACTCGGCCGAGTAAAGGAGACCTTTCTGCTCTGCCTGTAAGAAACCGCAGGGATGCCCCGCGCCGCTCGCTTACCAAAGAGATGCCAGGGAAGTTTTTCTAAGAAAAGAACCCTGGTTCTTAAAAAATTGCACTGCTTCAGCAGTAAACTCACAATGAAGAGAGAATTCTCATTTGCATCAGCTTTAAACATCCATGTTCTGGCACTACAAAGCCTATGGCTGATAAAGTACTCTTTCTCCTTAGCAATAATTGTAGTGAAAATGCAAAGATCTGGCAAGATATTTGCTTCTGAAATACTTCTCTATTACCATGGAGAATTTGGAATATCCACCACTGCACTGGAACAAAATGAAGATAAAGGAGCTTGAATGCTACTATTATTGTTGGGATTTCTTTCTTCTTTTTTTAAAGGCTCCGTGGATTTCAAAGGGGCAAGAATTAATCACAGAAATAAATCAAATACTGCTGCCAGTAACAGAGCAGGAAGAAGTGTTAAAAAAAACAATAAATACAAATGATTACTCACTCACATAAACACATACATAGACAATTAACAGCTGCAAATTAACAGAGGAGTGTAAGTCCCATGGGTGCCACCAAAGGCAGAGAAAACTAGAGTACAATTTCAAGAAAAAGAATAGTACCTGTCTTCTAAAGTAAAGGTGCTTAAATGAATCAGAGGCTCCACCTCTTTCCCTGGGGAAGGTGGCACATCCCATTTTCTTGCCCTGACCTCAGCTCCCCAGCTGTCCTACATGAGGGTCTCTACCCTCTGCAACTGGATATGGGTGTTTACCTATTCTGCTGCCAGAGCTCTCAACCAGGAGCCCTCCATGCCTGGGGAAAACCCCTTTGCAATCAGCCAAGTGCTCATCCTCAGTGACCACTGAGGCTGTGGACAACCCTGACTTGTCCTGGAGCCCTGGGATGCAGCTACATTCCTTCATTCCACTCATTCCTGGACCCCATTATCCACTCAGGCAGGTCTGTAATGAGGGAGCTGTTGCACCACTAATTAAATCTTTAGATAACTTTTTAATATTTTTTGGCATATTTGTTGCAAGGCACAGTTAAAACCCAACCACTACAACATTTCTGGCTTCAAAATAATAGCTACTAAACACAGACGTTACGTTGTTAAAAATTAAGTGTATGAGCTTCTGTTTGATTAAAGAAAAATGTTGAGTAACTATGAAAAAAAGATTTAAGGATGGATAACAGAATTTTATACACAAATTTAAAAAAAAAAAAAGAATAGATGAAGATTGAGTATAGAGAAAATTCTAAAGAAAATGGGGTTATTCTGTGGCTCCAGTTATGTCAAGGATACAGCACAGCGGCCCTTCCCACTGGGGGCAAGGTCCAGCCTTACAGAGGTATCCCTTCCCACCCCAAAACAGGCACCAAAGAAAGGAACCCAGTTCTAGGAGACTGCCCAGATGCTCCAAACCTGTTGAACGCTTTTATACCAATGTCCAGTGCAGGCCATTTTCAGAAAATAAAGCCACTGTCACCATAAAAATTAATGCAAACCAGCCGGGAGCAGAATTTACATTCCTCAAAAGACAATAAATCCTCAAGACAAGAGACCACCAGACCATCCCATCAGCGTGTCACCAGCCCACCAATGTTTTCAAAATCCAGGGGAGCCAGACAAAACCAATCAGCCTGTAACACAAACAAACCCTCAGAAGTATATGTTATGCTCGGACTTGAAGCCGTAAATCTTTCTGACGAGATATTCACACACTGTAAGAGACCTAATTCCATCCTCTGTCATGATAAAGCTAAATTTCAAACGCTTAGGTGTGCACAAGCTGGCACCTGGAAAACTCTCACTGGCTGAGCTTAATAACTTAGAGGGAAAATGATTTTAGGGGACTCACTAGATGAGAACATTGAGCTGGAAGCTACTGACGGGCATTGACTGTGTAAACCTACAATGGCATATTTATAAAGCAGTTCAACATAGGATATATCTTTCAAAACACATAAATCAAAGTCATCCCATTGAAGCTAGCCTGGTGTAACTTTCAACATAAGTCTATACATAACATCTGTTAAAGGGATTCAAGACTGCCACTACATTACATAAACTTTTGTACTTGTAAAGCTGGGGTGAATCACACAGCTATATCCCACTATTCTCCTTCACATGACTGGGGGAAAGACAGAAAAAACCACAGCAATTTACAAAGTTCTATCAGCTAATATAACGACAGCTCTTCCCCAAAAGATCAAAGTTTCCCAACTTTTCTCGAGACCCCTGGTTTAAGAGCAGGGAATTGCAACTGATGTCATTGAACAGGAACAAAAATTGTGGTGTCCCACACATCAGGGTACCTCCAGAACACTGGATTTGTGTAGGAACCGTTCAAGAGATATGTAATTAAACCTTTCAGCAAGCTTCAATCATTGCTGGTGGTAACCAACAACACGGAATTACAAGTGTAATATGATAGCCATTGTCGACTGCGTTGGACAACGTTACAATTCCCTTACTTATAGGACAAAGTTCTCATCTCCCCAGCTGACAAAAAAAATCTCACATTAGAAAGGGCACATCTCAAGCCTCGTTACTTTTCACCAAACACTTAGAAATGTCAAGCCAGAGCAATGTCATTTGGCTTAGAATCGGTAAAAACTTACCAAATCCCTGGTTTGCAATTTCAGTGGAGCAAAACACAAAAAGAAGTGTTGGTAAATCGTTCAGCGTAGGTGTTACTTAACCTAAAATCCATGGATTGTGACAGTTTTCTCTCCCAAAACCACCAAATGACCTGGAGCACACATGATTATATTAAGATCTTGATAGCTATCACATGGAAATTAATGTTTCTGGCTACATTTAGTATATTGTGAAATATTTGCCTGTGTTTTTATTGTGCACAACAACAACAACTCCAACTGTGCCTCTTCTACATTCTTTTATAACCATTTTATATGCTCAGTGGGGGGACAGAAAAAGAATTTAGTTAATCATTAAGCTTTTTCTTTCCAAAAGCAAGCCATGCTGACTGTCCCAATTAATCAATGTCTGTGGAAGTTGCAAAGGAAATTTAATGCACTGTTTCTGAATCCTTTATTCTAAGCACCAGCCTTCTGGTTTTCAAATGAAGAAATACACAGACAGCCAGGTATTTGCTATAATCATAATAAAACTGATTTTGGAGTGGTGGTGAAAGTTATCTCTCAGCCTACTAAAAGCAATTCTTTTGTTCCAATCAAACTTTCTCAAATGAAAATTTAAAAAACTATGAATAAACTGAATTCCTTATAAGGAGGAGACTGCCACAAATATCATTAAGTGTTTATGAACCACTGAATTTCACCCAGCCTATTTCGTACCCTTCCATCCGCAGGTGAAGATGGAGCCACAGAAAGCTGGACCTGTCACCACCAACCTGCTCTCAAGCATTCCAGAAGGATTTCCTGGTTGCTGTTCCCAGCACAAACAGAAACCTGCATCTACTATGGGATCCACCACCATAATTTAGCCAAATCCCAAATACAGTGGCTTACTTTAAGCAAGGCATGCAGGTCCCAGCACGGACATCAAGTACCTACCCCAACATAAGTCAGACAAAACAGCTAATTTTTTGTCTTTTTAAAACTATGCCACAACAGAAAGCTTATAAATTAATACTAAATTATTTTTAACTACATGAGCAGGGAGCAGTGTGTTTGTTTACAAATTACTTTCTAGAGTTTGACTTCTGGACCCAGGCTCCCACAAGACTGCTCCCCATTAAGCTGCCCTGTAGCCCACTTCACAGCAAAATTTATCCCTAGTTCTTTTCCTTGGAGTACTGTGCTAATACCATTGTCTTCCATTCCTTTTTACAGACCTACAGCCATGTAAAGTGCCTAATTATAGACTCCAGAACGTCTTGATTTCCTTATTTCCTTGGCAAAGGGCAAGCTTTTTGCTGGATGTTTAGTGTTTACCCCGTGTCACTTTCAATATAGATTTTAATTTACACAAATAGGAGGTCCTTCTCATGTACTCATGGCCTTATTTTCTGCTTGGTTATACCAATGTAAATTAAGAGAAATTTAACTAAATAAAATAGAGTAACAGCAAAGGAAAATTAGCATAACTCAAAGGAAAACCAGTCCACTGTTTAGTAATAGTTTCTTTCATATACTCCAGATTCTCATGCTCGTACATCCTTTAGAGAGCCAAAGCTGTAATAACAATGTTACATTTTCACAGAAAAAAAAGTAGAATATTCCTACTCACACAAAGGGGCTTTTTTTTTTTTTTTAAGAAAAGGGAATGTAGCTGGGCTGCATTTATTTTTCTATTTGTATAGTGGTAGCCACAATTAATAATCACAATATTATAGTGTATTTTTAGAAGAGACTGTTTGTACATGTGAGACCTCATGGCATCAGAAAAGCACATTCATTTTTACAGCACTAAATCTCAGAATGAAAGACTGTCTCCCTCCACCAGTTTTGAGCAGCTTTACTGTTGTAAATTGTATTTCCATGGGTGTTCTGAAAACAGATACATGTGGGATGGTCGAGGAAGAACAAAAGGAATATCTAGAAGACAAGAGACCAAAATAGCCCTGATCTGGATGAAGCTTAGTTACACCATTAGGAGTATGGCTTTGCAATTAGATTTTTAATATCTTCATTTCTAGGAAAAACAACTACGATATTTCAAGTTAATGACTGAAAATTGAAAAAAGATACACAAAATGAAATTTATTTGCCCTAATGTGAAGTCTCATGTACCATTTTTCTTCCATGCTCACCAGGAAGAACATCCAGTGGATTTCCAGCTGTCACAAGCAGGAGAACATTACCACCATCATTTACAAGACAAGAATCTTAGGGCCCTATAAAGAATTTGCCTCTTTAAGACTGTTTTAAATAGATGGAGGGAAAAAAGGTCTTGCTTCTACTCCCTTCTCCTCAGCCTTGCCCTGATGGATGGTGTTGCTCATGGGTGGAACAGCTCTGACAGACTTGGAACAGCCACCGTGTCTGGTGGCAGTGATTTATTTCTGCAAGCAGCTTAAAAGTTCAGACATGACATTTCCAGATAGCGGTGACCAGTTAATTTCTAGAACAATAAATAACAAATGCTAAGAAGAACTGGGCTTTGCTCAGATTAAGAGCCTGTAGGACTTGCTCTTCCTTAACACATTCCTGTCCTGCGGTGGCTTGGCCTCCTCCTCCGAGCAAACTGGAGGCAGAGCTGGGCACCACCTTATTGGAGGAGAAGATATTATTTGTACATGTGTGTCTTTTGTATATACACATATATACCTGATGTTTACACACAGACATCATAAAGCATGGCAATAAACAAATAACCGTGGTAATAAATCACCTGGGGGTCCAGGAGACACGAAGGGGCCATGTAAGAGGAGAGCTGGTTATGAGCAGAGGCAGCCACGTGCTTTCAAGGCTTCTCAGTCCAATTTTTAGGAGCTACTTCCAGCAGTGGATGGGGATTTTTCTATTAGCAGATAAGAACTGAAGGTTGGACAGCAAGACATAAATCCCTGAAGATCCATTATTGTTCATTTGTTACAGAAACCTAAAAGGAGGGCTTAGCTCCAGCCTTTGGCGTCCTACCGAGAAGGAGTATTGAATTTACACAACTCCTTTCCTACGCTGTAAAATGTATCAAAATAAACATATTATACAATGTCGTTGTCTTCCTCCCCTCTTACCCGTCCCTCACACACAAACTCAAAACAGTGCCGAGGAGGAAAAAAAAAAAAAAAAGAAAAACAACACAATAAGAGACACCTTTATCAGCCTCAGCCATCTGTGTTCCTTCAGTCTGATCCAAGCGTTTTGGCAGGCATGTGTGCAGCTTGCTCCTACCCCACATCATCCTGCCCTGCAAGAAACAGTCCCCTCCCTCTTCCTCCCTTCTCCGCCGGCGCGGGTCAGGCAGCCTTCTGAGCCTGTTAATTCCAGGACTTGAAATAACAAGGTATCGGTGCATACGTTTCAATAATTGTGATCCCAACACAACCACTTTAACCTCATTCTGAGGAACTGCAACCCCACTTGGTACCTTGGCCCAAAAAACAAACAGATGTCAAAAAACCCGCACAACTTTCAGTGCTGACCATAGGAATTTTGTGGAGTTCAGAAATTTATAGGTAAAAATAAAATAAAACAGGCTAATTCCTCAAAAGTTTGAGGCGCAGGAGTTAAGGGCACTGTTAGAGAAAGAAAACAATGGTAAGAAAATCACCACCACCATAAATCAGTTTCCAGACAATCTGACATGACCCTACTGGGGTTTAAAAATCTGGATTTTCATTAATTTGTTCACTGAAATCATACAGGTTCAAATTCTTTCCTCAAAGCAGATGGGCATAAAAACTTTATAAGGCAACTTTCAAAGGGAATAGAAGCATGCTCAAAAAAAAGAGTAATTTAAATACACACAGAAATGCAGGTCTCAAAAGAATAAGACCGCAATAAAATACTGAGTTTGACTTCTGTTTCTAAACAGCCTTGTAATTGCAACGTGTCTTCAATATTTCAGGAAGCATGGAATTTTGATAGATTAAAAAGCAATGTTGTATTGAAAAGAATAAAGAATGAAAATGGGGAAAACACCAGGAAACCCCTATGGAAAATTCAAGCTTTAAACACATATACTACAGATGTGCAGCACCACTCTGGCATCTTATTTATCCCTCTGAACTATTCCAGGAGAATTCTCTCAATTTATCAAAAATTATCCAGAAAGGAGTTGACATGAAAAGCACTCAGCTCAGCTCTCTCTCCGGCTCTCCAAGGAACAATTTATCTCCTAGTACACTGCAAGGGAAGTAGAATCACGTATTTCCCCATACACAGTGCCCATGGCAAACACACCCCTCCAGCTTTTTCTCTCTTAATATACATATATGCCCTGTGATGTGAACTTGGTTTTTTCCCCTCCCCAGCTGCTTGGGGATGCTACACATCAAATTCTTGTTTTGAAAGCCAATTAGTGTAGCTCTGTGTAATTCAGCGCTATCTAGTGTTGGATGCTACCTAAATTAATTTGGTACAAGTAGGATATAAATTCTGTTCCACAGCTTAGAAAGAGGACTACACACCTGGGTAGCTGAAATATCATCTATATGTTCTTAGAACTAATAGTCTTCTCCTGGATTATATTTCAGGAAATCTTGTAGCTACCAAAAATAAAATATTTGCCTTAAAACCCAAAGATGACTAGATACGAAGCACTTGCTTAAAATCTTATATTAAAGTTCTTCTCATTCATATTTTAGACCAAAAAAAAAATATTGAAAAGGCTTCAGAAGCATTAAAATTCAAATATCTCCAAAGAAATCCTTATGGAAAGAAACTTAGATGATTTTATAACCAAAACTAACACTCATTAGCATAACTCATTGGGTAGAAAGTTGTCCTTTGTTATTTTTTGCTTCAATAGTAGACAATAAACTCACATCAGAAGCAGTATCAGAACAGAGTTATGAACCAGCCCAGAGCAGCTCCACATGTGATGCCTGGCAGAAAGCCCCTGGCAGGATTGCACACCCTGCTCCCAAAGGCAGGACACGCACATGGGTGCTGCTGGCCCAGCTCTGCTCTCCAGGAGAGAGCTCAGGAATGAGTTGTGATGCTCCATCTGGTGATGGAGACCTCCAAAAGCAGCTGCTGTCATAACCCAGCTCATAAATCCCCTCTTCGTTCCCATCAGTGACAGAGACAGTCATGCTCAGTGCTCTTAAGATGCCCCATAAAAGAGAGATCCAACTAAGGGCCTGGAAAGGAGTCAACAGTAACTTGTAAAACATGAAGTCTCCAGCTCATCAGTTTTATCTGTGCTGGTCATACAGAATTAAATAAGAAGTAGACGACATGAGGGCTGGAGCACCTCTTCTGCCAAGACAGGCCGACAGACCTGGGGCTGCTCAGCCTGGAGAAGGGTTCAGGGAGACCTTAGAGCACCTTCCAGTTTATAAAGGAGCTAAGAGAGAGCTGGAGAGGGGCTATTTACAAGAGTTAACATATGGCACATCACAAACCTATTCCCATTCGTTTCACTTAAAGATCTGTGAGAAAAACCCTGTCTTTGTGTTTCAGCTCTGTTAGAGAATCCAGATCAGCTTCACAGGGCTCTTAGGAGTCATATTCCCTCACATGGCCACTGCAGGGAACCCAAACTTGGCCATGGGATGATGCCACCTCCAGGGCCAGAGTGTAGAGGGGCGGGAGGGTGACACACTGCAAGAAGATGCTCCAAAAGCTCCTTCCACCTGTCTGAGCCTCAGAGCTGGTGAATGCCTTTCTGGCTGAAGGTCTGGATGGCTGCATTAATTGCAGCAGAACCCTTATGCACTTATTTAAGATCACTGTGTCAATGCAAGCCACAGCCTACCAACAGTGAGCATGTGTGACAGCTGCAGAATGTGAAAAAAAATTGAAATGCTAAGGCAAACTCTTGTTTCCATTACTTTTTGCGTAGCTGTTGGCACATAAATTACCACTTCATAACAGGCCCTTTGAAATTCTTTTGCATTAACTAATGCAACTCTCTGTATTTTTACAGTGTGATCATGGCTATCAGCTTCCATCTGTTCTACTGTCCTTTTGGAATGTTTTCGCTGTGAGGAAGTAAACAAAAATAGATCACTGTAAAAACAAACCTGCCTGACAGTCTAGACTGAGGGTCTAATTAAAAATAAGATTTATTAGAATAGAGAGAAACGTCGCAGTAAAACAAAGACACGGTTTCTCTAACATATCTGGTATTATTGTTGGCAAAGCCGAGTCAGGCTACAAATTCACTGAAACAAATCAGTATGGCACTGATGCAGCATTCTGATCTAGCATCACTTTTCCAGACTTTGGGAATGCGTTAGGAAAACCCTTTGTTTCGCTCCACTTTTAGTCACTGTAAATTCTTTTTTTAATTGGAACACAAGAGCGTTAGGGCTTGTCTCCACACAAGGTCTTGCACAGAGTAAGAAAGCAAACTGAGTTAACAGTAATGCTACTCCCCTAGTCTAGACACAGTTAAAACAAACTGTACCAGCAGAACTATGTCATGCCAAGGGCTTGCTTTGATATAAATTAAATGGACACCTTGCTTCTGGAGGGGTGGGAAGCAGCAATTCAAATTTGAAAAAGACTCAGAACACTGAAACTTCTGCCAGTCAAAAGGGAACGAGCATCCTTTGGTGAGGTGCAGTCTCAGAGAAACTGCACAGGAAACAGGACAAAACAACAGCAAAGATCTCAGACACCACCACCAACACTGTCTTGCCCCAGTAAAGACACAGGTGAGGGCTGGGGGACACCAAGAGGGCAAGCAGGCTTTGGTGAACAACTTCTGGAGCAAATGAGCAGCCACTGCTTGCTTCACCCAACACGTGGAAAGAACCCTGCACTCCCTCAGCCCTGGGGGTATCACTTTACATGGAAAAGGACTCGCTTATTAACATCGATAGAACCCAAGAACCAGTTGGAGATTTGTATGAAGAATTTAACACTTAGCAAAAATAAGCACATGAAATTTTTGCCCTCTTTTTTTGGCTATTATTTCTACTGTTTGCATTAGAGACGCATGAAAAATAATATTTTCCGTAATAAAGAATGTTGTTTTTAGAAGTCTAGTGATTTTTACCATAAAAATTATGAAGTGACCTCACATGCAAAAATGCCCAAAGGCTGCTAAAATAGCAAAGAAATGAGAAATTCTAGATATTAAGAACATGTAGCACGGCAGAATCATTAAAGAAATTAGAAAGGATGAAAAAAGGGCCAACTTTGAACCAAAACACACAAATTGGTTTTGAATAGTTTTCCACATAAGGAACATTCATCTCCCACTCTAGTTCAAGGACAACTTAGAGATCCTTTTTCAGATCATGCATGTGACAGCAGTAACTTAAATCATTACACATTTCTTGGAATCAGCAATATCAGCTCTAGGAAGAAAAAAAAAGGGTCTTTGGAGCTGGGACAAGGCAGCAGATTTTCATTGTTTACTCCAACATTTCATAAGCAGTTTCCTTTGTCAGGCAACAATTGATGTGCCATGTATCATTAAAGAATGAACCGATTTATAAATAGCATGAATCCAAGGAGAACCCCATTGTTCTTATTTGCGCTGGTAAATACGAGACATGCCAGATAAGACGTCTCTGAAGTGGGTTTCAAATCCCCTTACTAAATTTAAAGCTTTCCACTAGCCAGCTTGGCTAGAGAAGTAGCACCTTCAGTGTCTGGCCCCACCAGGCTACCCCTTTTTCTCTCTCAATCAGATGATGAGTGACATCACACCCCTGAAGCAGTACCCAGCCCAAGGAATGCAGGAGTGACACAGAGCTACCTCAGCCACAGGACGTAGCCTGGGCTGAGACAAAAAGCTCCACATCAGCTATTTACACCATGTAATCCTGGGTTTGTGGCCATGGCTGCAGTTCATACTGAGTCAAGGCAAAATGTTTTGTGATTTTCTTCCCAGGAGGCCAGGGCCATTCATTCTGCCTGTCTTCATTAATTTCCAGATCTTTACTAAGCCAGCAGCAAGCATTGTCTGAAATCCCCACATCTTGCCTGAATAAAGAGCAAACAATCCCCCAGCTTGGAAGTCCAAGATTCCCAACAGTGTCCATCAAGAAGTACTCACAAGATGAAGCTACAAATGCACAAGTGCAAAAGAAAACCCAGTGTCTCATTTCTCCCTTTCTGCAAGAGAAGACAATCTCTTTTGAGAGGATATTAACACTCCCAGGTAAAAAGCACTAACAAGACCACTGATCTGCTTCTCCAAGTATTTCCATTTTCAAACCAACACCATCACTAAATCTTTCATTTGAAGCCTATACACTTTCCTCATTTGCAGCCTTCTCCTCCTTTCCTTGGAAACGATGAACCTATTTAAAATATATATGAAAGATATTGAACTGAATGAGGAGTTCACCTCCCAAAGTGTCACCGCCTGTCAATTAGCATAGATGATACATACACCACTATATATGATATATTTATAGGGACTATTGGTTCCTAGCAAACCCACAGCTCCCTTCAAGGAAGCCACCCACTGAAGGGTTAAACATGCAAACTGGAGATCCTGTCTAATTCCTCCTAATCCCTGGTAACATAGCACAGAAGATGAGGTACTGTCCCTGGGTTCCTATTGTTGCTGCCAGACACAAACTAGGGTACAACACACGGCCACCCAAAATATCCTGCAGCACACGGTTGCTGTTTGGGGAGGCAGGACTGAGGGGAGTCATGTGGTGTGCAAGGATGCCCATAGGCATTAGTCACTCTACATTAAATGTAAAATCATGATGGAGAAACCCTCAGCCCTGTGCAAAAGGTTAAAAGAGAATTTGTGTCGGAAAGCCAACAGAAGGGAGTTTAGCAATTGCTGAGGGGTTTTTTTCCTAGCAGGAACATTTTAAAAGGTATAGAGTGGCAGACTGAAAGGATCCCTTCAGGACACCAAAATTATTCTTTTTTACATGAGATCGACAGATTGTATTAACCTAATGATTAATACAACAGGGGGAAAAGCTAAGACTGATCACAAAACACATTCACACAATGTCAAATATTATCTGGTTTGTCACTGACAGATTACAAACAGGATAAAAGTCAAAAATAAAATTAAAAAGCAAGCTTTCAAACTCAACGACTACCATCCAAAATTACACCATCTAGCTGTAAAATGCACTGGAATAAGCACTTGGGTTTTCTTTACAAATCTCAATTATTTGGTATTTGAAGAAAACTTTACCTCACCACTTGCATTTTTCTGATACACACCCCACCACTTTTCTCTCCATATAGTAATAACAAACACAGAAACATACACAAGATAAAAGCCAGTGCTAAAAAAAATAAGCCACAAATTGTAAATAAACCTCTTTGTTTCCAAACCTTTTGCTGTTACTTTACTGAAAACAACAGAACCCTTGAGTTTCAAGCCATGTCAGCTGCTTTGGGTTCAGCAAGGGATTCCCCACAGTCCTGCCATTGCAAAGGTCTGCCCTTGGACACTTTGTTCACAAAGCACTTACATACAGCCCCGGGAGCTGTGCAGTCAGTGGCTCTTTAGTCTGATCCCATAGGGCAAACCCCAGGGATGGATGAGAAATATTGGAAAGATATCTTATTCTTCAATTAGAGCACTAGGTGAACTTTTTCCATGTATTTGATATTATTTGAAAAAAGAAATAAAATAAATTAGCGACAGAATTTAGGGAAAAAAATAATCACACCATTTCCCAAGGACAAGGATTAATTCACTTCTAGAGCAAGTGGCTTCACGCAAGCCTGCTCTTTTTTTATACTGCCTGCTGGCAAGACAAAGCCTGGTCACTGTTTCAAAACTGTAAATATCTCTATTTCACACCAGGTATCTGTCACCCAAACCCATTGCTGGAGTCTGTACTAGACAAAAGATCTATTAACTTCCTTACTCCCGCTGCTCTCCTCGCCAGTCTCAGACAGCACATTTAGCACTGGGCAGCTCCCCACACTCAGTGGTTCACTCACATGCCACGGTGCAATTAAGATGATTTCTGGCATCAGGGCAGAGAGTGTAGCAGGCAATGAAGAATAATCATGTAGACATTGTTAAGAATATCCTATTACTATTTTTCCCTTTTCTTTTACCATAGGGAGACACAAAACCCAACATACTCTTAGTAAGAGAAGGAAGAAAAAAATCCACAATATTTATGCTTTTCCCCATCCAAAAAAAACCCCAAAAAAATCCAAACCAAAACCAAACAGAAAATAAACAAAACTTATACCCAGGTTATGTATGCAGAGAGCTGTCAGATATAGTGACATCAGACCTACTGAGCTGTGTCTGCACACCTGCATTGATGCTTTACAACTTTTCTTGGGGGACTCTAAAGTCAGCCAGTCTTCATCTCATGTATATACCATAAAAGAGTTGAAGACATTGTGGACCAAAGAACAGGTCACTTCAGTGGGTGTAAATATTCCGCAGGTTCCCACACATTTTTTGTCTCTCATCACCTGTTCTCGTTATACCACCAGTCAAACCCAGGTCTTAAAACCCAGGTCTGGAATAAAACACTAAACCTTCTGGGTTACACATTTGATGCACAGACGACACAGAGAATGAGTGTGCTTTAAGGTGGGTTGTTCATATACTCAGGCACTGGCTAATTTTTTACGAAATAAGATTGACAGCAAACTCCAAGACCAAAACGTGTGCACCGCATACATCAGACCAAACCCCAAAAACACTGCCATCCAAAAGAAACGTGGGAAGAAGGCTGCGTTGCTTATTCAGCACCCACTGACAGTCAGCTTGCACAAAGAATGTCACTGCAGTAGTTCTTGTGTTGGACAGCAAAAGCCTTCCAGAGAAAACCCATCAGTTAAGAGAAAGACTGCATATGGTTATGTTTTTGAAAGTTGAAAGCTGATGATAATTTATAATACACTTATAAAGAAGCACAGTAAGCTAATTACATTTGGGAGAAGACACATTTTAGAGGCTATAAAGACTCAACCAGTAATAGGAAATTCTAACTCCCAATTATGCCTCTCAACGTTCTTTACAGAATAAAACATTTGCTTGTGATTTCAGAAGCCGTTTGTATTCAACAATGTAAAAGTTGTTTGAAGTTTCAGTGGTTGTTCTCTTCCCTGCTCAGCAAATACTCATGTTAAATGCTTTTACTACATGTAAGAATACTGCAGCCATAGGGCTGGGTCTCCTATGAGTCTTTCCCCAGTCAAGAAACTCTTTGCTCACACTCACAAGTTGAAGGGTTATGATCCAAATGCCCACTGACAAAGGCCTGACCCCTAAAACAACTGTACGTCAAGACAAAGTATGACCTAATAATGAGGAAAAAATTATAAAGGTGTATCTTTTAAAAATTGCTGGCAGGGGTACAAAGACGTGCACAACAGGAATATTCTTATAAAGATAGCATGAATTATTTAAACCAGCAGCACTACTAAAACAGGTCATTTTCCAATACACCACTGTTTGTCAAAACATGGCCATCAGCAGCACACTGCACACACACCAGTACGGGATCACATCTCTGAGATGGAGCAGTGCTCAAATTCCCTGACAATCACTTCAGAGAGGATCTGCCACTGCCAGTGTAGGAGAGTGAGGTTACAAACCTACACAGATCATACTTAACCTGCAGAAGAAACAACAAAAAAGCAGCTATGAAGAGAAAGAATCCACAGCTGCCAAGTAAAAATTAGAAGTACCACTTTTGCTAAAATCAAACAAAAAAACCACCCAAACCTGCAAACCACAGTATCAAAACTAAGACTTAAATCCCAGAAGGAAGTATAGCTGGGGGATCTGTAGGGCTGTGCAGTGCTGAGAGAATATGTTCAGCCAGAGAGGAAAATGGTTGAACCACTACACACTAGCAGCATCCTCTGCTGGCTGACCCACTCAGCAGTGTCAGCCCCAAATTTCCAAGGAATGGCAAGTCAAAGGCTCACGGTGAAGTGCAGAAGGCAGCTCCAGGAGATGCTGCAACTTAAAGCAAACACAAGACTCCTTTCACACCTGGCTTCCCAGTATTGTAACAGAAGACAGCAGCAACAGTGTGAATGATCAGCTCTGTTGACTCCAGACTGCAAATAAAACACTTGTACTTCACAGATGACATTTCAAACCTGTTTTCAACCCTTTGCTTTTCAAGCTAAAGGCAGAAAACCTTTAAAGACCCTTCAGTCAAGGCAAATGGCTTTGTGATAAGAAAAGTTTCCAACTAAAATGTTGTACTTTTACCACCTGTCACATCCAAGAACAGAAACAAGACCATTTTCATACTCATCAGTGAGTTAGGTAAAAAAGTAACCTAAATTGGAGGTGTGCGAGGAGACCTATCATCCCAGGGACTTAGCCAGGGATGGCAAGAACTTCCATGACTGGGGACACTGCATGAGCTGTTCAGAACCAGTTCTCATGTCCAACACTGCAGTGAAAGGCCAATCATAATCCTGGAATTACACAGGAGTAAAAAGACAGGCAAGTAAGTACTGAGTAAACCCTTACCTCTGCTCGTTGCGTGCGGGGCAAAACAGACGACTTTTCAATGGCGTAAACATCCACCAGGTAGAGCCGTGCTCCTTGCTCCCTGTCCAGAATGGCAGCGGTCTGGATGACCCCGGTGTGGCGCCCGATGGTGAAGAGGCGCCCAAGGCTCTTGTCATCACACCGAACGGACACGATGTAATATTCCACCTGCGCCTCGGAGCCCCGCGGGCTCGCCGCTTCCAGGGATATCACGTTTGTCCCAATGGGCTCGCCCTCTTTCAGGATGGTGATGTATTTCGGCTGAGTGAAAACAGGCCCATCAACCCCTTGCAGAATTATAGTCATCTCAGTGGTGGATTTTCTCCTTTCGGGGCCGAGGTCAGTGGCAGAAACGATGAGATTGTAGATGAGCTGAGAAGGCACCAACGCTGAGGCTACTCTTAAATCTCCGCTGTAGCGATCCACAATGAAGGTTTCGGTATCTCCATTGACTATCTCATATTCCACCTCCCCATTGGCACCCTCGTCAGGATCCGCAGCGATAATTGTGGTTAGGATTGAACCGATCACAACCGAGGGGTCGGCTGCGAGGGCGTTTTGTGATACAAACACAGGGACATTGTCATTTTGATCTGTCACCAGAATGGTCACGTTCTTGAGAGCAAATCGCCTAGACTCCACAGGAACAGCCTGATCAGTGGCTTTGACTGTTAACTCAAAGAGATTGGCAAACTCCCGATCGATTTCAGCATTGGTAAATATTGTCCCTCTCACTTCATCTATACGGAAGTGATTCCCCCTTGGCATCTGCTGGATGATTGCATACGTTAGCTGCCCGTTAATATCCGCATCTGGATCGTGAGCAGTCACGGAAATGACAGAGCTACCCACAGGAACGTTCTCAACAATTGATTTAAAGATGTCTCCCGGAGGAAAGTGAGGAGGGTTATCATTGAAATCCCTAACGTGTATTACCACCGACATCGTAGAGGACCGCGGGGGCCTTCCTTGGTCTTTTGCTGTTATGTTTAGCTTATACAGAGATTGTGTCTCAAAGTCCAGTTTCTTGGCGAGAAAAATACTCCCAGTGTTGGGACTGATGCTAAAGGTCCCGTGATTGTTTGTCCCCGTAATGCTATAGTGGAGGTCAGCATTGTCACCTGAATCCGAATCAGTGGCAGTGACAGATGACACCAGTTCACCAATCCTCATATTTTCCAAGACATCCACTAACAAGGTTGATTTAGGGAAGGAAGGGCTGTTGTCATTTTCATCCAATACATCAATGCTCAACATGCAAGTTGAACTTAGGGAAACGGCTCCAGAGTCTACTGCTTGGATGACAAGGGAATACGATGCAGTAGCCTCATAATCTAGTTTGCCTACTAAGGTCACTTGGCCTGTGCTGCTATCTATTGCAAACTGATTTTCTTCATTTCCCTTAATTACAGAGTAGTGAATCAACCCATTAACCCCTTCATCAACATCTGAGGCAGAAACTCGCAACACCTGTGTCAGATTTGCTGCCAATTCTGATATAGTAGCTTGGTAAAGATCTTTCAAAAATTTGGGGGCATTATCATTGATGTCTTTCATGTAGATCTGTACAGTTGCCTGATCCTTTAGGGGCTTTGGCAACCCCTGATCTGTTGCTATTACCGTGAGACTAAACACTGCAGCTCCCCTCTGTCTCATAAGAGCTTCTCTGTCAAACTGATGCGTGCTTCTGATTTCCCCAGTTACCGTGTTCAGCTCAAAATCTGGCTGCATATGCTCAAATGAATACCTGACCTCACCATTTAGCCCAAAGTCTTTATCTACAGCATTTATTTTACCCACATACGACCCGCCTCTCTGCTCCTCTTCAAAATAAAACACATAGTTGGTACTGTTGAACAGGGGCCTGTTATCATTTACATCCTCCAGAATCACAGTAACGTTCACAGTAGCATTGAGTGGTTCCACTGCTCTATCAGAGGCAACAACCAGTAAAACATATCTTTCCTGAAGTTCACGGTCCAGTTCACTTTTTATATACAGCTGACCATCGGGGAATATGCCAAAGGCATCCCCAGCATTTCCTTCAATTATACTGTAAGCTATTTCACCGTTCACTCCCGAGTCTTTGTCAGAAGCCTGTACCTTAAAGAACCTGGAATTCACAGGCTCTGACTCCAAAATAGTAATTTCATAGGAAAGCTGGTCAAAAACAGGCGGGTTATCATTTACATCATGGACAGAAACAGTGAGGATAAAGTTGGAAGACAGCTGAGGCACCCCCATATCCGAGGCCAGGATTTCAACCTGGTAAGACCCAGCATTTATGTCAAGTGGCCCCGTTAAGCTTATAGCACCAGTTTGTTCATTGATTGAGAACAAGCCCTTTGGGTTTTGCTTAAGGCTGTAAAGGACCATGCCATTAACACCTTCATCAGGATCAAGAGCTTTGGCCTGGAATATGGTATGCCCAGCTTTCCAGTTCTCAACAACATTTACACTTTCCACCATGTGAATGAAATGTGGGGAATTGTCATTTAAATCTTTGACAGTTATATTGACCACAGCATCACCGGTTATCGCCCCACCTCTAGCAACCACTTTCAGCTGGTAAAACGCTTGCTCCTCCCTGTCAATAATACTGGCTGTGGTGATCTGCCCCGTCACCCTGTTGATGGCAAACACGCCCCTCTGGTCACCTGTCGTAATGAGGTAACTGATGTTGGTGTTGAGGTCCATGGTGGAAGCAAAAACAGTACCCACGTGGTAACCCAGGGCAACGTTTTCAAAGACAACAAAACTGTACATGCCCTGGCTGAAAACAGGGGGGTTGTCCTGGGTGTCCAAGACAGTGATGGTGACAATGGCTTGGTTCTGCGACTGAAGATGGCCACCATCAGTGGCCACGATCTGCAACTGGTAAGCAGTTTTCTCCTCCCTGTCGAGGGCGATTTTTGTTGTGATGACCCCAGTCTGGCCATGGACCTGAAACCTGGAGGTATCTCCAGCTGAGATGCTGTATTTGACTGTCCCATTGGGTCCCAGATCAGGGTCTGTGGCAGACACAGCGGTCACATAGGTTCCAGCTGGCTCATTCTCTTGGATATGGGCAAAATACTGAACGGGGTAAAACACAGGGCTATTATCATTCACATCCAGGATGGTCACATTAACTCGGGCCATGGAAGAAAGGGGAGGAGAGCCCAAATCAGTTGCCAAGACCTGCAGGGAGAAGCGAGACTGCTCCTCCCGGTCCAGCTGCGAGATGGTGCTGAGCTTGCCCGAAACCGGGTCCAAGCGAAACATCTGGCGAGGGGTCGCAGAGGAGGGGCCAACTGCTGCCAGGGCTGGCTCAGCTTCCTGCAGGGAGAAGCGGACAGTCCCATTGTCCCCCAGGTCCCCATCAGTGGCACTTAGGACAAGCAGCTCAGTTCCTGATGGGGAGTTTTCAGCCAGAGACACCTGGTAGCCCTCAGGTTGACCGAAGCGAGGCTTGTTGTCGTTGACATCCAGGATGGTCACCACCAGCTGTGCGTAGGAGAATTTGGGCTGCACCCCCTGGTCACGTGCACTGATGTTGAGCACCACCTGAGAAGCAGTCTCCCGGTCCAGCCTGCTGGAGCCGGACGTGCCTGCGGCATGCCCGGCAGTGCCACCCTCGGGGCCGGCGGTGGTGACCAGCCCGCTGTGCTCGCTGATGCGGAACCAGCCCAGCTCGTTGCCCGAGACAATGCTGTACTTGAGGTTGGCGTTGAGGCCCGAGTCACGGTCTGTGGCACTGAGGCCCCGCACGTAACTGCCCAGGGGCACGTCCTCGCTGATGTTCACCCTGTACACCGACTGCCCGAAGACAGGCGGGTGGTCATTGATGTCATTCACAAAGATCACCAGGCTGGCTACCGAGGAGCGGCTCACTGGAGCTGCCACCGCTCCGTCGGGGGAAAAGACGGAAGTGGGGGAGCCCGGAGGTGGCGGTGGGGCCCCATAGTTATCCGCCACTGCCACGGTAAGGTTATAGGCCGGGATGCGTTCCCGGTCCAGCGCGGCCGCTACCTTGATAAGGCTGAGGTTGGGTACCTTACTGCTATGCACCTCAAAGTGCCGCTGCTCGTTTCCTGCCAGGATCGACACGGAGATGTTCCCGTTGGCCGCGGGAGAGTCGGCATCGCTCACCGTCAGCAGGGCCACCACTGTGCCAGGGGCCGCGTTCTCATCCACAGAGGCAAACCGGGAGGTGGCCGGGAAGTAGCGGAACTTCACCCGGGGCTCGTTGTCGTTGACATCAAGCAGGCGAATGAGGGCCTCGGCCCGGCCGCTCAGCGCCGGCACCCCGCGGTCCATGGCCTGGACCGTCAGCGAGTACTGCTGCCGCATCTCGTAGTCCAAGCGCTCACGGATGCGGATCACCCCGCTCTCGGGGTCCACCTCAAAGGGGAGGCTGCCAGCCCCGTCCCCAGCACCGCTGCCACCACCATCGCCTCCCTCCAGGCGGTAGCGGATGTCAGCATTCGTGCCCTCATCAGCATCAGCTGCAGTGACCTGGAGAACGCTGGCCCCGACAGGCGCATCCTCGGGCACTCGTGCCTGGTAAAGTGTCTGGCTGAAGATGGGTGGGTTATCATTGATGTCCTGGACAGTGACATTGACCTGAAGATACCCTCGCCGACGGGGCTCGCCCTTGTCCTCCACCTGCACCAACAGCTGGTAGGTGGGAGTGGCCTCCCGGTCCAGCCCTCCAAGGGAAACCAGGTGCAAGAAAGCTCCCTCACCGCTGGGGTTGAGGGTGATGTTGAGGCGGAAGCGGCCCTCCTCGTTGCCGGCCACAATCCGATAGGAGCCGTGGTCCACACCATTGGTGCCACTGTCGGCGTCGGTGGCAGTGTCCAGGATAAGCTGGCGCCCGCTGCCCGTGTCCTCCTTGAAAGTCACCACGATGGAGGGGTCGGGGAAGACGGGCGCGTTGTCGTTGAGGTCGAGCACCAGGACGCGCACCTCGCTGGGGTAGGTGGGCTGGCTGGAGAGCACCACCAGGTCCACCACG